>JAVJIF010003058.1:0-329381 GCA_038442645.1 Agave tequilana
TTTTCAATTCTTTATTTGAAACAAAGAACTTTCTCTTTTCTTGAACGAAGAAGCCGCATCAAGCTTTCATCGCTCTCCCTCCTTGTGGATACGACCCGTAGAGCCACTTTAATACTACGGAAGAATCGCAAAAGCAGTAACATCGACCCACACTCTTTTTACTTATTATTGTTCTTGCTTTTTGCCGATCATGAGCAAGCAATTTATGGGTAGTATATTGAAAAAGATAAAATGGTCAAACTAGCTCAATGAAAAAAATTATGTTAACACAACTAAAACATATTAACAAACATTAAAAGCTAGCTATTTTTATGCATATATAAATCTAGCTAGAATGAAATATTTAAGTAGAGATGTTACTGAACTTAGGCAATCTCTAAAAGAGGTGCTTCTTGATAGCGATGCAATATATCGATTGATCTCTTGAGCTTCAATGCATCCACCACCAGGCACACCATCTCCCCCTATGTCTTGGAGGAGGAGGACTCACCTACATTAATTAAGTTGGTTGTGTTTTTGGTATCCAAATCTTTTAGGTACTACCAGGTTAGTACTTTCTCGGACCCAAACATTTTTATTTATCATATTTAACTTAGCATAACAAATTTTACCAAATAGCATTGCGGCCGCAATGTGCACAAGTGTACACTTTGCTATACATGAAAACATACTTGTGTTGATGTGCATGTGTATGTTATGCATGTTTCATGTTGTGTATGAGATGTATGAGATATATGTTTCCTTTAGTTTTCCATTTGAAAACATGGAACTAATATATCCATATCAAAGCACACTTTTCAAAGTGGTATCCAAAACATCAATACGTTTTTGGATATCCAAAAATTCATTTTTATTAAAATAATATTAGGGCTTTTGCCCTTACAAGCAAGTTTATAATGATTGAAATCCTTTTTAGTTTTCTCAAGAAATAGATAAGTCATTTTTCTCTTTAAAATAACATCTAATTTATTCTTTAAAAAATTATTTTCCTTTTTCAATTTTTGTTTTGAGCAATAGAAATTTCATATCGTTTTTGCAATTCTTTAAAAACTTAAGCAAGCTCGCTATGGTTAAATCATCATCAAGGAACGACAGTAAATTCAAAATCAAGTATATACATGTATAGCAACAAATCTGAATCAAAATATGCATAGAAAACAGTATGGAGAGCATAGATACACATAAACATGTAATAAATACATTAAACATACGATAAATACAAGTATGGATAAAACTAGTTGTACAAGTTCAGATTATGAATTCACGAGATTGATACGTCAAGGGGATAATCTAAACAAGGAAACCCTCATCTAATACCACATATCCCATGTCGCCATCGTCTAAGTTCGTACAACTTGAGTTGCCCTCAGAGTAACAGAACTAGAGTGTGTCTGGAGTAATCATTGTACCACCTAAATCATATGTCATAAAGCAGGATGTCAAGTCAGGGCATAACACTATAACTGGGAATATAAAGATGTTGCATTTAAAGTTATTCATAATAATAATCAGTACCGTTTGATATTTCAACCGCCTCCCTACCAGTACCTCACATCACTGATAGTCCATACTAGAGTTCGCACTCTGTAGAACTTATCCGGTCTGATATGTGAGTACCAGGACCTGAACAAAGGAGAGACCAAATATCACACGTTCCTAATATTATTACTGTTTGGTTGTTACGTTCTTATGTTATTCTTGTCCCTTTCCCACCGGCGTCCCACAACACCGACAGTTCACACTGGAGCCCGCACTTCCAATAGAACTCATCCGAACTCCGATATGCAGGTACCATTATTCGAATAGGGATGACCAAATAACATATGCTCATGGCGTTATCATCATACAAGTATGTGTGGATGTTAATATGCACTGAGAATGCTTATCACGCTAATACCATATGCGACACAGGCAGGAGGGAGGAGGTAGCCCTACAATTCAAGAGTGGGCCCCACCACATGTGTGGTGTGGCACTTTGCTCTATGTGGCACTTTGCTCTGAGGGTTGATTCAGGAGGTAGCCCCACATATTCAAGAGGTAGCCCCCCCAGATTCAAGAGGTGGCCCTACCACATGTGTGGTGTGGCACTTTGCTCCGTGTGGCACTTAGTTCCATTCAGGATCCGCCGGACGCTAGCACGATCATGGGATACATCCTCGTCATCCCGACACCAGACAGCTCTGCTGGATGCGGTATGACTGTGCTGTTAATAGTGCAGAGGACATGAGTACAGGGATATAGGAGTACAAGAGTACAAGAGTACAGGAGCACCAGATGTCTGGTAGCAGTATAATATCATGTGAAGGTTCCCGTAAAAGTGATAATCATGAATATGCCATGTAATACAGGTGTAATACAGGTGTCAGGTATAATAGTATCCAGTCGGGTATCATAATATCAGGTCAAGTGTGCTAGTACCAGGTGATAGCATATGTCAAGTGAGTGAAAGCATGTCAACCGTCAAGTGTCATATATCAGGTGTCAGGTATCAGGTGTCAAGTGATAATATGTCAAGTACCGGTGTCTTATATCAAGTGTCAAGTATAACATGTCAAGTACCGGTGTCAGATATCAAGTGTCAAGTATCAGGTGTCAAGAAATAACATGTCAAGTACCGGTGTCAGATATCATATGTCAAGGTCAGGTGTCAAGTATAACATGTCAAATACCAGTGTCAAATATCAAGTGTCAGATAAGTAATAACATGTCAAGTACCGGTGTCAAGTGTAAGCATACCAGTGTCAGATATCAAGTGTCAAGTATCGAGTGTCAAGTAATAACATATCAAATGACGGTGTCAGATATCATGTGTCAAGTATCAGGTGTCAGTACAATATATCAAGTGTCGGTGTCAGATATCATGTGTCAAACATCAGGTGTCAAGTATAACATATCAGTGTCGGTGTCAGATATCATGTGTCAGGTATTAAGTGTCAAGTGATAACATGGCAAGTACTGGTGTCAGATACAAGTGTCAAGTGTCAGGTGTCAAGTAATAATATATCAAGTGTCGGTGTCAGATATCATGTGTCAGGTATCAAGTGAGCAACATATATCAGGTAATCATCCGGTCATATAACATGATACAGGAGAAACAGTAAAAATAAACATTTCAAACTCTTCACAACTATATCTATAACAACCATAAATTAATCTATTAATTAGCCATGTGAAGCCGAGCAAAGCGGGAGCGGATCTAGGCATATCCAGCATAATACCGATTCAACAAATTATAATAACGACTGAGAGATATTCATAAAACATGTAAATTTTAGAAATTACTCGTATATCATATACCAACTTGCATAACGATGTATCAGGTACTAAAAGCTAGAACAAGGCATGAAGCAACAAAAGAAAAGTACTCGCATATCATATATCAACTCGCATAATGAGACATCATGTATTAAAAGCAAGGTAATAATTATTACGCATGTAACGATGGTAATATAGCATGAAAGTACACAAGAAATGTACTCGCCTAACACCGGAACAAAATACCGAGAAAAATCCAGGAAGTCTGCTAACACGTGCGAGCATGCTATTAGCCCATATATTAATTATATATATATATATATATATATATATATATATATTTATATATATATATATATATTATATATAATATATATATATATATATATATATAAATATTAGATAGAGAATGAGAGAGGTAAGAGAGAGGGGAGAGAGAGAGTTTATAGGAAGGAGAGAGAAAGTGTGTAGGATATGTTTAAAAGAGGAAAAAAATAAGGAAATAAAGAGAGGCGTATGTTGGAAATTATGGAGAAGTAATTAGGGGATAAGGGAGGGAAAAATGGAAAGAAGGAAAAGGAGAGAAATAAAAGAAAGAAGAAAGAAAGAGAAGATAGAAAAGAAGAAGGAGAGGGGAGGGAGGAGTGGTCGGCGGCCTGGGAGGCGCCGGCGGCGCCACGGGGGAGAGGTGGCGCGGCTAGGCTAGAGGTGGGTGGTTGTGGGGTTTTTATGTTGAATGTTGTGGTTGGTGTTGTTGTTATTGGAGGAGATGGTGGTGGTGGTGGTGGTTGTTGGTGGTTGTGGTGGTGTGTGGGGAGTTGGAGGAGGAGGAGATGGTGGTGGGGTGGTTGGAGTGGAGTGAATGGAGTGTTGATGGTGAATTTTGAAGAAGAGAGAATGGAGAAGTGTTAGGTTTTGTTGTAATTAGAGGAAGGGGAGGGATTTTGGGGACGTTGGAAGTGGGGAGTAGGAGGTGCGTCGGCGGGGGCTAGGGGTGCCGGCGGTGGCCGACAGTGATGGTGGCCGCGGTGGTGAGGTGAGTTGGGTGGGAGAGATGAAGAAGGAGATGGAAAATGGGAAGGGAAAGAAAATATATAGAAAGAGAGGGAGAGGGAGAGGGAGAGTATGGGGGGAGGGGATGGGCTGCTGTTGTAGTCCATGTGCTGCTGCTATAGCTGCAGTTGCAGGAAGTGGGGGGGAGATGGGAGTAGGGCATGGAGCAAGGAAAGAAAAAAAAAAAAAGAAGAAAAAGAAAAGAAGGGAAAGAAAGGAAAGAAAAATAGAAAAGATTAGGAAAATTAATAAATAAATATATTATTAGATAATTAAATTAATAGAATAATCTGAGAGTATAAAGTAGAGGAGTGGAGAAGGAAAAAGCAAAAAAAAACGATAAATAATATTATTATTTTAATAGGGTAAAATTTGACTATTTCAGAATCGCTCCAAAATCTTTCCAAAAATAAAAATATTATTTTAAGATGTCTGATGAAATCAGATTCAAGAAATTCAATTTGATTTTCATATTAAAAATCTTTGAATCTTCTGGCAATACCGGTCAACATCAAAATCGGCCAAATTTTCATAAATTCTGAAAAATCTCAAAAAATATATTTAGATAGAAAATGAGATTTTAAGAAGTAATATGAAAGCCGTTTCAAAAAATTCAACTTCATTTGAAAACAAAAAAAATCTGGGAATCGTCAGCGATGCCAACGGACACCGGTTTTTGGAGATTTTGCAAAATAATTCTGAAAATTTCATAAATTCATGAAAAATCTAAAATATTGGAAAACAGTATTTGAAACTGAAATCAATCAAATCGGACTACCAAAAAGGTCAAATCGGGCGGTATGCCGGTATCGGGTTCTCGGTCCGAGTCAGGCCTGACTCTAAGACTGGGAACCCAGATCCGATACCAAATAATATAAGCAATCACAACCCGAAAACAAATACTGAAAGAAAATTGAAACAATATGGTCAAAAAAATTGGGTCACATATCTAGGTACGTATCCCGGGAACGGGTGCTACAACTACATTGAAGGCTACCCCCAAGGGTTTATTTATAGACCATATAACTCTCCTAGTCCTAAACCAACTTCATTAATATGAACAATCACCACCTCAGAGTAAAGTAATATGAATCCAACTCAAATCTGAAAACAGATTCAGAAAAGGAAATTGCCAGACCTGACATTAGTCGACTAGGCCAGGGTGTTAGTTAACTTATACTATGTATTATCGACGAGGCCCAAATACTAGTCGACTAGTCTGACAAAATTCGAGAACCCCAGCTCTCTGTTAGCCAACTTAGTCGACTATACAATGTATTAGTTGACTAATCCATGTGATTAGTCGACTATACCAGTATTGGTCGATCGGTAATGTGCACAGCTCCTTGTGCACGTCCGTTTTTTAATCTCTGAAGTTTCATCTATCTTCAAAATGTATTTTAGTCACAAATCCTAACAATCTCTCCCTTGACTCGAATACGTCCAAATCTGAGAATAGCCACCATGCTCCATGTGTTCGCATCCACGCACAATTGAACAAAAAAAAACTTGACTTCATCTCTATCTCACTCCCTCTTCTCCATAACCCCCCTATGGGTTCACAACTTTATTAGGTCAAATAATTTCAGAAAAACCCAATGATCTTCTTGATCCACACAGAATTTATGAGAATTTGCTCCACCATAGGAATAACGATTTGGACTTTCTTTTTGCGCGCTTAGTCACAATCTCTCTTAGGGGTACAGCTGAACATCTGAGCTCGAAACCATTGTAGTCTCTGATTATTTCACAGCTGTCGCTTTCGAAGCCGAACATAACTGCATTCCACCAACTGTAACTTTTAAATTTTGCAACATATACACATTGCCGATACGTTCGGCCTGAAACTTCACGTGGGCCTCTTTGGAGACTTCTATAAGATCGCCTTCAGAACTGAAACTGAATCCTTCCCCTTATAAGGCTCCAAGAAAGATGAGATTATACCTTGAATCGGGAACATGACGGACACCTTGAAGAGTAGTGGTGCATCTATCATAAGAATAAAACTGAATTGATCCTTCACTAATCACCTTTCTTCTAGCAGAATTTCCCATGAAGACTTCTTCCCCTTGAACCGAAGTGTATGAGGAGATCATCTTCCTATTGAAATACTGTGCTTTGAATATTTAGAGTCAATAATCTATCTATTTTTGTTACCAACTGATCTTTCTATAATAGATAGAATTTTGTACTTATTTTCATCTTCTCCAATCAGTTCAGTGACCTTAGCATCTGATTGTTTCTTCTTTGAAGCCAATAATCGGCTCTAATGTCTTACAATAGTTGCAAGTCACTGAATGTCACTGAATTGATTGGAGAAAATGAAGATAAGTGCAACATAAACACTTACAATTTTATGTGCAATTTCTAAAGCCCACATTCTCACACCAGTTATCTAAAAGCCTAAAGTTATCAGAAATTATCAAATATAAAACTTTTGTTATTTTATTCCTAAAATTGAATATACATTAGTGACTTACTTTATATACAAAGCAATACATGCTGCGCTTATCTCCTTTCAGTCTATGAAGTCCATAAAGTCTATCTTTTCGAGCATTATGGATTCAAACTCGTACCCAAATACATTGATAGGTAAGGGAACGTGGATGAGGGTACTATCGTTCATCATCCTCGAATGCGCCACCATTGTCTTTATTGATTTGTTCTTGCTTTATATATAAAAGGCGGGATGTGGCTGATAGATTTGTGGGGAAGCTCCCTGTCGTCTTAGGACGTGCAATCTCTTTCCTTTTATCTTTTTCCTATCATGATAAAAATTACAATTAATCAAATTATAAACGCAAGATTGTACTTTAATTTTGACAACATACCCCACTATCTAGAGTGATAAGTTTTTTGGACACGCAATAAAAGCACCAACTGCTTCACTGACGATTTTCATCTCGTCGTGAGGAATTGGCAGAGGTGCATTTTCATCAAATAGATCAATGATGCTCACTCTAACCCAATCGGATCCAAATGGTATGGTGTGAAGGATCTGACCATAATCCTTTTTGTTATATTCTTTTTCGTACGCTACAACACAGTCATGTTAGTACCTCATATTCATTCGAGAATAATTCAGGTTTTGACAGTTTCTTAATATGGATCTGTCCTTATATTCATTGGAAAAAAAATTCAGGTTCTGGCAGTTTCTTAATACGGATATGTCTCTTATTTTGATTTGGAAACGGGTTTCTTATTTCTCTGAGAAGGTGCTGATTTGAGTTCATGTTAGACTAGGATCATCCTAGGTGCCTATATAAACCCCTTGGGAGTGGCTTTTCAAAGGTGTGTCAAGAATTCAAGAGAAATTCTAGAGTTCTATCATTGAGAGTTGTGAGAGTGATCTCATTATAACTCTTGTATTTTCTTCTCTGTTTTCAATAAATATTTCTCCCCTTCTCCTCGTGGACACAGGTATATTTCCGAACCACGTTAAATTTTGTATTGCTTGGTTGTGTGGTGATTGCTTGCTACTGATAGATCTTCTACACTTTCATTTCCACTGCCGAGTCTTCGACTTGGTATTTCTCTATTGTTTGATCGTTGATAGATTATTAATAATTGGTATCAGAGTGATGGCTAGCAAGATGACCATGGCAACCAAGTTCGAGGTGAAAAAATTCGACGGGAAGTCCAACTTCTTATTGTAGAAGATGCGTGTAACATCGTTGCTCGCGAAGGAGGGCACACACAAAGCCCTGCTTGGTATTGAGAAGAAGCCATAGAAGATGGAGGATGATGAGTGGAATGACATCGACCTTCATGTAAAGGCGACGATTATACTTTGCAAATCAGATGAGGTCCTCTACAATATGATGAATGAGGAGACAACTGCTGGTCTTTGGTGTAGGCTGGAGAGCCTGTATATGATGAAGAGTTTGTCAAACAAGCTCTTCATGAAGAAGCAGTTATACAGCTTTCGGATGAAGAAAGGTACGTCTATTCTACATCATCTAAATGCTTTTATTAGATTTTAAGCAACTTGTTACCTCCAGAGGTTAAGCTAAAAGAAGAAGACAAAGCTCTTTATTACTCTCTTCTCTTCCATCAAGTTATGACCATTGAGCGACCACCATCATATATGGTAAGGAGACCTTAGAGTTAGAAGATATTAGGCAGATGCTTCAGAATAATGAGCTATTGAAGAAGGCAGATTCTACGGAGAAGCCTCAGGATTATTTGTTAAGGGCCAGAGAGGAAGATCAAAAAGTAGGGACCCAAAAGGGATCTAAAGGCTTCTAGCGGTTTCTCTTGCTACTTTTTCAAGAAATCAGGACACATCAAGAAAATTGTATAAAATACAAGAAAATGCTGAAGATGAAAGACGATAAAGATTGTGATAGGGCTAGTACCAGTGGAAAGTTAGATCAAGCCGGGGTTGTCAAAAAAGTAGATGAGGATTCATGTGATGTCTTGACGATTGAGTCAGAAAAAGTAAATATTCAGATGCTTGGTTACTTGACTCGGCGTGCACATACCACACTTGCCCAAAAAGGAGTGATTCAGTACTTACAAGCCTTATATGGAGGCTCTGTCCTGATGGGAAATGACATCGTGTGTAAGACTGTTGGTATCAACAACATCTGTATGAGGATATTTGATGGACAGGTTCAAACCCTCACGAATATTCGACATGTTTCGAATTTAAAGAAGAATCTTCTCTCGTTGGGAACTTTGAAAGCTCGAGGGTACAAGTTTTCTGGTGCAGATGGAGCAATCAAATTTACTAAAAGTGGTATGATGATTCTCAAAGGAGAACGGACAACAAACTTGTACAAGTTGACAGGAAGCATTATTGTTGGTGATGCTTCAGCAGCAACAGAGCAAGAGGATACTACAAGACTTTGGCACATGCGTCTTGAACAAAAAAGTGAGTGAGGTCTTCAAGTCCTATACAAAAGGAGTGCTCTACCAGGTATCAAATATTACAAACTTGATCTTGTTAATTTACATCATGGGTAGGCAATGTAGAGTAGCTTTCTCTACATCTCAGCATAAAACAAAAAGCTTGCTAGATCTCATACACACAGATGCGTGGGGGCCTTCACCAATAGCATCCATTGGGGGTGCTAGGTACTATGTTACTTTCATAGATGATTTTTCAAGTAAAATTTGGGTATACTTCTTGAAGCAGAAATTAGTGGTATTTCAGAAGTTTAAGGAGTGAAAAACTATGGTGAAAAATCAAACAGGGCGGAGGTGAAAGTCTTGAGGTCCAATAATGGAGGCGAGTACATCTCCAAAGAATTCAAAGACTACTTAGCAAGCGAGGACATTATTGTTGTCATTTCATTCCTTTATTCATTTGCTATCATGCGTGGACATTTATATGTAGTATTGCAGTGATATCGATCTTATTTAGTATATTTTATATAGTTTGTTCAGGTTACTTTAAGCTTAGCATGTATAGTGGGGTATTTTTCTCGTGTATATATGTCACTGACTCTCATTTCGGGAAGCGGGGCGTGATAGGTTTTTCTTGGTATCAGAGTCAGGTTTACTCAAAATGGGACCTAGTTCAACTGGTAATTTGCAATGAGGTATAGTTACACTATAATATACATATATTATCCATACATGATATTGACTCCATTTGAAATTGATCGTCCTCTCTTTAAAAATCCATCTATTTGATCTTTTGATATCCCTGATTTCTACTCTTCTTCTAGAACAATCTGAGTTCCATGTTTATTCTTATTCTTATCCCGATCCTATTTTCAATTTTGTCTCCTGAGTTTAATCGCTTCATGTTGAAGCCAATAGCAGAGAATAGAGCACGCAGCGGAAGCGTGGTAGACCCATCATGCAGTGAGAAGCGATGTAGAAACTTTATCTTCTCCCTTAACTTGATTTTTTGTTATTCTCTGCTTTATCAAAATTTCGAGGACAAAATTTTTTATAAGGTGGGTAGAATGTAATATCCCTTGTAAATAATATTGTATTCTTATTTTTTTTCAAGTATTTAGTTTTATTTAATTTTTATTATTATTATTTAAACTTACTCATGACTTACTATTATTGATACAAATTATTTTGAGATATTAAACAATGATTGCCCTTATATATTATTAATACTAATTATCGATATTAGTAGTAACTATTATTATTATCGTTGGTGTTGTTAATTATTATCAGTATTATTTTGTTATCATGATTGTTACTATACTATTACTATTCTTATTTTTTATATTATCATTGATTATAATTAGCATTCCCATTATTTATTGGTATTATTATTTGACCATTATCATTATTAGTCTATTGTTGCTAGCATGGTTATTATGTATTATTATTATTATTGATATTATATTCTTATTATTATTTTCTATTTTCTTATTTTTTATACCCTTTACCATATGCTAAGCCCAATCCAACCCATACCCATCAACTTATGCCCAGTAGCAACCCATTAGACTATGCCCATAACCCACTATCCAACCTGAAACCTATTAGCCCAATAAATTATCCTATATAAACATCCTATCAATAATCCCTAAACATAAACCCTAAATAAATTAATTATCTTTTCTCCTCTCCACCTTCATGTTGCCGCCCATGTCCCCTGTCGCCACTGGAATCTAGCCTGACCTCCGCCATAGTACCTCCACCCCGCACCATCTCCAACACCTAGAGCACCCCATCCCTGTGAGACTATCCAGGCCAAGCCGGGTTGCTCTTCTCGCTCTCCTTTTGGCCGAGCACCCCCTGCTCATGGCCGGCAGCTCTTGCCTCACCCTTCCTTGGCCAGTTGCACTCCACTACCCTAGGATCAGCCACCCTCCACCATGTCAGGCCGCACTCCAAGCTCTCCCCCTTGCCAGAACTCCACCATGGCCAGCAACACAAGCCCCCCATCTTTGCTGTGTCCCCGTGTGCGGCAACGCCTCCCCACCATTGCCGCGAGATCCGCCGGAGCCGTCCACGATCTCCACTGGAGCCCCTTGCAACCTCCGGCAATCCCCGTCTCCTCCGTGTTCTCTGTCGGCGCGCTGGAGCTCCACATGGTTGTTGTGCACATCCCCAACGTGAGTTTCTCCCTCTCTCTGTAGATATGTTTAGTGTAAATGTTTAATTATTTACATGGGTTTGATGCATATGTATAATGGGTATTTAATTATTTATGTGTGGGTAATAATATAGTATATTTGTATGTTTTAATTTTGGGGGTGAGTGATGTGCATGATTTTGTGTTGGTGTGCTTATGTATACATGAGTGCCGGTGATGTCTATTATTTATATATTATGTGTTAAGTACACTTTGCATGAGTATATGTGTGTTGATATGTGTGTGTGTGTGTGCGCGCGCGCGCGCGCACTCATGAATTGTGGGGGGGGGGGGTGTATATATGTATGTATGTATATACGCGTGTGTATGTATAGTAAGGTTGAGTGTATTCACATGTGTAGTAAGGGTGAGTGTATTCACATGTGTTTAGGTGTATGTTCGTGTGAGTTTGTGGGTTGGGTTTTATGTTGCAACGTTTCAGAACTATTTGGTGAGATCCGACCCCTACAGGAGATTTAAATTGGCGTTCGTTGTGAACCCGATACACAGCCATTTCGAAGACCGATCCATGGGATGACCTGAAGATCTGTACCAGTTCGTGCAGTGAAGACCAGACAACGACTCGAATCCAAAACCGTGTCATTTTTAATTTCAGCATTTCGTCTTATTGTTTCATGTGAATACATATACGATTCTGCATTATTTTGTTCATGCCGAGCACTATTGTTACATCATGATGTTCTGATATTGTCTTATTGATATATCATATACCTTGTTAGTAACACTGCTATTGTTTCGTTCTGATATTCTATGCTAGCGAGTATTAGTCATGACTTTCCTTATTAGTGAGAACTGGATGAGAACTTAATTGTAAATTTGAGGATTAATTAATGAGACGTGCTTCATTGATAGATTGGTTGGTGGACTATATTAGAGTGAGGCTGGATTTGGTGCTGAGAATGAATTGATGTATTGTTGATGTGTGTGTGTGTGTGTATAGATAAATGCAGAGTTAGTATCTTAGTACTGAGATGTGGGTGACTCACTTTATCGATTGGTAACATTATTTGATTTATTAGATCTGTTGATGCTCGGATATATAGTAGATTTAATAATCTGATACTGAGATATTCTCATCCTATCATTACATGTAGATTGTTTACCATTTCAGATTCAGAATTATTGTGGTATACCTTTGACTGCGACTTGACGGACCTAGTGATTAGCCTAGTTCGTGTTTGTGAATGAGTGATATATTTCATGTGAAGTATTTATGAGACAATTAATTGATGATTATTTAGAATCCTTTTTCAATATTGTAGACTGATAGAATAAGATGCTACTTTACTTGAAGATTAATTCTTCGTTCATGTTTGGACCTATGTATGGACTTAGTTAGAGTTTGGAGTTAACCTGAGATATATATTCTTTATATTGGATCTTGTGATTGACTTGATAGAAGTGAGAGTGTGTGATGATTTTAATCGACGATCTTGCTGTTATTCAATAATGAGGATATGATTAGATGTAGTTGATTGCTTATGTGAGACTCTGACATATTGATGGCTTAAAGGATGGACATATCAATGACTTGAAGATCAGAGTAGATCGAGAGGGTAAGAGAAGAGTAGATCGAGAGGGTAAGAGAACTGATTATTGATACATTGAGACAGTGATTTATTATACCAGATTACTTTGGCATGGATTGATACGTGATATTCACGATGATTGTATTGAGACTAGAAGTTGATGGATCAGTTACTACTGTATCTTAGTGTAGATGGATGAGATATTGGTCAGTCCAAGATGGGACTGACCAAAGTCATTGTTGCATCTTAGCTTCTCCATAAAGGCTCACACATTTAGAAGTCATGAACATGTCAATCTTAGAGCCTAAGCACATAGATTAGCTTAAGGATCAATAAAAAATATTTGTATTTTACTTTTTGTATTTTAGATAGGATTTATAGTCTTTGTTAAAATCAAGATGATATAAGTTGATAGCTCTCGAGACTGACACACAAACATGCTTCATTTCTTTCTCCAAATATTTTTGAAAAGACTTCAAAACATTTCTCTTTTTCATTTTTCAAAAATGAGTTTTGAAAAATGAGTTTCAAAAAATCGATTTTCGATTTAGAAAAGTATTTTTTTTCAAAATATAGTTCTAACTTTGTTTTGTGTTGATCTCTGATCACGCACTAGACTATTACAATCATAGAACTCTATTTTGTGTTTTATAATCAAAGTATATTTCATTGGAAAAAGATGGACTTTAAAAGATCTTCAAAATATATTTTTAGCCTAAGGTCGGTCGACCGACTGTCGACTGCTGACAAAGAAATATTGCTCTATCGGTCGACCGAGCATGCACAAAATTTCTTCTCTAACCTTTGTGTTCACTAGGGTCGACTGACCGGTCGACCGTCTGAGAGACATCTAGTCTCTGTCGACCGATCGATTGACCGACGGTCGACCGTCAGAGAGATTGACTCTCTGTTTGGCTTAAACGGTCGATCAGTCGGTAGATCGCTAACCCCAACGGTCAGAAATCTGACTGTTGGTGGTCGACCGGTGATCACACACATACGTTGCATGTTTTCATACCATATGTGTCACACTTCTACTTTTTTATTTAATAAAACTATGCTATTAATGTATTTTCATGTTTAATGGCGTGTAGGTAATTAAGGAAAAAAAGAGAGAGATAGATAGATTTATCCAAATAAATCTAAAAGTTCAAAAAAAAGGGATTGATTCAAATTCAGAGGTTTTAAAGGCCATCTTATCTGAAGACCCGGTATATCAGATGAGATAATATCATTCAAATTCAAAGGAAAAAAAAAATTAGAAGAAAAGCCTATTAGTTTCACTGAGGATAAAGAGATAGATCATCAAATCCAAAGCTGAAATTTTAATTCCAAAGGATAAATGGATAGAGAGAAGATCAACGGATGAGATGAAGCAATTTGACTCGGATTCAGATTGGATACATTTTAATATTTGAATCATAATTTTCGCTACCAAAACTCAAATCTAATAATTCAAGATGATTCAGAAAGAAGACTTAAAGGAATACAACTCTTATGTTAGTCACTATTTCTAATTTTATTAATTGATAAGTTATATTCAGCAATCAACACCAACAAGCCACAGATCATAATTGAATATCCACATCAAATCAAGTTTGGAGATAAGGGGAGGATTCAAACTCAGAAATAACCAGCTCCCCTATCTTTTGACTCATTTCCTTGTCCATTTCTATCCTATAAATATCCCACACATCAGAGGCAGAGGGGATGATGAAGAAGAGAGTAGAATAAATTATTGTATAGGTTTAACCTAGGTTCATATTTCTCTTTTAATGTATTTTTATTTTTTTTTATGTAACTGAGAGGAGAGGAGAGTTTTATGGAGGAATGAGAGCAAACTTGTCCTGAGGGTAACACCGGTGTAAGTCTTTTCTTTCATTGTTATTTAAATCAAATCAAGATTTCTTTTTATTCTTTACTCTTGTTTTTATTTGCTTTCCTATGATGCGTTTGCAATCCAAGTGAATCCGATAGCCTCGAGACTGCTTCACCATTGCAAGTGCCATTGATGGCCTATGGTGATGAACAACCATTCATTTGCTAGTTTAACTTGCTCTTTTATTCGTAGTGTAGATCAGAAACAAGGAAGATCCTACACGCCATGCTTGAAGACTAGGTAAGTCGTAGTGACAAATCCAAGGTATATGAGCACGAAAGAGGTAAGTAAGAATTTTTAGTTTTCTTTTAATTCTTAGTTTAGAATTCTACTCCAAAATCAACATTCTCCTCTTTATTTAGTTTTTCCTTTTCTTTTGTAAAACAACAATAACAACACAACACACAACAATATTATCTTTTCTTTTATTATCTTCTTCACATCTTCTAACCTAACCTTTTTGTTTTCTTTTTCTAAACTGAGAAGAAATTCCTAGCATATTTTTGTAACTCAAAAAGAAATGAACTTACTTGAAAGCTTCCATCGCTAGTCCTTCCTGTGGATCACGACCCGCATAGCCACTTGCTATCGTTATAGTATTGAGTACCTTACATGTTTCAATTTTAATTTTAAACTATTATTTTCTGTGTGCAGGTAAAAACTCAATCAAAATTTTGGCGCCGTTGCCGGGGAGGGACGATTAGTGATCGGTCACATATATTACATATATATTGTCACATTATCATGTTTATTATCTAAATTAATAAGTTCTATTTTTCTTTATAAAATGCAAGCCCATTGCTAAAGAATAGGAAAGATAAACAATCCCAAAAGCCCATCAAATTCTGATTTAATTCAGAATAAATTCGAAATCAGAAAATCAGGGCAGATCTTGGAAAATCAAGAGGTTAAAAACCGGTTGAAATGAATCTTCTCAAATCAAGTGGTTAAAGCCAACAATCAAAGATCGTTTCATCAAAACCAGGAGCTGAAACAGTAAATCCAGCAAGACAAAAGGGAGCCCAAAGCCACGCCAACCGTATCTCTACCAGAATGTGGCCACTTGGCCACATCCTGGCCGCGGATCCGCAGCAAGAACCGTGGATCCGTCGCTTGTTGGTGATAAAGGGAGCGTTTGCTTCCCTTATCTCCTCACTCATTTTCCTATGGGTTTTTGCCTATAAAAGCAGGGTTTTGTACTAAGAAAGGGACCGGAACTTAAATTTAGTTTTTCTCTTTATTATTTAAGATTTAGGCTCTTTATTAGATAGCATAGAAGTTGTATCTTTATTTTACAATTTGTAGTTCAGTTCAAATACCAGTGAGAGAGGAATTGAGCGATTGTAATTTGAAGATTGAAGTGACATCAATAAAAGGATCAAACTTTCTTTTTTCCACTCCAGTTCACGGGTATGTTTTGCTTAATTTATATGTATTGTTTTTCATCTTCCATGAGTAGCTAAATTCATTTTCTGTGCTCACTATTATTCCTCTCTCTGATCCCTCTTCTTTTTGAATAGTTTTGATGAAAAGACCCAATGAATCATTTGCATGCCTAAACTAAAGCCTTTCTTCTTTGAAAGTGTTCTTGAAGGCACATGAGGATGGGTTTGGATTTCTAAACTTCTCTTTCTTTTAAAATTTTTTCTTGTACTTGTTTTTATTTCATACTTGAAATACTTGATGATTTAATATTCAACTCAAGATGATTTCATAAAGAAAAGAGTTAACTTTTTCAAACAATCTTATTTGATTTACTTAAAACATTCTAAAACTCAAGCTTAAGTTTTTGTCTGTGATCAAGTTGAGGCACTTTGAATTTCAAGAGAAGAACATATCGTTGAGTAGTGAGATAGTGAGCCCAGATCTTTTTCCTATATAAAAAACAACCACACAATTTTCATCATTTTTAAAGATCACCTTTTCCAAAGCCTTCTCTAATTTTTAAGTTTTTCTTTTAATCACTTTCTTTCTCTCCATTCTCTTTTCA
The DNA here is from genome assembly GCA_038442645.1 of Agave tequilana. Classification (NCBI taxonomy): domain Eukaryota; kingdom Viridiplantae; phylum Streptophyta; class Magnoliopsida; order Asparagales; family Asparagaceae; genus Agave; species Agave tequilana. Next base: position 16,779 of record JAVJIF010003058.1, read on the forward strand.
ACTAAAATAATACTCCATTCTTTGTTACTTAACGAAAGCACCGAAAAGCTTCTATCGCATTCCTCCTCGTGGACACGACCCGTTAGCCCAAAGCTACACGGTAATCTTTTCACTTTCATTTCCTAATCAATAAGTTTTCATTTTCTTTTTGATTTACTTAAACAATTTAACTTTTTCTTCTTTGTTTTTGTGTGCAAGGACTGAATTCATTAATCGAAGAGCTGCAGTTGACATATTGCTACTATGTGCCTCTGCCCAAGAAGGTAGAGCATCAGAGGCCACAATTTTGTCGCGCAAACGCGGCAAAAGCAGTGTTTCCGCGGCATTTGTGGTGGACTACTAATTGATCTTTTTGTAGGTGTTTTCACACAGCAAAATATAGCTTCTGCATGTGTTAGATTTCCTTATTAATTTATTTTACACACTGTAATTAATTTAACAGTAAAGTGATTGTTTGTAAATGTTAAAAATGGTTTAGACTTGCATTTAGGCACGTGTCTAATTCATTTATCTTTTACATTACTGTTGAAGAGTGCTGAGCAAAAGTATGTGTGCATAACATGTGGTATAGGAACACTTTTGAATTGTTTATATTGCTTAAGTGTTGCTTTTCATATACATGTACACATTGCACTAAATTAATTTAAGGGCTTGTCCTATAGACAAGATAAGGTGGGAAAGTCATTACCCTCCCTTAGCCCACAAACAATCTCCTCGCTCACTAACCCGAGCCTAACTAAAGCTGAGTAGACATTGGTCCTAGGGACATCTCGGACTCATAGGAGATTGACCTAAGGGAGAAGTTGATTAGAATTTGACTCTTGTCAAATCAGTGTCAAAGGTTGGGGATTAAGAGGCGAAACCTCAAAGGTTGGTGGTTTGGCTTAATTAGGCCTCTCGCTTTTAAGCGCGGATACCTCTCACCAATCTTGTCCCTACCTAGACGATTAACTTGTGGTCAGATTCTGCAATACACCCTCCATGGATGGTCTAACCAGTTAGGAGTCGTCTAGGTCTAAGGTCTACCCTAACTTAGGCTAGATTTTTTTTTCTTTTTATTTGTTTGTTCGTTTGATTGTTTTTGTTTTTTGTTTTTGACATCTTGGTGATATGGATTATAATTATAATTATTAATATGCAAATAGTGATCCATATTTCACCCCGACCTCTTTTGACTCGGATATTACCAAATAGGCATATCATAACTTTAACCAACCAAGTATGCTGGATTGGTCTTATCCGAATCAATATATGCCCCAGTCCCAATACTATGAATAAAACTGAAACAATCATCACCGCTCTTCACAGAGTCAGTGGGGATACAACTTCTCTAAGTCATATAGTCAACCACCTTACCAACATCCAGCTTCATATACTTCTTCTCCTGAACAACCATTAGAAGAATCAATTGACTGAGAAAAAAGGATAAAAGCCTTAGAAGAGCTTGAGTGACGAATTCAAATTCTAGAAGACTCAAAATTCTATCAAATTTATAAATCAAAGATCCTTACTATATTTTTCAAGAAGAACATACCGACTTAGAAAAGAGTATGGAATCTATGATTCAATTCCAAAGATATCCTTTAAATATGATAGAAGCACAACTTAGTCGATTGAAAAACATATGTAGGAATAAGAAAACTCTCCCTATCCAAACTTTGACTATTCCCGACACTTCTAGCCATATTGATGAAAACAAAGAATCATGGAATCTCAAAGATTTTGACTAAGATTCAATCTCATTACATAAGCTTGAACTTGATCAATTCCAAACTTTGGACAAATTGGCAAGTTTTCCATTCAATGAGATTGAACTTGAATGTGAATGTGACCCTGATCCCTAACCTTGTGATTTAGTTTCCATTTTTGAATCTATGTTGACTCCAGTATTATTACCCAATTTAGACCAATTTTCGGAGCCAAATCTATTCTCATACCTATAGATCTAGAAATTGATTCACTAATTTTGGATAGTCACATTTTATTGTTGGAAGAGAATGTGAATCTCAATTCTTTGATTTAGACTCTATTATTGAATCAATACTGAGGGCCTGTTTGTTTCGTTGCAAAACGTCGCAAGTCGTAAGTCGTAAAATGAGAATGGAAAAAGTGAACTGTAGCAGAGAAATATATTGTGTTTTACGGTGTTTGGTTGATAAAGTGAAGTGTAAATGGAAAAGTATATTGTGTTTTACGGTGTTTGGTTGATAAAGTGAAAGTGTAAATGGTAAAGTATATTGTGTTTTACGGTGTTTAGTTGGTAATGTAAAAGTGTAAGTGGAAAAGTTGACCACAAAATTAACTATAGCAGTGATTTAAATATTATAATACTATTAAATTAAATCTACTATTGCAAATTAAATTGTATTAATAAATTTGAGATAAAAATTAATAATATTAATATTTTATTTATAACATAATATTAATAAATATTAGTATAAATAGTAAAATATTACTAAAATATTAACTAAATAAATAATATAAAATTTTAAGAAAATCTAAAGAACATTAATAAAATTTTAAGAATACTAATAAATATTAAAAAATGTTACAACAATAATAAAATATAGTTATAATATTATAATATTAAAAATACTTGAAATTATTATAATATAAATTTTATTATAATATTATTGTAATATTATAGAAATATAAAATTAATAAAGTAAAATATAATTATAATTTAATAATAAATTATCATTATAGTATTATTATACTGAATTATTATTGCAATATTAACATAATAAAATATAAATATAATAATAAAATATATTATGATATTAATAAAGTAATTTTTTATATTAAAAATAAATAATTAAATATATAGTAATTTTATATTAAAGTATAATACTGTTATATTAATAAAATATTAACTCTAAATAAAATAATAAAAATGGAATAAGTATTAATAAAATAATAAAATATTAAATTAAAATAGTAAAATATTAAATATTAAAACATAAAAAAGTTAAAGATTCAAAATATAAAATAATTAAATAATTAAATAAGAAATTAAACACTATTAAAATATTAAATATTTAATAATATTTAATTATATATTGATTATCAAGTAACTGTTTTGAACTGTAAGTGTACTACAAGTGAGAGTTACATGACCACAAAATTAACTGTAGCAACTGCAAGTGGGAAAAAATGAGTGTAAAAGTGAGATTTACATGACCACAAATTTAACTGTAGCAACTGCAAGTGGGAAAAGAAGAGTTGCAAAAGTGTTTTGCATTTTACATTTTGCAAACAAAACCAAATAACTGTAAATGTAAAGTTGCAAAACTTTTTGCATTTTGCAAATGTTTTGCAACTTACCAAACACGCCCTGACTCTCGAACCCGAAGTTGATTTTTCGAGTTAGTATTGGTTCCCAAGGTTTTCATTTCAGAGACCAAACCATCCATTCCACAAAATCACATTCTATTGTTGGACCAAGGTATTGACCGCAATAACTCCGTAATGATTTTTCAAGACTAGTCATATGAAGGGAATAAGTTTAATGATAGGATCTTTCATGATGCTATTCATATTAGGGACCGTAAATATGTAAATAGAAAAGAGGTCAACAAAGGTGGGTTCCGTGAACCACCACATTATCTTGATTGGATAGCAGCGCTTGACCCAATCCGACCACCACCGGAACCGCCACCTTGAGGTAACAATTTTTTTTCGCTTTCTTCTTTTTCATGCATTTATGCAATAATTCATACATTGAGGACAATACCATGAGGTAGGTGTGGGGGAGGGTTCTAACATAACTTATGTTTTTCTTTTTATTTAAAAAATAAATAAATTATTAACATTTTCTTTACTTTTAAAAAAATTTTGGAAAAAGAACAATATGTTGACATATTTTTTGTAAGAAATTAAGTTAATTTTAAGGAATAGGAGATTCATAATTAGGATTTCTTATACTTAGTCAAAATAATATTATTTGTTTGATTTCTAGGGTTAGGAAGAAAATTTGGAAAAATAATTTAGTCTTGATTTTTACCTTGATGAAATATGCATGCTTTATACACTTACACACTTAGGGTTCAAAAACAAAGATTCTTCTGCCTTATAAAAAAGAGAAATATATATGTATAATATATCAAAAATCTTCTGATTAAGCTGGGTATTTGTGCCTCATAAAGTATAAGTATTTATGCCTAAAAGTGGTCCATATAATAAAATTCTTAGTTTTGTGGCCTTGTTTGCTCGAGTCCTTAAGTTCTTGAGGTGTTTTCTCACTCGGTGCCCTAAGACCGTTCAGTTTGGGAGTCACCGACAAAGGCTTGTTACATGGGTAGATTAGAAAGCCTAATAGAACTAAGGAATAATACCACCAAAATATTAAAAAATAAGGCGTAAGAGTTAGAGTTAAAGAACCCCGAGTCAAATTTCACGGTCAATAAGTGCATATGACATACGGTAAAATAATAGACTAAATGAGGAATATAATTTGACTCCTTACTTTGATTGATAACAAGTTTTGAATAGAGATTAAGTTTAGGAATGAAAATTTCAGTTTTCCTATAACTTATAGATTACTTGAACTCTTACAATAATACTTCAAATATTTTTCTCTTTCAAAATACTTTTTTAAAAATACTAACACTTTGTTTCTCTTTCTTTATGGATTTTGTGGGTGTTATTCACTGAAAACTCTCACGAGACAAAACTCGTCCTCTAGGAAAATTTTAGAGGTTTAACGGCTTGTTGCACATACTCAGTGCAATCGTGTAACCTGCGAAAGTGATCTAATAAATTTTTAGAATTAGTTTTGATGTTTTGCTCGAGGACGAGCAAAAGATAGGTGTGGGGGTGTGATCACACATGTGCGTTGCATGTTTTCATATCATATGTGTCATACTTCTACATTTTATTTAAATAAAACTCTGCTATTAATATATTTTCATGTTTAATGGGGTGTAGGGTAATTAAGGAAAAAAGAAGAGATAGACAGATTCATCTAATTAAATCTAAAAGTTCAAAAGAAAAGGGATCGATTCAAATTCAGAGATTCTAAAGGCCATCTTATCTGAAGACCGGGTATATCAGATGAGATAATATCATTCAAATTCGAAGGAAAAATAGATTAGAAGAAGACCCTATCAGTTTCACTGAGGATAAAGAGATAGATCATCAAATCTAAAGCTGAAATTTTATGTCCAAAAGGATAAATGGATAGAGAGAAGATCAATGGATGAGATGAAGCAATTTAGACTCAGATTCAGATTGGATACATTTTAGTATTTGAATCATAACTTTCGCTATCAAAACTCAAATCTGATGATTCAAGGTGATCCAGAAAGAAAATTTAAGGGCTACAACTCTTACATTGATCACTATTTCTAATTCTATCATTTGATAAGTTATAATCAGCAATCAACACGCCAACAAGTTACAGATTAGAATTGAATAACCACATCAAATCAAGTTTAGAGATAAGGAAAGAATTCAGAAATAACCAGCTCCCCTATCTTTCGACTCGTTTCCTTATCCATTTCTATCCTATAAATATCCCACACATCAGAGGCAAAGGGGACGATGAAGCAGAGAGTAGAATAGATTTTTGTATAAGTTTAACCCAGGTTTTTCTTTCTCTTTTAATGTAATTTTCATTTTTTTATATAACTGAGAGGAGAGGAGAGTTTCATGGAGGAATGAGAGTAAGTTTGTACTAAGGGTGACACCGTGTAAGTAAGTCTTTTCTTTTATTGTTATTTGAATCAAATTAATGTTTCTTTTTTATTCTTTACTCTTATTTTTGTTTGCTTTCCTCTGATGTGTTTGCAATCCAAGTGATTCCGATAGCCTCAAGACTGTTTTGCCATTGCAAGTGCCCTTGATGGCCTAAGGTGATAAACAACCATTCCTTTACTAGTTTAGCTTGCTCTTTTATTCGTACTGTAGATCGGAAACAGGGAAGATCCTACATGCCATGCTTGATCGCCTTAAAAGATTAGGTAAGTTGTAGCGATGGATCCAAGGTATATGAGCACGAAAAAGATAAGTAAAAAATTTTAGTTTTCTTTTAATTCTTAGTTTAGAATTCTACTCCAAAACTAATATTCTCCTCTTCATTTAGTTTTTTTCCTTTTGTAAATAAAACAACAACAACATCATCTTTTCTTTTATCATTTTCTTCACATCTTCTAACCTATATTTTTTGTTTTCTTTTTCTAAAACTGAGAAGAAATTCCTAACATATTTTGTAAACTCAAAAAGAAATGAACTTACTTAAAAGCTTCCATCACTAGTCCTTCCTTATGGATCAAAGAGCCGCATAACCACTTGCTATCGCGGTAGTATTGACTACCTTGCATGTTTCAATCTTAACTTTTAAACTATCATTTTCTGTGTGCAGGTTAAAACTCAATCAACCGGTCAGTCAACCGACAGGACAATTTGTTCTGATTTTTTTCCCAATGGCTATTTTCTAATGGGACTTTTTCTGGGTCACATCCCAACAGATTTTTGGGATTTTCTCTTCAAGTTTTCATACCCTATATATATGGGTACTGTAGAAAAACCCTTTAACAATTTCTCAATAGAGAAAATTAAGTTTTAAAGATCATATCACATATTCTCATAAAAAATTTCAACTTCAGCCAAAATTTCATATCCTTGATTTTTAGCTTGAGCTTTCCTCTACATCTTTACAAGCTCTTTTTACCACACAATCCCAAAGAGCTTCACCTCCTTATCTTGCTTATAGGATTGTGCTTGTGAGCCATTTGTGTTCGAGAGAAAATCATCGTTTTCTTTATATTGTGAAGTTGTAGAGGCTGCAGCCTCAAGTGAGCTTGTGAGCTCCATTGTAAGTGGTGCGGCACTGAGAGAAGGACTTATGAGTCCATAGAGTTCTAGTAAGAACTTGTAAGAAGTTGACGATCTAGTGAGATCGGTCATAGTGAAAATCCTTCATAGTGGTGAAGGCGGGACGTAGAGCAGTGGCTCGAACCTCAGAACATATCACAGTATTTGCGATTGCTTACTCTCTCTCTCTCTTTCTCTCTCTCTCTCTCTCTCTCTCTCTCTCTCTCTCTCTCTCTCTCTCTCTTTCTCTTTACTCTATTCTCTCTTTACATACTTGCTTACTTAATTTATTTACTTATTTGCAAGTATTCTTTGTGTTGTGATTGATATTTGCTAGGTTACTAGCAAGTAATTTTTAATTTCACATTATTTGTCATTTAGTATAGCCATCATCTATTCACCCTCCTCTATTTGATTTACAATATTATCTACATTGTTATTGTTACATCATTGATATTGTTATTGTCACCGTATTGTCCCAGTAATCGAAATAATATGGATATTTATTGATCTAAATAATATAATAGACAACTTAAACCAGGATTAGGAAAATTGATGGAGGAGACAACATCTGTATTTTTGGTGGACCCTAGATATAGGTTGCACAACCGAGATACGGTTTCACGGTAGGGTTTCGGGGGATTACTATTATATCACCTTCAGTTGTCATTTCATTCCTTTATTCATTTGCTATCATACGTGAACATTTATATGTAGTATTGTAGCGATATCGATCTTATTTAGTAAAGTTTATATAACTTGTTCAGGTTACTCTAGGCTTAGCGTGTATACGTGGGGTATTTTTCTCACGTATATATGTTGCCGACTCTCGTCGTGACTCCGTTTTCCTGTATTTTGGGAAGTGGGGCATGAGACACATGATGATCAAAACTCAAAATATTACAATAATTAGATAAGATTATCTTTAGAATATCATATAAATGTGTTGAAACTATACAACAATCGTAGCTGCCATATGGTATAGCAGAGGGGCATACTGCAACATCCTAGCGAGAGGGGCATACTACAATATCGTAGCTGCCATATTGTAAGAACTCCCGATGAAGTTCTTCCATAATTTAATTTTTATCTCATATTCTTTGGCCTTCCATATGACTTCAAATGTGGCTTCACGGAAAGCTTTAACCTTTCTTTCTATCTCCTCCATTATATTTCAACGGTGTTGGCGAGAAGTATGGAAGTAGCTAATCAGTCTAGCCTCTTGTCCGTCAGCTATAACACGACCGGGGTGCTCATCACTCTCCAATGCAATGGCTAATATATCATATCCCAGATGGATGAATGTCTTCATGGAACGCAGATTGAGATAAAGAGTCCTAGAAGAAATTTGAGGGTAAATACTTATTGAAATTTAAAAAAATCGGGGATGCTAGGGGAGAACATTCAACAAGTTTTCAACATCTTTAGTGTAACTTTCAAAATCTTTAGTGAAACTTTTGAAAGTTGGTTCCTTAGCTCTCTTTAAAGAAGATAAGCACTATGACAATTATGTTGTAACATAAACACTTACAATTTTATGTGTAATTTCTTGACTATGTTCATTTATGTAAGAACCGTCCGCATAAATCCTGGCTTTTTCCCAAGAAATTGCACATACAATTGTAAGTATTTATGTTGCACTTATCTTCGTCTTCTCTAATCAGTTCAGTGACATTCAGTGACTTGCAACTATTGTCACAAGAAGACATTAGAGCTGATTATTGGCTTTAAAAGAAGAAACATTCAGATGCTAATATCACTGAACTGATTTGAGAAGATGAAAATAAGTGCAACATTCTATCTGTTATAGATAGATCAGTTGGTAACAAAAGTAGATTGATTATTGACTCTAAATGTTCAAAGCACATCAGTTCTAATATGAAGAAGTTCTCCTTATTCACTTCGGTTCAAGGGGGAGAAGTCTTCATGAAAATTCTACTACAAGAAAGGTGATTAGCGAAGAAACAATTCAGTTTTATTCTTATGATAGATGCATCACTACTCTTCAAGGCGTCCGTCATATTTCCGATTCAAGGTATAATCTCATCTATCTTGGAGCTTTACAAGGAGAAGGGTTCAGTTTCAGCTCTGAAGGGGATCTTATAGAAGTCTCCAAAGAGGCCCATGTGAAGCTTCATGTCGAACGTATCGGCAATGTGTATATGTTGCGAAATTCGAAAGTTACAGTTGGTGGATTGCGGTTATCTTCAGCTTCGAAAGCGACACTTGTGGAACAATCGGAGACTATGATGGTTTCGAGCTCGGACGTTCAGTTGTACTCCTAAGAGAGATTGTGACTAAGCTCTCAAAAAGAAAGTCCAGATTGTTATTCTTATGGTGGAGCAAATTCTCATAAATCCTATGTGGATCACGGAGATCGTTGGGTGATTCTAAAATTATTTGACCTAATCAAGTTGTGAACCCATGAGGAGGCTATGGAGAAGAGGGAGTGAGATGGAGATGAAATCAAGTTTTTTTTTTTCAATTGTGCGTGGATGCAGCACATGGAGCATTGTGGCTATTCTCAGATTTGGACGTATTCGAGTCAAGGGGGAGATTGTAAGATTTGTGACTGAAATACGTCGTGAAGAAAGATGAACTTCAGAGATCAAAGAACAGATGTGCATAAGGAGTTGTGCACATTACCTGTTGACCAATATTGGGTATAGTTGACTAATCACATGGATTAGTCGACTAATATAATGTATAATCGACTAAATTGGCCAACAGAGAGTTAGGGTTCTCGAATTTTGTCAGAGTAGTTGACTAGTACTTGGGTCTAGTCGACTAATACATAGTATAAGTCGACTAATACCCTGGCCTAGTCGACTAATGTCGGGTCTGGCAATTTTCTTTTCTGGATCTGTTTTCAGTTTTGAGTTGAATTCGTATTTACTTTATTCTGAGGCGGTGATTATTCGTATTGGTGAAATTTATTTAGGACTAGGAGAGTTATATGGCCTATAAATAAACCCTTGGGGGCAGTCTTCAATATAGTCCAATGAATTTGTATTCTTCTCAGCGTGAGGTGTAAGTAATTCTTATTTTATTTTCCCAAAGTTTTAATAAAGTTTCTCCTTCCTTCTCTCGTGGACGTATACGTGAACTGTTTGATCAATGAAATCACATTATATTGCTTGTTGGCTTTCTACTTTGGAATATCTTCTCTTCTTCTCGTTGTGTTAGTAGATCCTGTGGTTTATTTCTGCTGCGCCGCCTCAGTCGATCCGGTCGTGACAATGTTACCGAATTCGCGACAAGTATATCTTGAACGACAAGGATATGTAATCGATAATATAGATTGCGAGCTTGATCTCTAGAGTCTAATCTGAACATCACTCAGAAAACAAAAAAAAGTTTTCGATCATAATTTTTTTATTTTTAGCCCAATAAATTTCTTCTCGGTCTTTATCCGTAAACTGTATACTTCAAGTTTAAAATACACACACACACACACACACGAGGTTCAACCGAAAAGATATTTCATTCGCAAGCTACCACATATACAAGCTTTTGATTCTCCAAACTACAAATGTTTATAACATATATAATACCTCAAATTTCCATTAAATATCTTGAATACCTCAAGATTCCGTTACCTCAACACCATCTCTGTTTATTAACAGAATAGAAAAGCTAAATGCAAGCCGTCCAAACTGATATATAGAGATGGAGGAAAAAGAAAATTTGCATCTTTCTCGCGACCCAAAACAAAACAAAACAAAACAAAAGTAGATCTGTCCGGTTACACGCCCAAAAAAAAAAAAAAACAAAACAAAATTTGCGTCTTTCATGAAAAGGCAAACCTTTTCAGCAGCTGAAAGATTCTAATTACTCAATAATCCTGGAGATGGCATTAAGTATCTTACAGTTTTGTTTGAAGATTCAAAGGACACATTGTTCACGTAATGCATGAAGATAAAGAATATCCTGCAAATACATTTGCAGCAAGAAAGTACTCATTTCTTCTCATTTTTGACTGTTAACAGAAATAAATTCCTCAACTTTGTCCTACTTACTCTTGCCAACAAAATCTTGACATCAGAAACAAAGTAATCAGCATCCAATCATTGTGAACTCTGCCCCTCCTCCTGATTCTCTTGCTCATCATCTTCAGAGCTTCTTGATTGAGTACTGGAATCTGTAGATTGTTCTTGACTACTAACATCTCTCTCAAGCATTACACCCAGCATCTCTTTTGCCATCTTTTTGCCCTCTTTCCCCCATTCTCTCTTCTTCTCTGTTAACACCTCCTCTGCTCCTCCCGCAATCGCTAACTCCTTAAACTTCAACGGGCAATGCGTGCAAATCCTATGCATCACGGCCAAACATTCCACTTGTTCCTTTTCCATCCCTTCTTCCTCTTTCAAAATTCCCAACATAACAGGAAAAGCTCCCGCATCCATCAGTTCCTCCCTCCCTTTACTCCCCTCTGCCAAATTGTACAGTATCTTGATTGCGTAACTCCACAGTGCCATCGCCTCTCTGCTCGATCTGTCTGTGACAACATCCAGCAGTTGGGGAACAGCCCTCATTTTTTCAAGAATGGGGAGATTGTAACGAGAAAGGGTCAGGAAGTACAGAGCCAGTCCTGCGTGTCGACGACCAGTTGGGCTCAAGAAACGCTCGCAGAAGTTTTCAAGAAGGGGCGCGAGTGCTCTGAAAGCACCAACGACCATCCTGTCCTGTTCATCAATGGCCAAGTAGTACATGGCTCCTGCTGCATTCGCGCGTGCTTCTATGATTCCGTTGGTGAGGACATGAACTAGAGCAGGAACGACCCTCCATCGGACAATCTTGCTTCTGTTGAATTTTTCGCGGGCGAGCACTGCGATGGCTGCGGTTGCGTTCAGTTGGGATCTTCTTCTCAAGGAGTGTAGCATGGGGTTGACGAGGGCCAGGATTCTTTCAGTGCAGAGAGCAATGCAGAGTTCTCTGTCTTGCACTGCGGTTTGATAGAGGGAATACAGAGCGACTTCCTTTGTTGAAACATCGTTTGAACCCAGATCTTTGAAGATCAGCGCTTCCTCTGTAACATTGCCAGCAGTTTCAGTGGGAGCTTCTTCTTTTTTACCGTCATTATCAGCATTTTTAGCTGGAGGTTGTGTGGAAGGCTGAAAAGTTGATGAGATTTGATTGAGGGCGCTCTTTATTGATTGCTCTCTTCTCAGAATCTTGGGCAGCCTCTCGAGGATCTTGGTTTCTAAAGGGACAGTTTGATCATCTGAAGAGGAGGAAGACGAAGATGGCTCCGGGTTCTCGGGCTCTCCTTCGATTCTTGATGTAGAGCTCTCCCCCTGCGAATAATCGACGGCTGCAACTTGATCTTTGTGATCAGCAAAAGGTCTTGATTGGTACCGGCCTTCAATTGCTCAATGAAGCCGTGAGCTACTTGTTGAGAGATGGGGAGAGGGGATTGATGGCAGACGCGGTGGCACCAGTCGAGGATGGCGTCTTTGAGATTGAGATTGGGTGTCAAAGGAAATGAAAGGAAATCAGAGGAGGAAACAGAGGAAAGATTGTGAATGGGAGGGATGAAGTTGAGTTCTTGGCAGGCTCGGATGCAGGCTCGCTCGAAGGTGAGGCCGGTGGGAATGATGACGGGGTCTGCCATTAGACAGCCAGAGATTGGACAGAGGAACGCATTGGGTGGTTGCTGTGGTGGTGTTTTTGACGGTGGTGGCGGTGGCGGTGGTGGTGAGGTTGAAGAAGGAGAAAAAGAGCGTTTGGAGAAGTTGAAAGGAGATTTCCCGCTTCTTGACATCTTGTTCTCTTCTTGTCAAATGCCAACTACTTCGGGAATTTTTTTTTTCTCCGCGTGTTGGAGAATAAACTATTCTGGGATAGTCTTGAGACTGGAGAGCATGCAGCCAGTTCTCTATTTAAAGGATGCCAGGGATGTTAGCTTTGATTTCAAGGATGGTCAGTTCAGTTGTACGCTTGCTTCTGTTCCACTAGTGTTTTGTAATTAAGATATTAGTTTTAAGCATATAGCGAAATTATCTAAAATTTTACTTAATTTCAATTATTATATTACACTTTTTTTTGAAGTAAATGAGTATCACTCCTCTCCCACAACTATTCGCTCACCACTGGGCGATAGTTTGACAAATGCATAAATAGGGGACGTTAACAATGATAGAGAAACCAGCTTCTGAATTGATAAATGGTGCATGAACGTCCCTTTGGAGTGGCTTTTTCCTGAACTTTTTCATATGGTCCAAGATCCCGTTGGGCGTCCTATCTCACTGGTTGGATAATGATTGGAATATCAAGAACCAGATTGAATTAGGTGGAGCTATCTACCAAGAGGGAGAAACTAATGCAACTCCTCCCATGCCACGTACAATTGGACATAGGGGCAATGGACTGTCCCACTTGGGTTTGGGACCCAAACGGGCTTTTTCGGTGAGGAACGCTTACTACATGCTGAACGACAGTGGACTCCGCTGCCTGTTCGCCAAGGTAATCTAGAATATTAGGGCGCCACTAAAGATTGACTTTTCTATGGTTAATCATCAATGTTGCAATTCTTATTTAGGATAATCTCATGAAAAAGTGTTGACAAGGGTCTGGCATCTGCGTTCTATATACGGCAAATTAGAAATCTATCGTTCATCTTTTTCTCGGATTTCCTTTTAGCATTCATATTTGAGAATGTTTGGCGCATAATATGAATCTCAACCTCCCCTCGTAACTACCCCTTATACGAACCATTTTCTGTTCTTTTGGAGATACAATTCTATTGATAAATGAGAAAGGGTGCTATGTGATTTGTTGGCTGCGGCCCCTTTCTGAGAAATTTGGAAAGAGTATAATAATAGAATTTTTAACAACTTGGCTAGATCATCCGACCAAACACTTCATGTTTGCTCTACTTTTATTCTTACTAGTGCAATTTCATTTTAGGTAGGGCAAAGGAGATGGTAAGAAGAACGCTGGATCAGTTTTCAATGGGCGACATATCCACTCAGAGGATACTATGAGTTGGGGGCATGGCTTTGACTTGGATCACATGCGAGCGGCGTCGTGACAATACCCTGATTTTTGTTGTTCTGACATATTCTAAAGGTTTCTAAAAGATGAGCCAGTGTTTTGCTTTGAGGTGTTTTGATTGTTCTGATGTATTTATATTTCTTTTGGTTTGTACTTTTGTTCCTTCCTTTCTATTGCATATGTATATGTAATAGTCATAAATTGATCCTCAGTAAGATGCTGACACGTGCCGAAGCAACTGAGTTCTCTTTTGAAGTTTTCACAATAATTAACTACCTCCGACACATTAGACCCTCCCAAGAGCATCCACAGTTCCCCAAATCACTCTTGGCCAAACCAAAGTCAACCTCTAAAGCCCGACACTTAGAGCCATCCCGGAGCAATCCCCATCATGCAGGCATCACCCTCCGAAGTTACCTAAGGTCCAACATCCCCCACTTCACCTTCACCGGAAGTCCCCAGTAATAGCCGCCGAGATATTCATCTGCAATCACGCTGCCTCTCCTCTCCCACATTGAAGACATGTAACGCTCATGCACTCAAGGTGGACAGTTAAGCAATTCTTTGCATGCAATCTCAACCATCATGTTAGCTATCACAACCGTTACAATAAATTAGCACATGAAGATCATGCAGCTACGCATGATGAATGCGTGAAAATCTTTATTTAAAGTGACCGAGTTAGTCACTTAGTTTTCGATTGTGCTGTTATTCTTTTCATTTCTTTCAGAACAGTTAAAATAATGCTACGTGGACTGTAGGAGGTCTGCGTTCTGAGTGACAAAGCAAATGTTAAATTACTGAACTATTTTCCATTAATTATCTAAAAGCTGGCTGAGCCATGTCAATGATACTCTACAAGGCAGATTATTGGGTTTACCTTACTCTTACCATATGAGATGGTAAATTGTACTAAGAGATTCGTATTAATTAATACAAATGTAGTGAATTATGTAGATGGTTGAGTGTTGGAGGAGACAGATAAGTTTCATTTGCTTTTATTTGCATTGTTATGAAATTTGATAATGGCTGACATTTTAAAAAATTTCGTGAGGAGCATACTAGATCAGCCTTACTGGACTTTAAGCTTATTATTCAAAGTTATTGCTTCTTTGAAGAGCATACTCTCGAAGTTGATCAGCCTCCAAAGTGAACATTTCTCTGCAAGTTGTTTGAAAGAATCACTACAAAAGAAAAGGGTTTTCACGGCGGTTTAAACCACAGTTAAAAAGCAACGACGACGATCAAAAATTGCTTCTATTCGGGCAACATAAAAATTTCACGGTGGTTCATGACCATCGTCAAGTCAAACATGTCACGACAATTCTTGACCGCTGTTAATCAAACATGTCATGGCGGTTCGGAGAATAACCACCACAAAAACTCAGATTTTTCATGGCAGTTTGTCATAAAAAGCGTCATGAAAAGTTAACATTTAATGGCCGTTATGAAGATAACCGCCGATAACCGCCGTTAAATGTCTATAAAAATTTTAACCTTTCACGATGGTTATAAAATAATCGCCCGTGAAAGGTTTTATTTCACGGCGGTTTAGTATATAATCGTCGTGAAGTATCTATGAAAATTTAGCTTTTCATGGTGGTTCATTAAATACCGACATGAAAGGTTTATTTCACAGCGCTTATTGTTAGAACCACCGTTAATTGTTTTTTTAAAAAAAATAAAATTTAACTTTTCACAGCGGTGGTGAAAAATATTACTTTTTTAAAAAAATTTAAAATAACAGATTACAAGTTTATAAAAATATTCAATATAAAACAGCAGATACAAAATTCATGTATACAATAGATACAAGATATACAACACAAAGATTTTTCTGTAATAGAAACATGTTTTCAACCATTGGATTATAGGAAAAAACATGTAAATAAACATTGAAATTGACATATGAATAACATTCTTGTTAAATAAACTCTCATCATAACCTCTAACCAAAATCAATTAATAAAACAAGAGTCTCATGTGCTGAAAATTACATTAATTATTGTTCAAGAAATAAATTCTAGTACTCTTGTATTCTACAAGATCATAGCATTTTCTTACCAAGTCACGTAAGTACTCTATTTTCTTCCCCTAACAGTTTCACAAACTCCAAATCTTAGCTAAAAGTCAACAGAAAATTTTGATATTCATGACTTCAATTATTTTCTTTGTTATTGCACTTGCATACACTAAAAATCCTTCATGGATATGAATTGCACAAAATAAAGTTTCAAGATTAGAGAAGTGTGTGTGCATGCATGTATTTGTGTATGTGTGTGTGTACATGTGTGTGTATATATATACATATATATGTGTGTGTACATATATGTGTGTGTAATATAAATATGTGTGTGTGTACATGTACATGTGTACATATATATGTGTGTGTCTATATATGTATGTGTGTATACATGCACCAAATAGAAAATATGAAAAAAAATATGAAAACTTGCACCAAATAGAAAACTTGCACAAACTCAAACAAAAAAAATATTTTAAACATAATATCCTCTCTACAGAAATATTTTACAACACATCCTGCCCACTCTTCTCGAACTTCATCCAACTCCTCAATTGAATATTTTCTTTGTTATTAAAGTGCAAACATATTGACTTATTTGTGTTAGTTTTAATATATACTAAAATGACATAAATTAAGTTTATGCAAGAGGATTATACTTTTATAAGAATATGATTCATTTGATCTGTGCGCATCTCACGCATAAGTCAAATGACATACTATCCGCACACGACACTATCGTGTTATTTAGGATAGTGCATGTTGGGGCTTTACCTGGACATAAAAATAAAGAATTTCAGATTTAAGAATAAAGATGTGCAAGTGCTCAATTCTTACCGCTATAGCAAGTAGCTATGCGGGTCGTGATCCACAAGGAGGGTTTTGCGATGGAAGCGTTTAAGGTTCTTTATTGAAATCTTTATGAAGACAAACGAAAGTTCTTCTTTGTTTAAAGAAATGAAAATGAAAATGAATTATGTTAAAGTTAGAAAGAAAACGGTAGAATGAGAAAGTGGAGAGAATCAGAAAACGATGAAAGCGACTATGTACAAATGAGTTAGGAGAGAAAGAGTTGGAAGATGAGGTGTTGGTGATTTAATTTACAGAAATAAAAGAAAAGAAAGAAGATGAAAGAAGTACTCACCTAGTTTGGTTGATGACTTACCTAGAACCCTTGCATGTTCTACCTTACTTTGGAGGCATTCAACGCATAGTTCATAAGATCGAGCTCAGTCCCTGTTCGCATTATATCATCAAGTCTTACAAGAATGAAGTGATACGGATCTTGCAGAGGAGAACGTCTTCATGAAGTATCGTTGGCACTCACAAAGGCTTTTGTATACTTATACTTCTGGATTCACTTGCAAGCTCAACAAAAACAAAAGAGGTAAAGTAGAAAGAAGAAGAAAACAAAAGAAAATACGAACATAAACAAATGTTTACCTTTATTGCTTGCAGAAACAATGGAAGAAAGGAGGAGGGTACATCAGTGTCACTCTCAACATAAGTCTCTCTCTCTTACTTACATGAATCTTCATCTAACCTAAGCTTACATACAAATTACATAAAAAGAAAGAAAAACTAAACTATAAAGAATGAAAACTAGGCTAAATCCTATCTCTGCATGGTCGTCCCATTTTTCTCAGCTGAAACCAGTATTTATAGGCAAAACCCATACGGGGAGAATCCCGGGAAGATTGGGGGAGCAAACGCTCCCCTAACAGAAATCAAAGAGCCGCGGAAACGCGGCTTTGGCCGCGTTTTCGCGGCAGGTGGCCACACCCTGTTGGTGGGTCTCCCTAGGTTTTCCTTCTGCTTTTATCTTCAGTTGGTTTTCTCGTTTGAGTCCAGGATTGTAACGAAATGGTCTTTTGATTCTTGGCTTTAACCGATCGATTCTGAGAGGAATCTTCTCAACCGGTTTTCAACCTCTTGATTTTGCCCTGATTCACTGAGCTCGAATTAATTCTGATTTAATTCAGAATTTTGGTGGGCTTTTGGGTTCAATTCTCTTCATCTCCTTAAGGAATGGGCCTGCAAATAAATTAGACATTTAATTAGGACAATGCAGATTTTATTATATAATAATTATGAAAATATGATACTAAATATGCAACATTAGCGACCAATCAGTGCAAGAATTGAATTTGTGTTAAGTAAAATTTAAAATTTAAAAGGTTATCGTTAGTTTCTGAAATAATTATCAGAATTCTCCTCTATGTAGCTTTTTACTTTTTCTGATTAGTTCGTGCAGCAAACATGCAGAGGACCTTTTCATAAAGTTAAGAAAATAAACAAAAATATAAATAATATTTTTAAATAGAAGAAATGAAAAATGTATATACAAGTATTAAATACTCACATATTAATCATTTGACAAATCAGTGAACTTGTAAGGGTCGATTATGCACAAAATCCAATGTGAATTATAAGAGAAAATTACAAAAATTTAAATTAAATTAACAATTTAATTTTAATATAAAAGATTAGTACTTACCCCATATTATATGGTGCAAGGTACAACCGGCCTTTATCACCTCTTACCATCATGTTCATGATATATCGGGCTTTGTTGGTCGCTTGATCTTCTTTGATTGTCACATGCACGATTCAATAAGGACAAATAAAATCATATCAATGAGTAAAGCCCACATTCTCACACTAATTATATAAAAACGTAAAATTATCAAAAATTATCAAATATAAAACTTTTGTTATTTTATTCCTAAAATTGAATATACATTAGTGACTCACTTTATATGCAGAGCAATACATGCTGGTCTTATATCCTTTCAGTCTATGAAGTCCATAAAATTCTATCTTTTCGAGCATTATGGATTCAAACTCATACCAAAATACATTGATAGGCAAGGATACGTGGATGAGGGTACTATCGTCCATCATCCTCGAATGCGCCCGTCTTTATTGATTTGTTCTTGCTTTATCTACAAAAGGCGGGGATGTGGCTGATAGATTTGTGAAGAAGCTCCCTGTAGTCTTAAGACGTGCAATCTTTTTCCTTTATCTTTTTCCTATCATGATAAAATTATAATTAATCAAATTATAAACGCAAGATTGTACTTTAATTTCGACAACATACCCAACAATCTAGAGTTATACGTTTTTGGACACACATTAAAAGCATCAATCGCTTCACTGACGATTTTCATCTCATCGTGAGGAATTGGTAGAGGTGCATTTTCATGTTAGTATTTGGAGTGCCTCATATTCATTTGAGAAGAATTCAGATTTTGGCAGTTTCTTAATAAGGATCTGTTCTCATATTCATTAGAGAAGAATTCAGCTTCTGATATTTCTTAATAGGGATATGTCTCCTGTTTTGGTTTGGATACGCGTTTCCTATTTCTCTGAGGAGGTGCTGATTTGAGTTCATGTTGGACGAGGATCATCCTACGTGCCTATATATACCCCTTGGGGGTGGCATTTTAAAGGTGTGTCAAAATTTAAGAAAAATTCTAGAATTATACCATTAAGAGTTGTGAGAAAGATCTCATATATATATATATATATATATATATATATATATATATATATATATATATATATATATATATATATATATATATATATATGCACGCATGAATGTGTAGGTGAGTGTGTGTGTGTATATATGTATGCATGTATATACGCATGCGTATGTTTAGTAGTGTGAGTGTAGTCACGTGTGTTTAGGTGTACGTGTGAGTTCATGAGTTGGGTTGTGTGTTGCAACATTTCAGACCTATTTGGTGAGATCCGGACCCATTACATGAGATTTAAATTGGTGTTCGTTGTGGACCCAATACACAGCCATTTCGAAGACTGATCCATGGGATGACCCGGAGATCCATACCAGTTTGTGCAGTGAAGAACAGATTGCGACTTGGATCCAAAACTGCATAATTTCATGTGAGTGTTTGTTATTGGTCTATTTTAATTTCAACATTTCGTCTTATTGTTTCATGCAAATACATATACGATTTCTTTATTTTTTTGTTCATGCCGATCACTATTATTACATCATGATATTCTGATATTATCTTATTGATATATTGATTGAAAATGAGAAATTGCAAAGAAAAGATTAAGAGTTAGAATTCTCAGTCTCAATGTTATCCGCTGCAGCAAGGGCCAAAGCGGGTCGATCCACAGGGAAGGATGCGATGCAAGCTTTTCGGACGATCTCTGTATCCTTCAAATAAGACAAAAGAGATTAGATTTGAATATATATGATTGGAGAGATGCGATTTTACTGATCTTCTACCACAACCCATAGTGCAAGTTAAGGATATTAAACATCATCTTGAAATACATGAAATCGATCCTAAGTTTATTAGAGAAGATGCAAGCAAGAGAAAAAGATTTTAGAATCTTACTAGTTCGCACTCCTAAAATCCAACAAGTTTTCATCCTAACATCTAAGTACAGCGTAAGAAAAGCTTTACCTTGAAGTTACGCTGTCAATTTCTTAAGCATGAAGTGTGAAGAATTTTTTAAAGGTGTAACCTAGATTAGAAAGCTAGTCATCAATTTAATCTTCAAGCAATCGACCTTAAACCTAGGGTTTCTAAAAAGTGTTATCAATCCGTTCAATTCTGAAATGCTCTAGGGTTGTTTTAAGAAGTCAGCAAATCACAATTAAGAATTAGTTCATCATATTCTTTATATTTTCAAAATTTTCTTTTTTTTATTTTGTTTAATAAGAAGGATTGCAAAAAGAAAGAAAACAAAATAAGAGAAAGATCGCAGAGAAAAACCAATTAAAAGACAATAATTGAGATGGCAAAGAGATAACCTTTATTCGAAAATATCCTCCAAATACAAAGCTCCTTCTTCTCCACAATGTGCTTAAAATGAAACTACAATTGCAGAAATTTAAAGAAAACGCTAAAGAAACCCTAATCTCCTCGTCTCTGGATGCCCCTCTCTGTTGCGTCTGCAGGGGTATTTATAGGCGCTGGAGGAAGTAGAGTCCAATAAAACTCAGCCACGAAATCTGGTTTTTAGCCTCATCCATACTACCGCGGAAACGCAGCTCTGGTCGTGTTTCCGCGGCCACAGTCTTATCCCTGGCCGCGCGCTTTCGCGCGTGGCCTCCTCTGGTCCGTCCATCTGGGTATATCCGTCTGGATCTGACATCTCGACTCTTTAATTTGAGATTTCGGGATAACTTGGGAAGCAAGTTACCCTAAATCCAAATCTCTTCCAAAATGAATTCCATCCTTGAACTCTATTTATCCTCATCCACCAAGCATTTAGGGTTGAATAGAATTCTATCCTTTCCCTCTTTTTAGTATTTGCAACTTTTGCACTTTGTAATTGTAACTTTGACATTTGGTAATTGCACTTTTGCACTTGGGCTTGGACATGGGCTTTTGGGCTTCATTTAGGCTTTTATTCTTTATGTAAATAAATATTCAAGGCCTGCACACATTAAATAATAAAATATTAGTAATAGTGCATAATTGTAGGAATAAATATGAAAATGTGATGGTAAATGTAATGACAATTATGCATTTTTCACTACCTATCATATATCATGTACCCTGTTGTTAACACCGTTATTGTTTCCTTCTGATATTCTACGCTAGCGAGTATTAGTCATTACTTTCCTTATTAGTGATAACTGGATGAGAACTTAATGGTAATTTGAGGATTAATTAATGAGACGTACTTCATTGATAGATTGGGTTGGTGGACTATATTAGAGTGAGATTGAATTTGGTGATGAGAATGAATTGTTGATGTGTGTGTGTATAGATAAATGCAGAGTTAGTATCTTAGTACTAAGATATGGGTGACTCACTTTATTGATTGGTAATATTATTTGAGTTATTAGATCTGTTAATGCTTGGATATATAGTGGATTCAATATACTAAGATATTCTTATCCTATCATTTCATGTAAAGATTGTTTATCATTTCAGATTCAGGATTATTTGTGGTATACCTTTGACTGCGACTTGACTAGGCCTAGTGATTAGCTTAGTTCGTGTTTGTGAATGAGTGATATATTTCATGTGAAGTATTTATGAGATAATTAATTGATGATTATTTAGAATTTTTTTTTGGATATTGTGGACTGATAGAATATGATGCTGCTTTACTATTTTAGATAGGATTTATAGTCTTTGTTAAAATCAAGATGATATAAGTTATAGCTCTTGAGATCGACACGCACAAATGTTTCATTTCTATCTTCAAGTGTTTTTGAAAAGACTTCAAATGTTTCTCTTTTCATTTTTCAAAAACGAGTTCCAAAAAAATGAGTTTTAGAAAAATTGATTTTTGATTTAGAAAAGTGATTAGTCTACAATTCTGCATTATTATGTCGCATTTTTCCACAGATTTATGAATAAATTGTCGGTCTAAACCGTGTTTTGGTCTTAATTGCAGGTAGATCCAATGTTCAAGGGCAAAGGTGTAATGAGAGATTAATTACAACCAATTAAGGGTAATTAAATCCGCATTACTTGGAGGCCAAGAAAGGGATCATCTAGAAGATACATCGAATCTAGCCTCTTGTGCACATCAGACGGATCTGCGGTCGAAATTACCCAAAACAGTATATATCAGGAAGCGTCTCGAACCCCGACGGAGCCACGGAACAAACCAGGGACCTAGATCCCTGGTATTGCCGCGGATACGCGGCAATCCTTGCGGATCCGCGGCAATCCAGTGGAGCCACGCGTCGATTTTCGACGCGTGGCCCCGTCTCGTCTTCCAGAGCCTTCTGAAGCCTATAATACCCCTGTCTCTGGCCAAAACGCAAGCAGTCTTCGTTTTTAGGAGTAGGTCCAGATTTTAGTGTAGTGTAGGTGAGTGTTCTTCATTTCTTGTATTTTTCATTTCTCTTTCTTAGATCATTATAGTAGGGCTGAGTGATTTCTAGAGAGAGAAAGTAAGGGATTGATGTAATAGAGAGTGACACTCTATGTAAAGATGCCTCCTTTCTCTTCCAATGTAATCTCCTTCACCTTCTACATGATTTCTTTCTAGTTTTTCTTCTCATGGCAATCTAACTACTAACCACTAACCATCTAACCACTTACTTAATAATCCACATGAATCGGGTTGCCTCTACAAGGCCTTGTTCTTACAAGAGCCATTGATGGCCAAAGATGATGGGTTCTAACATCTAACTTGCTAACTTGCTAACCAAGCTAACTCTCTTTTATTTCATGCTCTTTTATTTCATGCTAGTAGTGTAATGAGTGATGCTTGTATTAGCTTGTTTTTGATGCAATGTTTTGAATGTGATGAACCATCCATGAGCCATGCTTTGTACCGTCTCTTGGAGCCAAGGATTGTGATGGCCAAGAATCAAAATGTGAGGCAACTATCTCGAAGAGGTTAGCATGGTTAGTGGAGCATTTAGTAGTTAGTAGCCATGAGTTTTCTTTTAGCTTGATTTAGAAATCGTTTTTCAAACTCTTTTCTCATTTTTCTGTCGGTGTTTTTACCATCCTTCTTAGTTCAACCTTGTTCCATCTCTTTTTCTGTTTTTATTTCCAAAGCACTTCACTTTTGTTTTTACATCACCGTTTTCATCGCTCTCCTCACCTACCACATTCTAGATTTCCTTTTCTTTTCTTTTCACTTTCTTTTCCATTCTTTTCAACAAAGAAGAATTGTTAACATAAAACGGGAATAGAAACTATTAATGCTTCTATCGCCTCCCTTCCCTGTGGATACGACCCGTTGAGCCAGTGCTATAACGGTAGTATCGAGGGTACATTAGCACGCTTTCGAGCTTTACATTGATTTCATGAATACACACTTTTGAGTGCTAGTTCTCACCCCGATCAAAATTTTGGCGCCGTTGCCGGGGAAGGGAATGGTTTCGTTTTCGCGTTTTTGTTAACTTTGTCTTCTCTGTTTTGGTGTGCAGGGCAATATTTACAGGTGCATCATATTGCAGAACATAAACTAGCATTGCATATCCCTGCTCAAGAAAGCAGGGACCCAGCTTCCAAAGAACCGCCGCGCAAACGCGGCTTTTGTCGCGAAAACGCGGCCTTGTTGTGAAACATTTGTATCTGGTTGTGCTGGGATGTGTGGATTGTAATAGCTAGTATATTTTTGCTGCTATTTTTTCTGCTTTGATTGCCTACGCACCACAATAAATAAAAGAACTAAAATACGGTATTTGGACGCTTTTAAAACGGTTTAGACATTTGCATTTAGGCACGTGTCAATTCAATTCCAATATACTGTATTTTGTTCTGTTGTTGTGATCTGGATGGAGATGTACATATGGCATTGCATATAGCATAGGACAAACACGTGGGTGATTTATCGCTTTGTGTTATCTTCTTGTCTATATTGCACACTCGCACAAATTGAACTTAAGGGCAAAACCCAAACAAGACAAGGTGGGAATTTCATTACCCGTCCTTGGCCCAAAAATCATCTCCCCACTCACACAACCCAAGTCCTAATAAAATTTGAATAGACGTTGGCCCCTAGGGACATCTCGCCTAGGTCTAGGTCAACCCTTCTATAGGCTTGGTTTTGATTTTTTGTTGTTGTTTGATTTTATTTTCCTTTTTGTTTGTGATTTTTCTCTTCTTTTTGTTTGTTGTTTGATTTTTCTTTTTGTGATTGTTTGTGAAATGGAATTCAACAATAACAATTCTTTCAATCCGAACATGAATCCATATTTCACACCGACTCCATTTGATTCAGATAATTCCAACCCGGCGTTTTACAATATGCACCAACCAAATACACCGGGTTGGCCTTATCCAAATCAATACAACCCATACCCACATTCTTATGACTATAATTTCTAAAATAATTTCAACTCGTCACAGAGTCATGGGGATTCACTTTCCCCGAGTTTAATTATCAACCTCCTTGTCCCCCATGTCCACCTTGTCCATCATATTCACCTTATCCACTATATTCATTCCCCGATTTCGCTTCTTATACTCCTTTTTCTGCACCTCCCATTAAAGAAAAATCTGAGTTACTAAAGAGTTTAGAAGCTAATCTACAAAGGGCCGAGCAAGAACTTCAAGAAACATTGGCCTCCCCAATTCCACAGTATTTTCAAGAGTCTTACTCAGTTCTACCTCCTCATAATGAACAACCATTTGCCTTGGAAACGAGTAAAGAACTCTTGTGTGAGTCTAAGCTTCAATCTCACAACATTTTTGACTCACATTATTCACAAAATTTCCAAAACCAAGATTCTTATACTCCCATTCTAGAGCAACCACTTGGAGATACATCAACTCTAGATATCTTGAAGGAGTCTATATTACAATGTCAAAAATCACATACCGAGTCTTTCAATAGGGTGGAAGAACAATTGAGTCAATTGGTTAACATTTTTAAGAATGAGGAAACTCTATCTTATCAAACTTTGACCAATTCAACTATGCCACACTCTATTGACATGACCCAAGACTCTTGTCATTTTGAAAATCAAGATTCAATTTCAGCACACCCACCTGAACTTGTCCACACTTCAGATCCTATTGACATTTTGGCAAGTTATCCTTTTCCTGAAATTGAACTTGAGCATGAATATGATCATGACACTCAAATTAGTGATTCAATTCTACTTCCTGATTCAATTATGACTCCGGTGTCTTCACCTGATTTCACTCCATTTCCCGAGTCAGTATTGGATCCAGTGCCTATCCATTGTGAATTTATTCACCAATCTCTTATGATGATCATATTGAACTTGACCAATTCCATACTTTTGAAAGTCCCATTGATAATTGACAAGTTCTCAATTTTGTGGAATTGAACTCAATATGGATTGTGACTTTGATTCTCAAATTTGTAATCCAGTTCAAATTCCTGAATCATTATTGACTCCTGTGTTGTTACCCAATTTGAGCAACATTTTAGAGTCAGTTTTGATTCCCACATCTGTCATTCCTAAACTTGAATCACCACTCATAGAAAGTCACATTTCATCATGGGGAAATGAATGTGGACTTGAGCTTCAACTTCTTGATTTGGACCCACTTCCTGAACCGATCTCGACTCCCGAACCTTTACTTGACTTGAGTCATTTTCCTGAGTCGGTATTAGTTCCTGTACTTCCTGAGTCCAAATCAATCATTCCATTCTGGGACAAGGTTGTTGACAAATTTTACTCCGAAATTATTTTGAAAATTTGGAAATTAGATGGGGTAAATTTTTTAATAAAAATCATAAATGCATACATCTTTCTAGTGGGTTGTATCATGGAGGTCTCTGGTGGGTTCCTCCGGACTCCACGCAAGAATGATTGGGCTGCATTTCGTGGACCAATCAGACCGCCACCGGAACCACCACCTTGAGGTGATTTTTCCTTCCCTCTCTATTTGTTTCATGCATACATATATCACGATGCATTGAGGACAATGCATGAGATAAGTGTGGGGGAGGGTTTACTAACTTAGAGTTTTTAGATTTTCTTTCTTTTTCACTTCTTTTTAGGATACAAATATAAATCTTCCTTTTTTGTATAGAAATTTTCTTTTTCTTTAAAAACTTTTTGAAATAAGAGACAAAGTTTTGATCTATTTTTAAGAAAATTAAGATGATCTTAGAAATTAAGGAAACCTTAATTATGACATCTTAAACCTAGTTGAAATAATGGATCTTGTTTAAAATTATAGGTTAAGTAAGATAAATTGGAGAGATAATTTTATCTTGAATTTTTTTCCTTAGATAGTATGCACATCGCACTTACACATTTTTTGGGATGGAAACAAAGACCTAAAATGCCATAAAGTAAAAAGAAAAAGAAAAATATATATATATAAATAAAACATCACTTATTAAGCTGGATAACTATGCCTCAAGAAGCATGATTATTCACGCCTAACGGTGGTCAAAGAATCAAATAATCCCCCTTAGTTTTGTGGCCTTGTTTACTTGAGTCCTTAAACCCGAGGGATGTTTTCTCATCTGGTGCCCTAGGACCGTCTGGTTTGGGAGTTATCGGTTATAGGCTCGCTACATGGGTAAACTAGAAAGCCTAAACTAAGGGAAGAAAAAGAAAAAGAATATAAATATATATATAAATAAATGGCTTGATGGTTGGAGTTGAAATCCCAGAAATCTTCACTATCACAATGTGCATATTATCTAGGTTTTATGAAAGATAAATTATTCAAACCAATTTTGAATTCTTACCTTAATTGAAGACAAGATCCTGCATAGAAACTAAGTTTAAGGAAGAATGATTTTTGGTGGACTTATGACCTTAGATCGCTTATATTTTTGCAAAAATAGTTCGAAAACTTGTCTCTCTTTCAAAATGCGTTTTCAAAATACTAACATTTATCTTCTTTCTTTATGGATTTTGTGGGTGCAATCCACTGAAAACCCTCAGGAGAAAACACTCCTCCTCTAGGGTAACCTAGAGGTTTAACGGCTTGTTGCACATGCTCAGTGCAATCGCGTCACCTACGAAAGTGGTGTAATAACATTTGTAGTATAGTTTTTCTTTTCTTGTTTTGCTCGGGACGAGCAAAAGAATAAGTGTGGGGGTGTGATTAGTCTACAATTCTGCATTATTATGTCGCATTTTCCCACAGATTTATGAATAATTGTCGGTCTAAACCGTGTTTTGGTCTTAATTGCAGGTAGATCCAATGTTCAAGGGCAAAGGTGTAATAAGAGATTAATTATAACCAATTAAGGGTAATTAAATTCGCATTACTTGGAGGCCAAGAAAGGGATCATCTAGAAGATACATCGAATCTAGCCTCTTGCGCACATCAGACGGATCTGCGGTGGAAATTACCCAAAACAGTATATATCAGGAAGCGTCTCGAACCCCGACGGAGCCACGGACCAAACCAGGGACCTAGGTCCCTGGTATTGCCGCGGATCCGCGGCAATCCTTGCGGATCCGCGGCAATCCAGTGGAGCCACGCGTCGATTTTCGACGCGTGGCCCCGTCTCATCTTCCAGAGCCTTCTAAAGCCTATAAATACACCTGCCTCTGGCCAAAACGTAAGCAGTCTTCGTTTTTAGGAGTAGGTCCAGATTTTAGTGTAGTGTAGGTGAGTGTTATTCATTTCTTGTATTTTTCATTTCTCTTTCTTAGATCATTGTAGTAGGGCTGAGTGATTTCTAGAGAGAGAGAAAGCAAGGGATAGATGTAATAGAGAGTGACACTCTATGTAAAGATGCCTCCTTTCTCTTCAATGTAATCTCCTTCACCTTCTACATGATTTCTTGCTAGTTTTTCTTCTCATGACAATCTAACTACTAACCACTAACCATCTAACCACTTACTTAATAATCCACATGAATCGGGTTGCCTCTACAAGGCCTTATTCTTGCAAGAGCCATTGATGGCCAAAGATGATGGGTTCTAACATCTAACTTGCTAACTTGCTAACTTGCTAACCAAGTTAACTCTCTTTTATTTCATGCTCTTTTATTTCATGCTAGTAGTGTAATGAGTGATGCTTGTATTAGTTTGTTCTTGATGCAATGTTTTGAATGTGATGAACCATCCATGAGCCATGCTTTGTACCGTCTCTTGGAGCCAAGGATTGTGATGGCCAAGGATCAAAATGTGAGGCAACTATCTCGAAGAGGTTAGCATGGTTAGTGGAGCATTTAGTAGTTAGTAGCCATGAGTTTTCTTTTAGCTTGATTTAGAAATCGTTTTCCAAACTCTTTTCTCATTTTTCTATCGGTGTTTTTACCATCCTTCTTAGTTCAACCCTGTTCCATCTCTTTTTCTATTTTGATTTCCAAAGCACTTCACTTTTGTTTTTTACATCGCCGTTTTCATCGCTCTCCTCACCTACCACATTCTAGATTTCCTTTTCTTTTCTTTTCACTTTCTTTTCCATTCTTTTCAACAAAGAAGAATTGTTAACATAAAACGGGAATAGAAACTGTTAATGCTTCTATCGCCTCCCTTCCCTGTGGATACGACCCGTTGAGCCAGTGCTATAACGGTAGTATCGAGGGTACATTAGCACGCTTTCGAGCTTTACATTGATTTCATTAATACACACTTTTGAGTGCTAGTTCTCACCCCGATCAAAATTTTTGCAAAAATTTTGATCGGGGTGAGAACTAGCACTCAAAAGTGTGTATTCATGAAATCAATGTAAAGCTCGAAAGCGTGCTAATGTACCCTCGATACTACCATTATAGCACTGGCTCAACGGGTCGTATCCACAGGGAAGGGAGGTGATAGAAGCATTAACAGTTTCTATTCCCGTTTTATGTTAACAATTCTTCTTTGTTGAAAAGAATGGAAAAGAAAGTGAAAAGAAAAGAAAAGGAAATCTAGAATGTGGTAGGTGAGGAGAGCGATGAAAACGGCGATGTAAAAACAAAAGTGAAGTGCTTTGGAAATCAAAACAGAAAAAGAGATGGAACAAGGTTGAACTAAGAAGGATGGTAAAAACACCGATAGAAAAATGAGAAAAGAGTTTGGAAAACGATTTCTAAATCAAGCTAAAAGAAAACTCATGGCTACTAATTACTAAATGCTCCACTAACCATGCTAACCTCTTCGAGATAGTTGCCTCACATTTTGATCCTTGGCCATCACAATCCTTGGCTCCAAGAGACGGTACAAAGCATGGCTCATGGATGGTTCATCACATTCAAAACATTGCATCAAGAACAAGCTAATACAAGCATCACTCATTACACTACTAGCATGAAATAAAGAGCATGAAATAAAAGAGAGTTAGCTTGGTTAGCAAGTTAGCAAGTTAGCAAGTTAGATGTTAGAACCCATCATCTTTGGCCATCAATGGCTCTTGCAAGAACAAGGCCTTGTAGAGGCAACCCGATTCATGTGGATTATTAAGTAAGTGGTTAGATGGTTAGTGGTTAGTAGTTATATTGCCATGAGAAGAAAAACTAGCAAGAAATCATGTAGAAGGTGAAGGAGATTACATTGGAAGAGAAAGGAGGCATCTTTACATAGAGTGTCACTCTCTATTACATCAATCCCTTGCTTTCTCTCTCTAGAAATCACTCAGCCCTACTACAATGATCTAAGAAAGAGAAATAAAAAATACAAGAAATGAAGAACACTCACCTACACTACACTAAAATCTAGACCTACTCCTAAAAACGAAGACTGCTTGTGTTTTGGCCAGAGGCAGGAGTATTTATAGGCTTCAGAAGGCTCTGGAAGACGAGACGGGCCACGCGTCGAAAATCGACGCGTGGCTCCACTGGATTGCCGCGGATCCGCAAGGATTGCCGCGGATCCGCGGTAATACCAGGGACCTAGGTCCCTGGTTTTGGTCCGTTGCTCCGTCGGGGTTCGAGACGCTTCCTGATATATACTGTGTTGGGTAATTTCTACCGCAGATCCGTCTGATGTGCGCAAGAGGCTAGATTCGATGTATCTTCTAGATGATCCCTTTCTTGGCCTCCAAGTAATGCGAATTTAATTACCCTTAATTGGTTGTAATTAATCTCTTATTACACCTTTGCCCTTGAACATTGGATCTACCTGCAATTAAGACCAAACACGGTTTAGACCGACAATTTATTCATAAATCTGTGGGAAAATGTGACATAATAATGCAGAATTGTAGACTAATCAAAAAGTATTTTTCCAAAATATAATTCTAACTTTGTTTTGTGTTGATGTCTGATCACACACTGGACTCTTATGATCATAGAACTCTATTTTGTGTTTTATAATCAAAGTATATTTCGTTGGAAAAAGATGGACTTCAAAAAGATCTTCAAAATGTATTTTTTGCCCAAGGTCAGTCGACCGACCGGTCGACCGCTGATAGAGCAAAATTGCTCTGTTAGCCGAGCGAGCGGCCGATGAGCGGTCGACCGACATGCATAATTTTCTCTCTAACCTTCGTGTGCACCACGATCGACCGACTGGTCGACCGTCTGAGAGACATCTAGTCTTTGTTGGGCACGATCGATCGACCGACCGATCGACCGTCCAAGAGATTGACTCTCTGTTTGGATAAAGCGGTCGATCGACTGGTGGACCGCTAACCTCAACGATCAAAAATCTAACCATTGGCAATCGACTGGCTAGTCGATCGACATGACAATTTGTTCTGATTTTTTCCCAACGGTTAGTTTTCTAATGGGACTTTTTCTAGGTCACATCCCAATGGATTTTTGGGCTTTTCTCTTCAACTTTTCATACCATATATATATGGGTACTATAGAAAAATCCCTTAACAAGTTTTCAATAGAGTAAATTAAGTTTTAAAGATCATATCACATATCCTCAAAAAGAATTTCAACTTGAGCCAAAATTTAATATCCTTGATTTTTAGCTTGAGCTTTCCTCTACATCTTTACATGCTATTTTCACCACACAATCCCAAAGAACTTCACCTCCTCATCTTGGTTATAGGATTGTGCTTGCGAGCTATTTGTGATCGATAAAAGATTACCATTTTCTTTATATTGTGAAGTTGTAAAGGTTGCGCCTCAAGTGAGCTTGTGAGCTCTATTGTAAGTGTTGCAACACCAAGAGAAGGACTTGTGAGTCCATAGAGTTATAGTGAGAACTTGTAAAAAGTTGACAATCTAGTGAGATCGATCATAGTTAAAATCCTTCATAGTGGTGAAGGCGGGGATATAGAACAGTGGCTCAAACCTCGAAACATATCACAGTCTTTGCGATTGCTCTCTCTCTCTCTCTCTCTCTCTCTCTCTCTCCACTCTACTCTCTCTTTACATACTAGCTTACTTAACTTGTTTACTTATTTGCAAGTATGTTTTGTGTTGTGATTGATATTTGCTAGGTTTCTAGTAAGTAATTTTTAATTCTGCATTATTTGTCATTTAGTATATTCATCACTTATTCACCTCCCTCTAGGTGATTTACAATATTATCTACATTGTTATTATTACATCATTGATATTGTTACTGTCACCGTATTGTCTCAGTAATCAAAATAATATGGATATTGATTGATCTAAATAATATAATAGACAACTTACATCAGGTTGGAAAAATGATGGAGGAGATAACGCCTGTATTTTCAGTGGACCTAGGATACAAGTTGCACGCCAAGATACGGTTCCACTGTGGGGTCCGGGGATGACTATTATATCACCTTCAGTTGTCATTTCATTCCTTTATTCATTTGCTATCATGCATGGACATTTATATGTAGTATTGCAGTGATATTGATCTTATCAAGTAGATTTTATATAGCTTGTTCAATTTGCTTTAGGCTTAGCGTGTATACGTGGGGTATTTTTTTGATGAGAGGGGGTGGCATACTAGCTTGTAAGAACTCTTGATGAAGTTCTTCCATAATTTAATTTTTTTATCTCCATACTCTTTGGCCACCTGATTGGGGAAAAACCGTGCACGAAAGTGTATGTTTTAAAATAATGAGTTAAAAGCGCGTGCTTTAGCTTCCTTGATACGTTCGTTATAGCATAGAGGCTAAACGGGTCGAATCCATAGGAAGGGAAGCGATAGAAGCTTTACCGATTTATTCACGTGTGTGTTAACGGTTCTTCTATGTTTTAAAGAATGAAAAGAAAAGAAAATAAAGAATGAAAAGAGAAGTGCACAGTGGAAACAAAGATTAAATCATTGAAGAGAAAGTATTTGTGATTTTTGAAATTATTTCTAAAACAAAGTAAAAAGAAAAGAAAACTTATAGCTACTAATTACTAATGGCTCCAATAACTATGCTAACCTCTTAGTGATAGTTGCCTCACATGTATCCTTGTCCATCACTAGTTCTTGGTTCAAGAGCGTTTCAAAGCATGACCTATAAGATAATTCATCACATTCAAACTCAACAAACATGCGCAAGTTACACTTAAACTATCAAAACTAAATAAGAGCAAGCAAAACTAAGAGCAAGCATAGAATAAAGTAATGCTAATTTGTTAGAGAGTTAGGATGTTAGAGTGTTAGAATCCATCATCATGAGCCATCAATGGCTCTTGCAAGAGTAAGGCCAAGTAGAGACTATTAGATTCATGTGGATTATCAAGTAAGAAGTTAGTAAGTTAGTGATAAGTAGTTAGTTGCCATGAGAAGAAAATTATCTAAACATGTAAAAGGAGTTAGAGAGAAGAAAACAAGTAGAGATAAAAAGAGAACCTTTCATAGAGTGTCACCCTTCATTATAAGCACTCTTGCTTTCATCCTATGTACTACTTAAGATCTACAAGAAATGAAAAATATAAAAGAGGAAGAAGAAGTACAACTAACCTAAATTACTCGAACAACTACATACATGGAGAAGAAACAACCCTAAAAACCTTTTCAAAACTCCTCCTCCGAGCTCTAAAAATCCCAGGGTATTTATAGGCCAAGGGGCACCAGGGAGAGTGTACGGAGCCGCGCGTCAAACCATGACGCGCGGCTCCATGATACGACTACGAAAACGCGGCCAAGGCTGCATTTTCACGGTCGTACTGGTGCCGCGAGCGCGGTGCCTTCTACCACGCGATGTCAGTTTGTCCCTTTATCGGTTGTACCTCCTGGATTCTAGATATGGGCACCCAGTTTTGACAGATTCACCCTCCAAAGTCAATGGCTATATGTGTAGGCTTTAAATCACTAAATAAATGAGATTTTGGGCTTCTTCTTCATTTCATGCTATGGACCTAGAAACATACAAGAGAGGTGTTATTAACTGAGTTTCATATTTAATAAATGTGAAGATATGGTATGAAATATACATATTTGGAGACTAATCACACCCTCACACTTATCTTTTTCTCATCCCGAACAAAACAGAAAATTAAGAAAATTATTACACCATTTTGTAGGTGACAGGATTGCACTGAGCATGTGCAACAAGCCATTAAACCTCTAGATTTTCCCTGGAGGAGTTTTATCACCTGAGGGTTTTCAGCAGATTATACCCACAAAATCTATAAAGAAAAATAATCAAATGTTAGTATTTTGAAAACGCATTTTGAAATAGAGAAAAATGTTGAAATATTTTTGTGAAAATTTAAGTAATCTAAGATTATAGGTTAAGCAGAAATTATTCTTCCTTAAACTAAGACTAAATGCAAAATCTTATTATTAATTAATTGCAAGAATTTAAAATTGAACCGATTTTTTGATCTTTCATAAAACTCTTAGAAAAATATGCAATTTGTGAACTGTGAAGATTTTTGAGATATTGACTCTAACTTTCATGTCGTTTATTTGTATATATTTATTTTTTTCTTCCTTTAGTTTTCTTAGGCTTTCTTATTTACCCGGGTAGTGAGCCTTTAGCCAGTTACTTCCAAATCAGATGATTTTATGGTACCAGATGAGAAAACATCCTTCGAGCTTAAGGACTCGAGTAAATAAGGCCACAAAACTAAAGGGAATTATTTTGATTTTGTCCATCTTTTTATGCGTGAATAATCATGCTTCCTGAGGCATAATTATCTAACTTCAATAAATTATTTTTATTATCATCATTTTTTAATATTTTTTATGGCATTTTCAGTCTTTGTTTCAATTCTAAAAAATTGTGTAAGTGTGAAGTGCATACATCTAAGGCAAAAAATTCAAGATCAAATTATCTTTCCAGTCTTCCTTTCTTATCCTAAAATTTAAACAAGATCTATTATTTTGATTCGTTTTAAAAATTCATAATTTTTAGGTCTTCTAATTCCTAAGATACTCTTAACTTTCTTAAAATAAATCAAAACTATTTCTCTTATTTCAAAAATTTTTAAAAAAAAGAAAAGAGTTTTTATACAAAAGAAAATTTCAAAAATTTTCTAAAATGAAGTGTAAAAGAAAGAAAATTTAAAACTAACTATGTTAGTAAATCCTCCCCCACACTTATCTCATGTATTGTCCTCAATGCAACCTAAATGTGTATATGCATGAAACAAAATAGGGAAGAAAAAGTTACCTCAGGGTTATGGTTCTGGTGGCGGTCTGATTGGCCCACAAAATATGGTCCAAATCATATATTGTGGAATTCACGGGAACCCACCAGTGACCTTTCGAATATAACCCATAAAAAGAATGATGAAGTGAATGGTCTTATTTAAAAATTATTCCTACCTAATTCTCAATTTTTAAAAATAATTCTTGAGTTATTTTGTTCAACAACTTTGTCCAATAATGAAGTGTGATTTTGGGAGATGATTAATTTGGACTCAAATGAAATAAGAACAAAAACTAATACCGACTCGAGATTTTGACTCACATCAAGTCGAGATTCAAAAGGGGAGTCGAAATTGGTTCAAAAATGAGCTGCAAACCAAAGAATTGATGTTCACACACTTTGTCCATTAACGGATTGTCATCGTAAAATATTGGTGATTCAATTTTACGGTGTACTAGAACAGGATTCAATGTTGACTCCAGAATAGAGAACAAAATCTGATAAAAATACTAGAGTCATTATTGAGTCAAAAAGTGAAATGAAATTACCAACTTGAGGTTCAGGATTGTTGGCCCAAAGGTTTTACTCTAGTTTTGATGATGATTAACTCATGTAGTTATTGTTACTAATAATCTTGTGATTTTAGTTTCAGATCATTAATCAAGGTATTAGTTGGTGATTGCTTCAACAAAAGGAGTTTGGAAGCTTTCACAATGGTGATTCCAGAGCCCGAGCATCATGATCACACATAGCACTTGGAGTCTAGCTCGGTGGATCACGGTTTGGATCGAGTCTACTTGAAGGTGGAAGAACGTCAAGAAGACTTAGGTATCCTAGTTTAGTGTGTTTTAGATCTATGTGTAAAGATTAGATAGTTGATATGCTCAAGTTCACACACATACGTTTTACGTTTTATGGATATTGGTTTTCATGAATAGTTTAGATTAAAACAAGTTTAAATGGTTTTTATGTATATTAGATGTGTTCGATATACATACATGCTTCATATCTTAAACAAACTTATTTTGATATGTCTATTCATGAGTTTTAGGAAAAATCAGATTTCCTATTGAAAAATCCAAGTTTGGTAAAATACAGTTTTTGGTTTTTGTTAAAATTTGTATGACACAAAAATGGTTCAAAATGTTTGATATTTATATTGAAATTTTTATCACATGTTTATATATCATACATTATGTTAGAAACTATTTTTGTGGATTTTTAGAAGATTTATTGGATTTATTAGAATATTTTTAAACCAGTTTTTCTGACCCAAATTGCTGTCTGTCAGGTTCTAGCGGTCGACCGGTCCGGTCGACCGGGATCCAGAATCGGTCGATCGGTCGGTCGACTGACGTGCACAGACCTGTGCACGTTGACCAGGCACTGGGCTCGGTCGACCGGCCAGAGAACTTTGCTCTCTGTTTTTGGGTGGTCGATCGGACGGTTGACTGGGTTCCTCCAACGGTCGAAAATATGACCGTTGGCGGTCGACCAGGCGGTCGACCGCCAACCGTCCAGGCTGTAAAAATAGCCAACGGCTAGTTTCTTGGAGAGGCCTATATAAACCCCATTTCTTGGGGATTTTGACTAAGATTTTAAGAGCAAAAATTTCAGAGTTTCTTTAGTGTTTTAAACAAGTTTTCAAAAGTATTTTTGTGCCAAAAAGATCTATCTTATTTATTTTAAGTGTTTTGTCTATTTCAAAGAAATTAGGTTTTGGGAATTTGTTTTTGATCTAAAAATTCCATATCTATTTGTTTTTTTCCCAAGAGTATTTTTTTGATCAAAACACTTGTTTTTCCACACTTGAGCTATCATTCTATCCTATCTATTTAGGATCTTTTGTTTGTGGGAAAAAGGAATTGGTTTGTGGTTGAGACATACCACTTGTTGTAAACCCCTTCATTTGTTGTATCCCTCTTTGGTAGAGGTTGATTTGATTGTGGGGTGCTCCCTCTTTGGTAGAGGTTGAGATTGTTGTTTTACTCCCTCATTGGTGAGGTGGAGTTGGAGTTGGTTTGTATCCCTCTTCGGTAGAGGTGATTCTTGTTTGTTTGGCTAAGGGCCTATCCCTCATTTGTGAGGTGGATTGTGGTTATATTGCCTCGGTGGCATTGTAAGGTTGAGAGAGGAGTTCGGTACTCCTTAGTGGATTAGAAATCCTTCTCGGTGAAGGGGGGACGTAGAGCTAGGGGCTCGAACCTCGGAACATATCATTGTGTTTGCGTTTGATCCGTTGTCTCTTAACTCTCTCTCCTTTATTTGTGTTTGTACATAGCATCATTCATTCATATCTTATTTGCTTGTGTGTGCCTTGCATTAATTCATATTGTCTGTTCATTATATGCTTGGTTTGTGTTTGTGTGCCTCACTTGTACTTAACCACGAGAGCTTCATATAGCACCTCAATTCTTATTCAGAGGAATCAAGAGGAGTTAGTCCAGAGCCCTTCACGGGGATTCGGCTACACTCGTTGGTTGTACTAAGTGTTTGTGCAAATTTGTTTAAGCTTCCGGATATAATTTTTTAGATTAGCATTGCCACCTATTCACCCCCCTCTAGGTGACCTTACAATTGGTATCAGAGCCTACACTCCTGATACTTGGTTTAACAACCTAGGAGTGAGATCTTAGTTTGCTAATCTTTCATTTGTATTTGCACGAATATTTGTTTGCACACACTCATGGATTGCTTGTCACCTCCCATATTCGATGTGTCCAACATTGATATATGGAAATTTAGGATGTCCATGTATTTGAAGACCCTAGGATTGCATGTTTTCCTTGCCGCTACCAAGAGATATTATCTTGGTGACCGCAAGCATATAGGGGCCAATTCACTTGCCCTTGAGGCTATTAGAAGCACGCTAAATAATGATTATCTTATGCTTGTTTCTAATCTTGATTCTGCTTTTGTAGTGTGAAACAAGTTGACCACCTCCACCTCCAAGCTTCAATTACCAATCCAAGAGGAGGAATCTAGTGGAGAATTCGAGTCACAATGCTTCATGGTCCAAGGGAATGACTCCCTTGAGGTACATTCGGAATCTCAATTAGATTGTGATGATAGTGCTAGTTCTTCAAATGAATATGTTGATGCCAATGCTTTAAATGAAGAACTATCTATTGTTTGTGAAAAATTAATAGAAAAATATAATATTTTGAAAAAGAAGAGTTTTGAACTTAATAAAGAAAACAAGGTTTTATGTTCAAGACTTGATTTAGTTTTGCAAGAGAAAGAGGAGATTTCTAATGAAAGGGATTCATTGAAATCTCAACTTAACCTTGCACTAAAAGAAAATGATTTTTTGAAAAATAAAAATGAGTGTGAAATAATTTTAAAGAAAAATGAAAACTTGTCTTTGAAACTTGATTTTGTTTTAAAGGAGAATGTTGCTTTGAAAAATAAAATAATTTCTATTTCTAATGAATTAGATGTTTGTTTAAAGAAAAATATTTCTTTACAAAATAATATTAATACACATGTTTGCCATGCTAGGATAGATTCATCTAGTTCATCTATAGCATGCCACACTTCTTCTTTAATTGAAAATGATATATCCATGCTTAAGAAGAGTGTTGATTGTTTGGGCTCCACTTTGAGCTAATGTGTTTCTAGTCATACACGTTTGGAATCTTTGTTTTGAAAGAAACAAGTTTCATCCATGCATATACACCCTCCACGGCATACACATGCTACCCACGGTCACACTCATCACTTGTATGCTCATGTGTACACTTGTACACATTGTGGACGTAAGGGCCACCTTGCTAAATTTTGCTATGATAGAATACATGATGTTAATTTAGCAAATAAATTTATTTGGGTTAGAAAAGGTACTAACCCTCATGGACCCAATAGAGTATGGATACCAAAGACCACCCATATTTTATTTGATGTAGGTGTGGGCTCTCACTTGACGTGAGAGTAGCGGTACCTTGGAGTGGATGCGTTCCGAGCTTAAAGTGAATTATGTGGATGCATCACTTTCAAGGGATGTTTGGTGGGAAGACCACCTTGGTTTGGAGAACTAGAGAGGTGCCTTCATCGGTTTTGGTATCGATCTCTAACTCCCTGTTATATTTGCATGCTTTTCATGCTCGTTGTTCATAACATGTTTTATTGTTTATAGATTATTATGAAAATGCCATAATTATTAGATCCTTGACAATGCATGTATAGCCTTTGAGACACCCATGTTTAATATGGACCATTATTTTTGTGCTCTCGTATTGTTTAGCTATCATGTTTATCATAGCTCTAATAACATGTGAATTTACATAATAATCATTTTATGCTTATCATGTTGATTTAATTCTTGCTTTATGCTTTAAATGTTGAATATATATTTAAATGTTAGTTTTCATTAAGACTAAGATTTATACTTGTACATATAGTGGGCCACAAGTAAATTTATATATGTTTGTACTTGAATGCTTATTTGTACCAATTAGATGTGCTACTATAGTCTAGTTTTGATGATTCATGCATTTGACTTGTATTCATATTTTATCTATATTTTTCACGTATTGATGTTTCACTTCATGCATATGTCTATTTTGCCAAACCTAAAGATATACATGTATACC
Organism: Agave tequilana; assembly: GCA_038442645.1. Lineage (NCBI taxonomy): Eukaryota > Viridiplantae > Streptophyta > Magnoliopsida > Asparagales > Asparagaceae > Agave > Agave tequilana. The sequence continues at coordinate 56,009 of JAVJIF010003058.1, forward strand.
CCTTGAGTCATTTGCTTTTCATGCAAATCTTTATTATGGACTCAATTATGTTTAGGGATATGTATGTATACTTCTTGTGTTGTCAAAATATACATATGCCTTGAAGTATAATTTTTTTTTAAATAAAAATTTAGTTTTTCATGTTTTCATGTTTTAAGGAATATCGACCCTAATTGTCAATTTTCATGATTATATGTTCCACATAACACTTGTGCACTCACATTATTTATTTGTTTCTCATGATTGTGTTTTCATGAGTATGATATGAGCTTTATTGATTTTGAGTGTTTTGTGCTATGTGATTTACATAGTTTCATGAAAAATATTTTTGTTTTATTCCTTACTTGAAGGATTTCGTACTAGTTTAAAAGTTTTTTCATTTAACTAGTTGCGGGATTCCTCGTTTTGGTAAGATATGAAGTATACACTTGATATTATTTGTGTTTCAATTGGTATCATTGGATTCTTTCAATTGGTATCAATATTGACATTTTTGTATACCCATATTTTGTATTTGTATGTATGTATGACTTCATTTCATATAGTATCAATTTCAATTGGTATCTAATTTTTCATACACATATATATTTGTTTATGCAAAACTTAAATTTTTAATGAATATCTTATTTCAACTGATTAGTTTTCAATTGGTATGCTAATACAAGCTTTTACATCATTTCTATTGGTATTTCAAAAAGGGGGAGAAATTCATATTTTTATCTTTCAATTGGTTTACCTTTAATTTTCACTCCCTTACTTTATGATAGAAAATGATTTTAAAAAATATTTTTTTTGTAGAATATTATAATTTCATTTGGTATCATGTGTTCTAAATGACAAATATTTACAATTGGTATCAATGCTTTCATTGGTTTTTATGTTTCTTTTAAATTGGTATCAAGATGTGCTACTTTGACATACTTTTAGAATGATATCTTAATTGATTGTCACCCCTACATCATTTTTGTTTTAGACAAAAAAATTTGAGAAAAATTTATTGATTTGTTTTTACTTTGACCCCTTTATTGATGATTGACAAAAGGGGGAGAGGTATTTGAGTTTATATGCATATGTTTTTATTTGCATGTCTTGTTTATTAAAAAAATTGATAGTTTTATTTGTATTGATTAATTGGTATCTAGAGCATGCTTTGACAATTTATTTTCAATATTTATTTTCAATTTACAATTGGTATCAAGAGCATGTTTAGAAGATTTATTTGTTTTATGCATCACAATAAATGCATATTCATGTTTAGTATTTATTGCATATATTTATTGTTTAATGCTATGCATGAGTTAAGGGGAAGTTTCTTTGAAGCTTAACTTTAATCCATACATATATAACTCCATGAGTTTTGTCATCATCAAAAAGGGGGAGATTGTTGGCCCAAAGGCCTTCCACTCTAGTTTTGATGATGATTAACTCATGTAGTTATGTTTACTAATAATCTTGTGATTTTAGTTTCAGATCATTAATCAAGGTATTAGTTGGTGATTGCTTCAACAAAAGGAGTTTGGAAGCTTTCACAATGGTGATTCCAGAGCCCGAGCATCATGATCACACATAGCACTCGTTGGAGTCTAGCTCGGTGGATCACGGTTTGGATCGAGTCTACTTGAAGATGGAAGATCGTCAAGAAGACTTAGGTATCCTAGTTTAGTGTGTTTTAGATCCATGTGTAAAGATTAGATAGTTGATATGCTCAAGTTCACACACACACGTTTTACGCTTTATGGATATTGGTTTTCATGAATAGTTTAGATCAAAACAAGTTTAAATGGTTTTTATGTATATTAGATGTGTTCGATATACATACATGCTTCATATCTTAAACAAACTTATTTTGATATGTCTATTCATGAGTTTTAGGAAAATCAGATTTCCTATTGAAAAATCCAAATTTGGTAAAATACAGTTTTTGGTTTTTGTTAAACTTTGTAAGACACAAAAATGGTTCAAAATATTTGATATTTGTATTGAAATTTTTATCACATGTTTATATATCATACATTATGTTAGAAACTATTTTTGTGGATTTTGAAAGATTTATAGGATTTATTAGAATATTTTTAAACCAATTTTTCTGACCCAAATTGATGTCTGCCAGGTTCTTGCGGTCGACCGAGCTGGTCGACCGGGATCCAAAATTGGTCGACCGATCGGTCGACCGACGTGCACAGACCTGTGCATGTTGGCCAGGCACTGGGCTCTGTCGACCGGCCATAGAGCTTTGCTCTCTGTTTTTGGGCGGTCGACCGGGTTTCTCCAACGGTCGAAAATATGACCGTTGGCAGTCGACCGCCAGCCGTCCAGGCTGTAAAAATAGCCAACGGCTAGTTTCTTGGAGAGGCCTATATAAACCCCATTTCTTGGGGATTTTGACTAAGATTTTAAGAGCAAAAATTCCAGAGTTTCTTTAGTATTTTAAACAAGTTTTCAAAAGTGTTTTTGTGTCAAAAAGATCTATCTTATTTGTTTTAAGTGTTTTGTCTATTTTAAAGAAATTAGGTTTTGGGAATTTATTTTTGATCTAAAAATTCTATATCTATTTGTTATTTTCGCAAGAGTATTTCTTTGATCAAAACACTTGTTTTTCCACACTTGAGCTATCATTCTATCCTATCTATTTAAGATCTTTTGTTTGTGGGAAAAAGGAATTGGTTTGTGGTTGAGACATACCACTTGTTGTAAACCCCTTCATTTGTTGTATCCCTCTTTGGTAGAGGTTGATTTGATTGTGGGGTGCTCCCTCTTTGGTAGAGGTTGAGATTGTTGTTTTACTTCCTCATTGGTGAGGTGGAGTTGGAGTTGGTTTGTATTCCTCTTCGGTAGAGGTGATTCTTGTTTGTTTGGCTAAGGGCCTATCCCTCATTTGTGAGGTGGATTGTGGTTGATATTGCCTCGGTGACATTGTAAGGTTGAGAGAGGAGTTCGGTACTCCTTAGTAGATTAGAAATCCTTCTCGGTGAAGGCGGGGACGTAGAGCTAGGGGCTCGAACCTCGGAACATATCATTGTGTTTGCGTTTGATCCATTGTCTCTTAACTCTCTCTCCTTTATTTGTGTTTGTGCATAGCATCATTCATTCACATCTTATTTGCTTGTGTGTGCCTTGCATTAATTCATATTGTCTATTCATTATATGCTTGGTTTCTGTTTGTGTGCCTCACTTGTACTTAACCACTAGAGCTTCATATAGCACCTCAACTCTTATTCAGAGGAATCAAGAGGAGTTAGTCCAGAGCCCTTCACAGGGAATTCGGCTACACTCGTTGGTTGTACTAAGTGTTTGTGCAAATTTGTTTAAGCTTCCGCATATAGTTTTTTAGATTAGCATTGTCACCTATTCACCCCCCCTCTAGGTGACGTTACAATATATTCAATTTCAATTTCAAGAAAGGAATAACTTGCCAAAATGTCAAGTGATTTTCAAAACTTGGAGTTTGGTCAAGCTCAAATGGGCGTGCTGAAATTGAATCTTGAGTCCAATTGATAGAGTTGGGGATATAAGAATTGGTCAAAGGTTGAAAAGAAAGACTTTCCTCATTCTCATTGATCAATCACTTATTATTGACTCTAACCAACTGATAGGCCAGGTAACAGAATTTTAAGTCTAAATCATGTCTTCCATACTCTTTAAAATTGGTTCTTCTTGAAAAGGTGAGTATGGAAGTTGATTTAGGAAATTATAGTGAAGTCATGGTCCATCATATTTGCGATTGCTGCTCGGACTCACGCAAGAGTTTCATATTCATTCCAAGATGGATGGTTGTTCATTTTGATTCAGTGCGACTGAAAAAAATGAGTATGACTCTTGAAATCTTGGTTGAGATGATGAGTCCAACTTATTTTGAAATTATTGCGCTGTTTTACAAAAGACTTCCAAACTCTTTTCTAATTTAGATTTTTCTTCAATTGGTGGTTCTACAAAAGGAATATATGGAGTTTGATGTGGGAAGGATTGTGATAATGAGCAAATTTTAAATTTGTTGTTGGGACACAAGCAAGGCTTCCATACTCCTTTCCAAATCGGATTTTTCTTTAGAGGGCGGTTTGCAAAAGGAGTATAGTAAGCAAAATTAGGGAATGAATATTGCGAAAATTATGGAGAAGGTGGTTAAAAATTTAACTCGAGAGAGGTGAATCCCAACGAACTCTGTAAAGAGTAGAAATTATTTTGAAAATCTTGGTTATAGGATTAAGGGTTTGGTCATATTAAGTCGGATAATCCCAGTCCGACCTATATGGTTAGTTCATGTTGTATATAGCTGGGTTGGAGTTATCCGAGTCAAATGAAATCAGGATGAAATATAGATTCAAATTAGAATTGAAAAAATTGTTATTGTTGAAATCCATATCATAATTTACAAAAAAGAAAAACAAACAAACAAACAAATAAAGAAAAAGAAAAAGAAAACAAGCATATGTTAAGGTTGACTTCGACTAGATGACTCCTAACTGGTTAGACTGTCCAAGGGGTGCCTCGTAGAAATCTGAGCACAAGTTAATCAGCCAGGTAGGGGCAAGACTGGTGGGAGGTATGTGTGCTAGAGAAACAAGCCTAATTATGCTAAACCACTATTCTTCGAGGTTTCGCCTCTCAATCCCCAATCTTTAACACCGATTTGACAAGAGTCAGACTCTAATAACTTTCCCCTTAAGTCATTCTCCTAAATGAGTCCGAGATGTCCCTAGGATCCAATGTCAAGCAAGTTTTATTAAGGCTTAGCTTATGTGAGTAGGGAGGTGATTTTTGGGCTAAGGGAGGGTAATGACTTCCCCACCTTATCTTATGTTGGTTTTGCCCTTAATTTCAATTCGTACAAGTGTGCAATATAAGAAAGAATGAACACACAAAGCGAGTAAATCACCCACGTGTTTGTCTTATGCCATATTCAATGCCATATGTACACCTCGGTGCCGATCACAACAATAATAGAATAAAATACAGTATATTGGAATGAAAATTGACACGTGCCTAGATTCAAATGTCTCATAATTTAAAAACATCCAATTCCGTATTTTAGTTATTAAATTTATTACAGTGCACGGGTAATATAAACAGAAACTAGCAGCAGAATATAGCAATACATAAGAATTTACCCAATCACACAAAAGCAAGTGTGAACTCTACAATGCTAAAAATTTTCTGCATACCAAAAATAAAGAAAAAAGTTAATAAAAATGTGAAATCAAACTGTTCCTATCCCCGACAACAGCACCAAAATTTGATTGGGGTAAAACCACGCACGAAAAGTATATGTTTTGAAATCACGAGTTAAAAGTGCGTGCTTTGACTTCCTTGATACTTCCGTTATAGCATAGAGGCTAAACGAGTCAAATCCATAGGGACGGAAAGCGATAGAAGCTTTACCGATTTATTCACGTGTGTGTTCACGATTTTTCTGTGTTTTAAAGAATGAAAATAAAAGAAAACAAAGAATGAAAAAAGAAGGGTACGGTGGAAACAAAGATGAAACATTAAAAAGAAGGTGTTTGTGATTTTTGAAATTATTTCTAAATTAAATTAAAAGGGAAAGAAAACTCATGACTACTAACTACTAATGACTCCACTACCATACTAACTTCTTAGTGATAGTTACCTCACATGTATTCTTGGCCATAACTAGTCCTTGGTTTAAGAGCGTTTCAAAGTATGACCTATAAGATAATTCATCACATCCAAACTTAACAAATAAGTGCAAACTACACTTAAACCATCAAAACTAAACAAGAGCAAGCATGAAATAAACTAATGTTAGCTTCTTAAAGAGTTAGGGTGTTAAAGTGTTAGAATCCATCATCATGAGCCATCAATGGTTCTTCCAAGAGCAAGACCAAGTAGAGGCTATTAGATTCATGTAGATTATCAAGTAAGAAGTTAGCAAGTTGATGGTTAGTAGTTAGTTGCCATAAGAAGAAAATTAGTTAAACATATAAAAGGAGTTAGAGAAAAGAAAACAAGTAGACATAAAGAGAGAACCTTTCATAGAGTGTCACTCTCCATTACAAGCACTCTTACTTTCATCCTATGTACTACTCTCTTCCCTATTACAAGATCTACAAGAAATAAAAAATAAAAAAGAGGAAGAAGAAGAACAGATAATTTAAACTACCCTAACAACTACATACATGGAGAAGAAACAACCCTAAACACCTTCTCAAACTCCTTCTCTAAGCTTTGGAAATCCCGGGCATCTATAGGCCAGGGGCACCAGGGAGAATGTACAAAGCCGCGCGTCAAATCACGACTCGCGGCTCCATGGTTCGGCTATAGAAACGCGGCCAGGGCCACATTTTCGCAGCCGTATTGGCGTCGTGCGTGCGGCGCCTTCTGCTACGAGCTGTCGATTTGTCCCCATGTCAGCTGTATCTACTGGATTGTGGATATGGGCACCCATTTTTGATAGATTCACCCTCCAAAGTCAATGGCTATATAAATTATCAAATAAATAGGATTTTGTGCTTCTTCTTTATTTCATGCCATGTACCTAGAAACTTACAAGAGAGATGTCATTAGCAGGATTTCATATTTAATAAATGTGAAGATGTGGTATGAAATATGCACATTTAGAGACTAACCACTTCCATATGACTTCAAATGAGGCTTCACAGATAGCTCTAGCCTTTCTTTCAATCTCCTCCATTGTATTTCAACGGTGTTGGCGAGGAGTATCTAAGTAGCTAATCAGTCTAGCCTCTTATCCGTCGGCTCTCACATGACCGGGGTGCTTATCACTCTCCAATAAAATATCTAGTATATCATATCCCAGATGGATGAATGTCTTCCTGAATTGCAGATTGAGATAATGAGTCCTAGAAGAAATTTGAGGGTAAATGCTTATTAAATTTTAAAAAATTGGGGATGCTAGGGGAGAACATCCAACAAGTTTTTGACAGCTTTAGTGTAACTTTCAAAATCTTTAGTGAAACTTTTGAAAGTTGGTTCCTTAGCTCTCTTTAAAGAAGATAAACACTATGATAATTATGTTGTAATATAAACACTTACAATTTTATGTGCAATTTCTTGACTATGTTCATTTATGTATGAACCATCCGCATAAATCCTGGCCTTGTCCTTATTGAATCGTGCATGTGACAATCAAAGAAGATCAAGCGACCAACAAAGCCCGATATATCATGGACATGATGCTAAGAGGTGATAAAGGCCGTCTGTATCTTGCACCATATAATACAGGGTAAGTACTAATCTTTTATATTAAAATTAAATTGTAAATTTAATTTAATTTTTCAAATAACTTTCTCCTATAGTTCACATTGGATTTTGTGCATAATCGACCCTTACAAGTTCACTGATTTGTCAAATAATTAATATGTGAGTAATTAGTACTTGTATATATATTTTCATTTCTTCTATTTAAAAATATTATTTAATATTTTTGATTATTTTCTAAAATTTGAAAAGGTCCTCTCCATGTTGGTTGCACAAACTAATCAGAAAAAGGTAAAAAGCTATATAGAGGAGGATTCTAGTAATTATTTCAGAAACTGATGATAACCCTTTAAATTTTAAATTTTGCTTAACACAAATTCAATTCTTGTAGTATTCTAAATAACACGATAGTGTTGTGTGCGGATAGTATGTCATTCGATTTATGCGCGTGATATGCACAACTCAAATGAATCTTATTCCTATAAAAGTATAATCCTCTGCCCTAAAATTAATTTATGTCAATTTAGTAAATATTAAAACTAACACAAATAAGTCAATATGTTTGCACTTTAATAACAAAGAAAATATTCAATTAAGGAATTTGATGAAGTTCAAGAAGAGTAGGCGGGATGTGTTGTAAAATATATTCTGTAGAGAGGGTATTGTGTTTAAAATATTTTTTTGCTTGAGTTTGTGCAAGTTTTCTATTTGGTGCACGTTTTCATTTTTTTTTTCTTTCATGTTTTTTATTTGGTGCATGTATACACACACATACATATGTAGACACACACATATACATGTACACATGTACATGTACACACACATATATATATGTACATATACACACACTTACATGTACACACACACGTATATATCCATACATACATACATACATATACATACATACATACATACACACATACATACACACACACACACACACAAATACATGCACGCACACACACTTCTCTAATCTTGAAACTTTGTTTTGTGACTTTTAGATCTAAGAAGGCTTTTTAGTGTATGAAGGTGCAATAACAAAGAAGATAATTGAAGCCATGGATATCAAGTACCCAAAATTTTTTGTTGACTTCTAGCTAATGTTTGGAGTTTGTGATATTGTTAGGGGAAGAGAACAGAGTGCTTACCTTGACTTGGTAAGAAAATGCTATGATCTTGTAGAATACAACAGTACTAGAATTTGTTTCTTGAACAATAATTAATGCAATTTTAGTACATGAGACTCTTGTTTTATTATTGATTTTGGTTGGAGGTTATGATGAGAGTTTATTTAATAAGAATGTTATTCATATGTCAATTTCAATGTTTATTTACATGTTTTTTTTTCTGTAATCCAATGGTTGCAAACATGTTTCTATTACATGAAAAATCTTTGTGTTGTATGTCTTTTATCTATTGTATATATGAATTTTGTATCTGTTGTTGTATATTGAACATTTTTATAAACCTGTAATCTATTATTTTAAATTTTTTTTTAAAAAGTACGACTTTTCACTACCGCTGTGAAAAGTTAAATTTTATTTTTTTTAAAAACAATTAATGACGGTTCTAACAATAAGCATTGCGAAATAAACTTTTCATGTCGGTATTTAATGAACCGCAGTGAAAGGTGAAATTTTTCATAGATACTTCATGACGGTTATATACTAAATCACCGTGAAATAAAACTTTTCATGGGCGATTATTTTAGAACCGCCGTGAAAGGTTAAAATTTCCGTAGACAGTTAACGGCGGTTATCTTCATAACGGCCGTTAAATGTTAACTTTTCATGACGCTTTTTATGACAAACTGCCATGAAAAATCTGAGTTTTCGTGGCGGATATTCTCCGAACCGCCATGACATATTTGATTAACAGCGGTCAAAAATCGTCGTGACATGTTTGACTTGACGGCGGTCATGAACCACCGTGAAATTTTTATGTTGCCCGAATAGAAACGATTTTTATCGCCGTCATTGCTTTTTAACGGTGGGTTTAAACCGCCATGAAACCCCTTTTCTTTTGTAGTAATTCATTCAAACAACTTGCAGAGAAATTTTCACTTTGGTGGTTGATCAACTTCGAGTGTATGATCTTCGAAAAAGCAATAACTTTGAATAATGATCTCAAAGTCCAGTAAGGCTGATCTAGTATGCTCCTCACCAAATTTCTTAAAATGTCAGCAATTATCAAATTTCATAATAACGCAAATAAAAGGAAGCGAAACTTAGTTGTCACCTCCAACACTCAACCATCTACATAATTCACTACATTAGTATTAATTAGTACGAATCTCTTAGCATAATTTTCCATCTCATATGGTAAGAGTAAGATAAACCCAATAATCTGCATTGAAGAGTATCATTGACATGGCTCAACATCGTATGCAGCTTTTAGATAATTAATGAAAAATAATTCAGTAATTTAACCATTTGCTTTGTCACTCGGGACGCAGACCGCCTACAGTCCATGTAGCATTATTCTACCTATTCTGAAAGAAATGAAAAGAATAACAGCATAATCGAAAACTAAGTGACTAACTCGGTCACTTTTAATAAAGATTTTCACGCATACATCCACAATAATAATTAATTCTCCATAGCACAAAGCAAAAATATTTCAAACATTTAGCAAAGAAGTGTAATATCTTTTTTACAGAGTAAATGGTGAACTAATTAGGTCCCTGCACTACATTAAAAAGCTTTTACTAAAAACTCCCTGAAAATACATCTGAATGAAAATAAAGATTCTCCCAATCTAGAAGGTAGAGATGCATACTGTGCTGGTGGATTTTCCGCTGCGAATAATCAGATGATCGGTTCACACCACAAACGAGAGTATGAGTTTGGTGTATAAGTGCAAATTAATAAACACAAAATAGATGGAAGCATGATATTTTTATGTGAAAACCCAAATTAGAAAAACCACGAGGAGAAGGAGAAAATTCACTATAAATTTGCCGATTTACATAAATTACAGGTATGTATTGGCATTTCTTTGGGTTAGGATTGAATGGAATGAAAAAGTCCCCTTCTCGCTGGAGAAGGTCTATTTGTACTGAACCTAGGTCCTGAGGCGATTGGGGCATTCACGAGATTTATGAAGTAGCATGATCTTCATGTGTGAATTTATTATAACGGTTGTGATTGCTGACATGATGGTTGAGATTGCATGCAAAAAATTTCTTAACTGTCCACCATGAGTGTATGAGATTACATGTCTCCAACGTGAGAGAGGAGAGGTGTCACGCCCCGCTTCCCGAAATACGCTAAAGCGAAGATGCAACGGCTACGCATATAAGCAAGGAATATACCTCACGCATATACGCTAAGTCTTAAGTAACCTGAAACAACCTTCAGCTGCAGAAAAGGTTTGCCTTTTGATGAAAGACGCAATTTTTTTTTCGGTGTGTAACCTAACAGATCTACTTTTGTGTTGTTTTGTTTTGGGTCACAAGAAAGATGCAATTTTTCTTTTTCCTACATCTCTATATATCAGTTTGGACAGCTTGCATTTAGCTTTTCTATTCTGTTAATAAACAGAGATGGTGTTGAGGTAACGGAATCTTGAGGTATTCAAGATATTTAGCGGAAATTTGAGGTATTATATATGTTATAAACATTTGTAGTTTGGAGAATCAAAAGCTTGTATATGTTTGCAGCTTGCGAATGAAATAACTTTTTGGCTGAAGTTCATATATATAATTTAAACTTGAAGTATACATTTTACTGATAAAGGCCTAAAAGAAATTTGTTGATCTCGGAAAAAAAAATTTACATCTCACGGTTTTATCTGAAAAATATATATATATATGATCAAACTTTTTTATTTTTTGAGTGATGTTCAGATTAGACATCTATGTAATTTTATTATTATAATTCTCGCATTAAATAGAAAAATCTGTTGGCCCAGAGGCCCTTCACTCTAGTTTTGATGATGATTAACTCATGTAGTTATAGTTTACTAATAATCTTGTGTTTAAATAGTTTCAGTGATTGACCAAGATATTAGTAGGTGATTAGCTTCAACAAAGGAGTTTTGAGGCTAACATGTGTTGATTCAAGAGCTGCGCGTTAAGATCGCATCTAGCACTCGGTGGGAGCCAAGCTCGTTGGATCGCGTTTGGATCGAGTTGGCTTGAAAACAAGAAGACTTCAGTTTGTTTTTAAATTTGTTTAGATCTTATGTAAAGATTAGATAGTGTTGATATGCTCAGTTTACATACACACACAAGTTTAAAGTTTATTGGTTTTGGTTTTCAGTTTAACTGTTTTGGATTTCATGTCAAAAACATATATATATATATATATATATATATATATATATATATATATATATATATATATATATATATATATATATCTTATATGTATATTAGATTCTATCCATAGACAATATGCTTCTAATTTGTTTAAATATTATATTTTTGTATTTACATGAGTTTTGAAAAAATCGGATTTCCATTTCAAACTTGGTTTTTGAAAAATACCGATTTTGTGTTTAAACCAAGTTTTAATATCACAAAAATGGTCAAATTGTTTATAATATGTTTTGAATTTTAGTCACACATATTTGTATTTTAAAGATCTTATAGGAACTTATTTTTTAGAATTTATGTAATTTTATGGGATTTCTTAAAGATAAAAGATCAAGGTTTTAATCCCCAAAATATATGACCTGGCCTTCTGCCGGTTGACCAGACAGTCGAACGAGGTAGAAGTCGGTCGATCGGTCCGGTTGACTGATGTGCACAAGCGTGCACGGCCGTATAGGCTGGAGGGCCAGTCGACCGACCCGATCGACTGCCAGAGAGCTCTGCTATCTGGATTTGGCTCCGGTCAACCGGGAGGTCGACCGACAGAGAGCTCTGCTCTCTATATCCAGGCCTCTGTCGACCAGGCGGTCGACCGGTGGCACAACGGTAGAAAATCCGACCGTTGCCGTAGACCGGGCGGTCGACCGACAGCAAAAATTTTCTGCTGTCTTGGCCTAACGGCTAGTTTTTGGATTGGGTTATAAATACCCATCCCTTTGGGCTGTTTTGAATAAGTTTTTCAAGAAAAAAATTCCCATATTCTTAAGTGTTTTAGCAACAAGTTTTAAAAGAGTTTTTGGGTTTAAAAGATCTATCTTTATTTGTTTTAAAGGGTTGGAAAAATCAAAGGAAAAGAGAAGTCCTTGGGAATTATTTTTGATCTTCATTTCTATTTCATCCTAGAAGTTTTTTCAAGTATTTTCTTTGTAATTTTGATTTTCAAACCTCTATCTATCCTATCTATTAGGATTTTGTATTTGGGGTGAAAATTAGTTTGTGGTCTTTGAGATCACCAAGAGTTGTAACCTTCCTTGTATTTGTTGTTATCCCTCTTGTGTAGAGGTGATTGTGGAGATTGTGTTGGTATCCCTCTAAGTGTAGAGGTGATTGAGGTTGTTGTTTGGTTTTGTGCCTTGTCCCTCTAATGAGAGGTGATTGTGTTGGCTTTGTGCATATCCCTCTCTTGAGAGGTTGATCTTGTGTGGCTTAGTACCTCGCCTCTTGTGTAGAGCTTGTTGTTGTTTGAGAGATGAGTTGTGTACTCCAATTTTATATTACCCAAATCCTCAGATGAGGTTCCCTGTGTAGGAAGTTTTGTGTGGACGTATTAGTGGAAATCCTTCTGTGTGAAGGCGGGGATGTAGAGCTGGGTGCTTGAACCTCGAAATATATCTTTGTGTTTGTATTTGATACACTATCTCTAACTCTCTCTCTTATACCTTGCATTATTTCATATTGTTCATATCAAACTTATATACTTGGTATTGTTTGTGTGTGCCCATACTTGTGTTGAACCAAGAGAGCTTTACATAGCACCTCAACTCTTATTTAGAGGAATTTAGAGGAGATACTCCAGAGCCCTTTATGAGGAATTCGGCTACACTCTTTGTGTATTGCAATTTAGTTTTAATTTCACATACACCTATTCAGCCCCCTCTAGGTGTACTTACAATTGGTATCAGAGCCTATGCTCCTGATATTAGGTTTAACCACCTAGGAGTGAGATCTTGGTTAGCTAATCTATATTTGCATTTGCACACATATAGTTTATACACCCATAGATTTCATGACCCATCTTATGTTCAAAGTTTCTAACATCGATGTATGGAAGCTTAAGATGAGTACGTACCTAAAAAGCCTAGGTATGCATGTTTACCTTGCCGCTACCAAGAATTCTTATCTTGGTAATAGCAAGCATATAGAGGCAAATGCACAAACCCTTGAGGTACTTAGGAGCACTCTAAGCAAAGATTATCTTATGACAATTTCTTATTGTGATTCCGCTTTTGCAATGTTGAACACTTTGACCTCTCCCGCGCTACAAATGATATGTGGAGAAAGAATCTAGTGAGGATGAATCCGAACAAGCTTGCTGCATGGTCCAAGGGAATGACACCCTTGAAGTAAACTCGGATACTCAACTAGATGATAGTGCTAGTTCTTCCGGTGATGACTGTATGGATGCCTATGCTTTAAATGAAGAACTATCTCTTGTGTGTGAAACTTGCAAGAAAATACCAAATTTTGAAAAATAAAGCTTTAAATTAAAAGAAGAAAATAAAAATATTTCTTCTAAACTTGACTTGGTTTTACAAGAGAGGGATGAGATTTCAAATGAAAAGGACTCACTGAAATCCCAACTTAACCTTGCCTTAAAGGAAAATGAATTTTTAAAGAATAAAAATGATAGTGATGATGTTGTGAAGAAAAATACAATTTTGTCTTCAAAACTTGATTTTATTTTAAAAGAGAATGAAACTTTGAAAAATAAATTTGCTTTAATTACAAATTAATGGATTTGGTTTCTAAGAAAAATATTTCTTTGAAAAATAATTTAGATCCTCATGTTTGTCATGCTAATATTGCTTCACCATCTAGCATTTCAATTGCATGCTCCACTTTGTCTTCAAGAGTTAAAAATGATATTTGTGTATTGAAGAAAAGTGTTGATTGTTTGAGCTCCACTTTGAGCCAATGTGCTATGAACCACACATGGTTGGAATCCATGTTTCACAAGAAACATGCTCCCCGTATACAGGCACACAAACCAAGGCATGCACATGCTCATCATGCATACTCACATGATTCTATGTATGCTCATGTGTACACTTGTACACATTGTGGACGTAAGGGCCACCTTGCAAAATTTTGTTATGATAGATTAAATGATTCAAACTTTGCAAATAGATATGTTTGGGTTAGGAACGGTGCTAACCCCCATGACCCAATAGAGTATTGGTACAAAAATACACTCCTATTGCATTTGATGTAGGTGTGGGCTCTCACTTGATGTGAGGGTGTTGGTGCCTTTATGGTGGATGCGTTCCGAGCTAAATGGTGACAATTTTGGATGCATCACTTTCAAGGGAGTTTGGTAGGAGGACCACTATGGTTTGGAGATCTAGAGATTATCCTCTATGATTTTGATAACAATCTTTAACTCCCATTTAGTTTACATGCTTTCATATTATTGATTTTTAGCATGTATTGGTTTTCATATTTTTCATGATTATCATATTAAATTCCACGATAATTAGACTTGTGATATATATATATGTAGTATTTGAGGTACACCCATGTTCATATGGACTTATATTTTTGTGTTCTCACTTTAATTTAATTATTGTGTATTTCATAACTCTAAAACATGTACATTTACATAATGATCATATTGGTTTTTGTTTATGACTTTGTACTTTATGGTTTTGATTACATGTTTAGATGTAGTTTTTATTAAAACTTGTGTATCTACCTGTACAACTAATGAGCCACAATTAATTTTTATATGTTTGATTTTTACTCATGATTTGTTTCATGAGTCTTATATGAACTTTATAGATTTTGTGTGTCAATCGTTGAGTGATTTTCATGTTTCCATGGATATATTTTTATTTTATTCCTTACTTGAAGGACTTCGTACTACTTTTCAAGATTATCATAAAACTAATTGCGGATTTCCTCATTTTGGAAGAGTTTTCAATTATACTAAAATTATTTTTAAATTTATATTTTTGAAAACCCCTTCCTTCCTAAGGCCGGATGGATGGGCGACCATGCCTTGTATGCTCAAATGAAAAAATCTATTTAAACATGTGCATGAAAGAGAGATAGTATGAGTTATACACTTGATTCTTATTATATTTTCAATTGGTATCACAATTGATATTTTTTTATATACTCATATGTGTTTTTCCATATATGTATGGTTCAAACTTCAAATAGTATTAATTTCGATTGGTATTTATATTTTCATACATATATATGATTTAATTGTGCTTACAATATCTTTACATCTTAAAGCACAAATTATGTTTATGCTAAGCTTGATTTAGTCCTTAATGTCAATTATTTTTCAATTGGTATCTTATACAAGCTTATGCATTGTTTTTATCATTAATCTTAAATTGGTATTATTCTCAATTTGGTATCTTTATTGCAAAATGATTTGTTTATCAAAAGGTTGGTTTGTTTTTCAATTGGTATCATGTTTCATTTTAAATTGGTATCTTTATTGATATGAGTTGTGTTTACCTAAAATTTAGTTTTTACTTTCAATTGGTATCAAGATTTACAATATATATATATATATATATATATATATATATATATATATATATATATATATATATATATATATATATATATTTCAATTGGTATCAAAAACATATAATGTTTTATTTTCTATTGGTATCAAAAATTTACAAGATATTTTCAATTGGTATCTTTTGGTATCTTAAAATTTTGTTTATTTTCAATTGGTATCATAATATTTCGATATATACTTCTATCATAAATTGGTATATTTTCAATTGGTATCATAAATTTGTTTTAAAGAGGTTTCATAATATTTTGATATATATTATATGCAAGGGAAGCTTAACATCTTCTCTATATATATAGATTCATGTTGAGTGTATCTCATATTGAGGAGCTTGACCTCTCTTCTTTATGTAATACACGTGTGTAGAGGAAACTTCACATCTCTTTTTATACATTGTATATTATGCTTTATGTAGTTAGGGTTTAGTCATCTCTTTTCAAGTAATGCATGTATGCAGGGGGAGTTAACTTTACGTCTCTCCTCTTCATGAATATATATCGCATATATATCTTTATTGTTTGATTTGACAAAAAGGAGGAGAAATTTTTTTTTGAGATTTTATTTATGCCCCTTTGTTGATGAATTGACAAAAAGGGAGAGAAGTATTTGATGAGTTTATATATGAATGTTTATTTAATTTCCTTGTTTTATACAAAAAGAGGAAGAAGAATTTTGAGAGTTTATATATATGTATATTTATTTTCTTGTTTAATCCATATATATTTTTGTTTATACAAAAAGGGGAGAAGTATTTGGATTTGTTTCTACGTGTTGTTTGATTTATGCATTTCATTGAATATCCATTTGTTTATTACTATGCATGAGTTAAGGGGGAGCTTCTATGAATTTTAACTTTAATCCATGCATATATAACTCCATGAGATTTGTCATCATCAAAAAGGGGGAGATTGTTGACCCAAAGGCCCTTCACTCTAGTTTTGATGATGAATAACTCATGTAGTTATAATTTACTAATAATCTTGTGTTTAAATAGTTTCAGTGATTGACTAAGATATTAGTAGGTAATTAACTTCAACAAAGGAGTTTTGGGGCTAACACGTGTTGATTCAAGAGCTCGCGCGTCAAGATCGTATCTAGCACTCGGTGGGAGTCAAGCTCGTTGGATCGCTTTTGGATCGAGTCGGCTTGGAGACAAGAAGACTTCGGTTTGTATTTAAGTTTGCTTAGATCTTTTATAAAGATTAGATAGTGTTAATATGCTCAAATTCACATACACACACAAGTTTAAAGTTTTTGGTTTTGGTTTTCAGTTTAACCGGTTTTGAATTTCATGTCAAAAACATAAATATATATCTTATATGTATATTGGATTCTATCCATATACAATATGCTTCAAATTTGTTTAAATATTATGTTTTAGTATTTACATGAGCTTTGAAAAAATAGTATTTCCATTTCAAAGTTTGGTTTTTAGAAAATACTGATTTTGTGTTTAAGCCAAATTTTAATATCACAAAAATGGTTCAAATTATTTATAATATGTGTTGAATTTTAGTCACATATATTTGTATTTCAAAGATCTTATAAGAACTTATTTTTGTGAAATTTATGTGATTTTATAGGATTTAATTAAAGATAAAAAGACCAAGTTTTTAATCCCAAAATATGTGACCTGGCCTTCTGCCGGTCGACTGGATGGTCTACCGAGGCAGAAGTCGGTCGATCGGTTCGGTCGACCGATGTGCACAA
Source organism: Agave tequilana (assembly GCA_038442645.1). Lineage (NCBI taxonomy): Eukaryota > Viridiplantae > Streptophyta > Magnoliopsida > Asparagales > Asparagaceae > Agave > Agave tequilana. Next base: position 73,531 of record JAVJIF010003058.1, read on the forward strand.
GCGTGCACGGTCGTATAGGCTGGAGGGCCGGTCGACCGGCCTGGTCGACCGCCAATGATCTCTGCTCTCTAGATCTGGCCCCGGTCGACCGAGAGGTCGACCGACAGAGAGCTCTGCTATCTGTATCCAGGCCTCGGTCGATCGGGCAGTCGACCGGTGGCATAACAGTCAGAAATCCGTCCGTTGGTCGGTCGACTGATAGCAGAAATTTTCTATAGTCTTGGCCCAACGGCTAGTTTTTGGATTGGGTTATAAATACCCATCCCTTTGGGCTATTTTGAATAATTTTTTCAAGAGTAAAAATTCCTATCTTCTTAAGTGTTTTAGCGACAGGTTTTAAAAGAGTTTTTGGGTATAAAAGATCTATCTTTGTTTGTTTTAAAGGGTTGGAAAAATTAAAAAAAAGAGAAGTCTTTGGGGATTGTTTTTTATCTTCATTTCTATTTCATCCTAGAAGTTTTCCCAAGTATTTTCTTTGTATTTTTGATTTTCAAACTCTTTATTTTCTCACACTTGAGCTATCTATCTATCCTATCTATTAGGATCTTTTATTTGGTGAGAAACTGGTTTGTGGTCTTTGAGATCACCAACCTTATATTTGTTGTTATCCCTCTTGTGTAGAGGTGATTGTGGGGGTTGTGTTGGTATCCCTCTAAGTGTAGAGGTGATTGAGATTGTTGTTTGGTTTGTACCTTGTCCCTCTAGTGAGAGGTGATTGTGTTGGTTTTGTACCTATCCCTCTATTGAGAGGTTGATCTTGTGTGGCTTAGTGTCTTGCCTCTTGTGTAGAGGTTGTTGTTTGAGAGAGGAGTTGTGTACTCCAAGTTTGTATTACCCAAATTCTCAGGGGAGGTTCCCTGTGTGGGAACTCTTGTGTGGACGTATTAGTAGAAATCTTTCTGTGTGAAGGCGGGGACGTAGAGCTGGGTGCTCGAACCTCGAAACATATCTTTGTGTTTGTGTTTAATCCGCTATCTCTAACTCTCTCTCTCTCTCTCTCTCTCTCTCTTATACCTTTCATTATTTCATATTGTTCATATCATACTTATATGCTTGGTATTGTTTGTGTATGCCCTTACTTGTGTTGAAAAGAGAGCTTTACATAGCACCTTAACTCTTATTTAGAGAAATTTAGAGGAGATAGTCCAGAGCCCTTCACCGGAAATTTGGCTACACTCTTTGGTTACACTAAATGTGTTGCAATTTAGTTTTAATTCCGCGTCGTTTGTCTTTAGATTAGTCCTACACCTATTCACCCCCCTCTAGGTGTACTTACAAAATCTAGGACTAAAAAATTCACCAAACATTCCAGCCACCCCTAATCGTAGTTTCGTTGATTGCATAACCACAACCACCTGCAAACATTTTTTTCCCTAAAAAACATATACGAAAAGTGTTGGGGAAATCCCACAGAACAATAGAGAAGATGGATACCCCACTTGTTAGGAATCCAAGCAACAGAGAAGATGGCTACCAGAGAATTGTCAATCCAATCACACGAACAAGTAAACAAAAAAAGAAAGAGAGAATGCAAGATTTAATGAGGTCCGGCAATTTACCTATGTCCTCGAGGTAAAGGGAAAAAGTTCTTATTAGATTAATCAATTACAGGTTATAAATATTGGGGACACTACCCCTCCTTATAAGCCAAAGAAACCACGAAGAAAAGGAAACCAAAAGCACCTAATTCGGATCAGAAACGAATTCAGAATCAGATATGAAACAGGCCGCGCAGTAGTATTAGTCGACTGTAAGTCGACTAATAACTTCTATTAGTCGACTAATACATGTATTAGTCGACTAGTCTATAGTGAAACAGATTTTCCAACTCTTTCTGTCCAATCATTAGTCGACTAGGCCATTTGTCACGCCCCGCTTCCCAAAATATGTGGAAATGGAGTCGCGACGAGAGTCGGCGACGTATATACGTGAGGAAAATACCTCACGCATACACGCTAAGCCTAAAGTAACCTGAACAAGCTATAAATCTAAACCATAATAATCAACGATCACTGCAATAATACATATAAAGGCTACACATGATCTCAAATGAAGTAAGGAATGAAATAGAAGTTAAGGGTGATATACCGGAATCAAAGAACAATAGCAGGAATAAAGAAATGCAAGAATACCAGAATCAAAAGGAAGAGAGAATCCAGCTCCTCGCAAAGCGTACAGTCTCATCGAACACCTGCACAATAGAAACAAGCGTCCAATATCTGGACGTGCAAATCCAGGGTCGTCAGAAAGCGACCTGGTGAGTGTGTGTGTAAAGAGAAAAGCTCGTGCATAAAAACAATGTGCATAAGATAATAACAGATAACTGCAAACACTAAATAACATGATAAATAACACTAAAAAATAATAACATGAATAAGAGTGCAGATAAAAGACAAGTAAAACAACTATAAACAAACAACCGATATCTAGATGCGTATCCTAGCAATATCACTAACCTGGTACATAATCTGGTCCTAGTTACAATCATGCGTCTATCATAGTGATATATATATACAATCAGGTATTTACGGCCAGTCACAATGCATTAACAGTTTATTATTATTAATTATGTCAGCGAACACCAATTGTCACATGTAATAGACGCATCCCATACTATGCCTACCACACATGCCAATCGAGGGCCTCAGTTATTGAAACTAATCGGTTGGAGACATTGTCCATGCTTTAGGTGGGTCCCGTGCATACCCGGGACCATGGCCCAGACTCCTGGCGCTGAACCAGGACCTACCGCAAGGTAGTCAGGAACATGTAAATAAGAACAGGAAACAGGACGGGGTATCAGTCACCCCACGGGAACCCTGCAGTGGAACCCTCTTTCGGCTGCGCAACCTAAATCCTAGGTCCACCCAAAATACAGACGTTGTCTCCTCCATCAATCTCCCTAATCCCAGTGTAAGTTGTTTAATATCATGTTATTAATTTATCATGATTATTTCATGTTCATGTTACTTAAATCACTGGGATAACTCGGTGGTAGTCACGGTAACAATATCAACATGTAATCAGGATACCGGTATAACAGGAATATATAATATCAATGAACAGGATACCGGTATAACAGGAATATGTATCTAGTATAACATACGGGTGTTGTTACCGTGTAATAATATTTTTCCCAGCAATTAATGGTAACATGGACATGATAGTTATCAAGTAGATACTAAATATAATCAGTCAGGTTTCTCAGGTAAATCAAGATATCTAAGATGAGTAATAATCTACTGTCATGAATAGAATAATCTAGGCAATGTATATAATCAACTCATATCCTCAAAGTCATCAATATATCCATCCTCTAAGTCATTAATAATCAGATCGATCAATAGATGTCATAAAACTCCGAACATGTAATATGATCACTGATATCAATAAAATCACTCTCATAATAATTCTATCCTATCACTGAATAACAGCAATAAATAGCAGTCTATTGGTATCCACAAAATCAACTAATATAACAGATACCGAGATCACAAGTAAGGAATGGAAACATCCTCAAAATCAGATTCATCCAACTATAATCAAATTCATAGCTAAAGAGGGTAACGTCCTCAATCAATAAGAAATCTAGATCATCTTTACATCTAGTATCCAACGTCGATAAGATCATCAGTACTCAATCCATACAATTAAGGTAAATCCGAAAGTCTTTAGTTTAATAAGCTAAAATCAAGATCATGTTACATATCTATTTTAAGGGTAAGCTATACACACACATAATGACAATCCAACAAGATCAAACTCCTCCATAAACTGATCAGGATCCAATATAAATATATCATAGGTCAACTCTAACTCTAAATAAGTCAATGCCAGTCCAAGTATCAGCAAATTAGTATACTGGTAAAGCAATGTCATATCTAACACTTCCTCGATATCCACGGGAATTCTAGTCGGGATAATCACCAACAACTGCCAATAAACACTATGCCTAATATATGTCCACTAACCTCAAATATAACGTAGTTCAACTGATAGTAGATCAAATCAAGTCACAGTCCAGGGTATCAATGCTAGGCCTAAGCCAATATCGGCAATCTATCGACACATGAAATGACACTAATCAATACTCTGATCAACAAAATAAATAAGGTGAATGTTCGCTCATGACTCATAGAGTGATACAGGTATTCATACTGGTAAAATAAATCAAATAGTCACTTGAAATGATAAAAGTAAAACATAATACATATAGACAACGGTAAATAAGAAATGAGACAAAAGCAAACACTCACATGAAATGACGCAATTTCAGAACCAAATCACCGTCTGGTCTTCACTGCACGAACAGGTACTAATCTACGGATCATTCCATGGATCGGTCTTCGAATTACCATTGTATTGGGTCCGCAACGAGTAAGAATCCAGATCGGATCCGGGTCTTCTGCAACTAGTCCGGATCTTACCAAACAAGTCCGAAACGTTGTAGCACGTGACCAACACATAAATAAATATAAATACACGCTAAACACCCACACAAGCACCCTGACACATACGCGTACACCCACGTACATACATACACATACGTATATACGAGTATACACATATACCAACATACGTGCATGCTTAAATAAATACCAACAGATATTAATATAAATACATACACTTATATATATACATATAATATACATACGCACATAACACGTATACATGTACACACATGCGTACACACGCGTATACACCCATCTAGATACGAACATATATACATACATATATATACTTATATACTCACACATGAAATAATCCCACACATGCATATACATACACACCCCCATCCATGCATATTCATCATGCATACACATGCATGCATGCCAACAACCACTCATGCACACACCATGTCCATGCACACACACACATATATACTTTCAAATAATTACAACACTACCCTATGCAACATTATGCAATGAAATGGGAAAGAGATAGAAAGAGAGAGGGGAATTACTCAAGCGACAGGGAGACTTGCGGCGCACTGACGGAGGCTCTAGCGGAGGCGTTCGGGGCCGCGGAGGGTGTCGTCGAATAGAGCATCTCGTCGTGAAGGGCGTGGGTACGTTCACACTCGCCTACGGTGATCCACGGCGACTCAAGGAGAGCCGAAAAATGGCTCGGAGTAAGATTTCTTCCGCACAAGCAATGAAAATGCACATACCTATGACACATAAACATGCACTAGCATTAACTGGAAAAATGAAAAAGTACTTTATAACTATCAAATATCTATTAAATCTATGGAGCAGGGCCCTCTCTTAATCCCAGTGAGGTTAGAATAAGGTACCAACTCATAGAGAGTTGACATTGGGTTGAACATGATCTAATAACTTGGTTAATTAAATTTTTTTTTTTCAAGAGACTACATGTTTTACAGCCAATCTCATTAGATGGAAAAAAATCAATATTCTGATAAAACTTAATGACTAGAAGACCATGGTCAGAAATACCACTAGATATAGACCTTATTGTCTTGTTTAGATTTTCAAATCAACGCATATTTATAACAAATGGTTAGGCATAGAAGGGCTTCCTAATACATTTACCTGAAGGACATGGCAGGAAAGGATACAAGGAGAGGAGCGGTTGCGTGGAGTACGGTGGCTGTACAGGCCGAGGGGGTTTGGCCTGGGGAGATGTTGGTTCGGCCAGGAGGGTGTGCCAGGGGAAGCTCCGGCCAAGATTCAACGGATTGATCGCCGGGATCGGGATCCGGCGGAGTTTGTGGAGGTGGATGACGGCTTGCTCGTGCCCCGAAGGTGGTAGTTGAAAGGAGGTGAAGAAGAAGATAAGGAAAGGGTGTGGGGTTTGCGGCAGTATAGGGAAGAAGGAGATGAGTTGGGATTTATTAGGGTTAAGGTTTAATTAATGAGAGTTTATATATAGGAAAGGGGGAGTTGTGTTAGTAGGCCTTGGGTGACGGGCTTAGGGAAAAATGATGATAAAAGATATTGGGCCTAGAGTTAAAGAGTAAAGATAATGGGTGATTGTAATGGGTTATAGGTTTAAATAAAAGAAAAGAAAATAAGAAGAGAAAAGAGATGGGCTTAGTTTTGGGCTCCAAGGATTGGGGCTTAGAAAATAAAAGGTAGAAGAATAATGAAGGAAATTATTAACAATAACTATCACACCAAAAAAAATAATAATAACAAATAAATAATAATAGAAACAATGATAATTATTACTAATATGCAATATACATTTATACAAAAATAGATTAGTCAATAATAATACTGGTAGTATATCCAATTAATGAGAATGGAAATACAGTATTATTAGGTAGGGGATATTACACCATGTCCTAGTCAACTAACCTTAGTTCCTACTGTGCAATCCAACTTCGCTACGACTAACACGCTCTCGTATTCGACACCATTGATTGTATCAATTTTTGGCTAACCTTCAACGGAGTTTAAAAATCTCTATCAATAAGATTTTACCCTCTCTCCCTATAATTCTCCACCTCGGTGAAGATTTCTCAAATCTGAGCCGAACACAACATAACACCATGTCGACTCCAATTTGTTTACACCATTATGGTTGCCTATGTACCCATGTCCAACGAGATCAAGCCATACGTAGTTCATCCAAATGATCTCCACTGAGCTCACACAGCTGGAAGGATATGGAGTAATTCTTTGTAATATGCAAACTTCACTCCCGAAACAATCTTGGTAAGCATATCAGCATGATTCTCCTTCGTGTGAATTTTTTGTAACTCGATGTCACCTTCATCAAGATTCTCCCAAACAAAGTAGAACCTGACATCAATGTGCTTTGTTCTTGCATGATATACCTAATTTTTTACCAAATATATGATACTCATGCTATCCCAATTGATCTTCAATAGATCCTGATCAATTCCCAAGTCGTCAAGCAACCTTTGAAGTCAAATTGCCTTCTTCATAGCCTCTATCATGGCCATATATTCGGCTTTCGTAGTAGACAATGCGATAATAGACTGTAGAGTAGAGCGCCAGCTAACCGGTACTTGGACAATGTAAACACATATCTTGTTGTGGACCGGCATTTGTCGACGTCTCCTGCATAGTCGAAATCAACATATCTGATACACTCTTACTTACCAGCAACATTCTTTTTTAATACCAAACTAATGTCTATGGTACCTTTAATGTACCGGAAAATCCACTTCACTGCCTCCCAATGTCCCCTCCTAGGATTATGCATATATCTGCTAACTATTGAGATGACTTGTGATAAATCGGATCTTGTATACATCATTGCGTATATTAAACTACCAACTGCGCTAGCATAGGGCACGTGAGTCATGTACTCGCGCTCTTCAATAGTAATAGGAGACATAAAAGCTTTTAACTTGAAATGAGGAGCCAATGGTGTACTTACAAACTTTGTATCATCGTTGATGTTGAACTTCTAAAGTACCTTCTTCAAATACCCCTTCTGTGTCAAGCTAACCTTGCCAGTCTTCCAGTCTCACTCAATCTCCATACCTAGTACTTTCTTTGCTTCACCCAGATCTTTCATCTCGAATTCAGAAGACAAGTCTTTCTTCAATTTATCAATAGCAGATCTGCTTTTAGAAGCAATGAGCATATCATCTAATATAAGAGTAGATAGATGTACTCTCCTCCAGGTAGCTTATGGTAATACACACATGGGTCATAATGGTTCCTGTGTACTTCTTCCCTCTTATGAAACTATAAAAATGCTTGTACCACTTCCTTGGAGATTGCTTTAATCCATACAATAATTTTTTTCGATTTGCACACCATATTATTCTTTCCTGCAGTTTTGAACCCCATCAGTTGAGACATGTAGATCTCCTCTTCAAGATCGCCATGGAGAAAGGCGGTCTTCACATCGAGCTAGTCAAGTTTCAATTCGTATTATACTACCAGTGCCAGTAAAATCCGAATAGACGAGTGTTTTACAACATGTATGAATACCTTGTTGTAGTCAATTCCTTCTCGTTGAGTGTAGCCTTTAGCTACCAATCTGGCTTTTTAGCGTACAATGTCACTATCTGAAGATCTATGTTTCTTTGCAAATACCCACTTACAACCGCTCGTCTTCTTTTCCTTGACAACTCTGACAGTTCCCAAGTGTCGTTCTTGTGTAGAGAACTCATATCTTCCATCATGGCATCCTTCCGCATCTTGGACTCTGAACTGATTTTAGGTTCCCTGTAAGTGACAGGATCGCCTCCTAAACAACTGGGAGAGCATAGGCCACGATCATGTTAAATTGAGTCAACCGGGCTTACGTGGAATTTTTCGAGTTCTTCCAACTGCAATGGATTCTTGGACATTACCCATAGCCTATCCTTGATCCTCATTATTGTCAGCATCCTGATCGGCTACCTGATCATCACCTGTGTCACCGAGGGTATGACCTGAAATGATACTGATCTTTCTAGAGACGGTGAAGTAGCATCACTGTGCGCCTGCTGTGATATCCTGTTGGTCGTCTGACTCTCCGCCTACTGAAAGTTTGTAGGCTTCACCACTGAAGCCTCGTCAAACGTGACATCTCTGCTCAAGATAAATTTTTTGTCCTTTGGATCCCAAATTTTGCAGCCTTTTACTCCTTTTTTGAATCCCATGAATACACCTACTCTCGCCCTTGGGTCCAACTTGTCTTCCTCGATATGATAGTAGGTTGGACACCCAAATACCCATAGCAAATCATAATTTTGAGCAACTGTCCTTAATCAAACCTCTAGAGAAGTTTTACCTCCTATTGTAGACGAAGGCAACCTATTAACAAGATGGAAAGCATATGCCAATGCCTCAGCCCAAAAAGATTTTGATTTGCCGGTATTGGATAACATGCAACAGACCTTCTCTAGTAAGGTCCTATTCATCATTTCAGTTATCCCATTTTGTTGCGGTGTTTCTCTTACTGTAAAGCGCCTTTCTATGCCCTCATCATGATATAGTTGTAAGAAATGATTGGTTGTGTACTTTCTTTCATTGTTTGAATGGAGTACCTTGATCTTTCTTCCTGTATTCTTCTCCATGTTCTTCTTCCACTCCATAAAAAACTCCAGGACTTTCCCTTTGTGCTTCATAGTATATACCCATCGCCTAGAGTAATTATCTATAAAAGACACAAAGTAATGGCTACCTCCAATAGATGCCATCTTGGTAGGTCCCCAAAAATCTGTGTGAACATAATCCAGAATCTCCTCGGTGCAATGAGTTGGGTGCCAAATCTCACCTTGGTCTTCTTTCCGATGACGCAATGTTCACAAAATTTCAGTTTGCAGGTACTGATACCTTTCAATAAACCTTACTTTGCAAGAGCTTGCAAAGACTTTTCTCATGTTTGTCCGAGCCTCATATGCCAGAGTTGGGTGCAATCATTATCTGAATTTGTAGAAGTCGTCACTTGCCCTATAACTGTATTACCCTTCAAGTAGTAAAGGTTATTGCGTCGGATGCCCTTTTAAACAACCATCGAGCCTTTAATCATCTTGAGAACTCTATCTCTAATAGATATATCAAGACCCAATGCTTCCAAGGCAAAAACAGAGATAAGATTTCTTTTCAGTTGAGATACATACCTCACATCCTTCAATTTTCGCACCATCCCATAAACATCTTGATCAAGACAGTACTTATTCCTTCCATATGACATGGAGGTCATCACCCATGACAACGGAACATCCATCTAGTTTCTCAAAAGTAGAAAATCAATTCTTATTGGGATACACATGATAGGCAGCTCCTGTATCGATCATCCACTTAGAATCACCTGAGTAACCTATGGTAGAAGTAGTGAATGAGAATGAAACTACCGATGAGTCTGAGTTCGATCCACCTGCCTGTGAAGTACCAGCTTGTGTTGATCACCTATGCGAGATTTGCCTCGATCTTCGACTCCTTCTTCTTATCTTTAATCCTTGGATAATCAACCTTCCAGTGCCCTAACTCTTTGCAGAAGGAACACTGGTTCTTCCTCAGATCTCTGAACCCTGGTCTGGACTTTCATCTCCCGGAACACCTTTACCCTTCTGATTGGAACTCTTGTTTACCACTAACGTCTCTGTTGATGTATTGCTGGAAGAAGATTGCTTATCCTTTCTTATTACTTCATAATTTACAAGAGCAGCTGACACATCATTATAGTGAAGTGATTGTCTCCTAGTAATCAAGATGAGGACGAAGGTCTCATACTCTGAATCAGGAAGAGAATTCAAAAGAATTACTGCCTTATCCTCTTCTTCGATATCCACATTCACATTAACCAAATCTATAAGAAGTTTTGTGTAGTCGCTTATGTGCTCAGCAATAGAGAGTCCCTCCTTCAACTGGAAGCGATAAAGCCTCCTCTTTAAAAGCAGTCGAGACTCGATACTCTTTGTTAGATATTTCTTCTCAAGAATCTCTCACATCTTCTTTGCAGACATCTCATATAGCACATGATACTTGATGTCTTGTGTCAACCAAGACCTTATAAGATCACATGCCATCCTATTCATCTTGTCCCAATCTATTTCAGAAGTCTCATCCGGCTTTTCTTTCAATCGTAAAGTGTCTTCAAGTTCGATGTCATCAATGCCTCCATAATCTCACACCTCCACATTCCAAAATTGTTCATGCCATTAAACTTTATCACATCGATCTTCATTGGATGTAGGTTCAAGGATTTCACTGTGGATTGACTTTCTCCGGCCATCTTCTCAATAAATTTCTTAACACAATGCGAAAAATAATTAGTGAAAATAAATCTAAATAGGAAAGATTAGATCTTTACCTCCAAACGAAACTATAGACAGTATCCAAGTTGATTCGCTCCACTTGAACGAAAAACTCCCCGTCGAAATTGGAAAGCTCTGATGCCACTTGTTGGGAAATCCCACACAACAACATAGACACCCCACTTTTTGGGAATTCAAGCAACAGAGAAGTTGTTCGCCAGAGAATTGTCAATCCAATCACACGAACAATTAAACAAAGAATAAAAAGAGAGAACATAATATTTAACGAGATTTGACAATTTGCTTACGTCCTCAGGGCAAGGGGAGAGAGTTCTTATTGAATCAATCAATTACAGGTTACAAATACTGGGGACACTACCCCTCCTTAAATAGCCAAAGAAACCACGAAGAAAAGAAAACCTAAAAAACATCTAATTCGAACATAAACGAATTCAGAACCAGATTTAAAAACAGGTCGCACTGCAGTATTAGTTGACTATTAGTCAACTATAAGTCGACTAATAACTTCTATTAGTTGACTAATATATGTATTAGTCGACTAGTCTGTAGTGAAACAGAATTGCCAACTTTTTGTATCCAATCATTAGTCGACTAGGCCATACCCTAGTCGACTAGCTTTGGTTCCTACTATCTAATCCAACTTCGATACGATCAACACGCTCTCGTATTCGATTCCATTGATTGCATTGATCTTTGGCTAATTTTCAACAGAGTTTAAAAAACTCTATCAACAAGATTATACCTTCTCTCCCCACAAAAAGAAACTTAGAACATATATATAATTCTGACTGAAATACAAATACATGTTCACGGCAACACACTAGTGCTCAATAGATTCATGCCCCCCGTACTTGGGTGTGGCATGTAGCCCTTGTTAGAATTTACTCTTGGTTTTGTTAATCTTGAGAATCACATGTGATGAGTATGATATTGTTGCGATTTAATAGACATGTAGCTAGCCAACAAGTAAGAGATCATTTCTCGAAGGAAGTGCGTCCATGACTTTCAAGCATGATCGAAGTCAAGTAGAAGCAGACCTCCTCATCTTCTCCGGGATCGATCTGCTAATGAAAACCTTTCCGTGAAAGACTCTCGAATTCCAGCTCAACAATCTCCTATCTCACTCCACCCTTCCTAGGGTAAGCTCTTTATTGGAGATACGAGATTCTCCACTTGGATCTTTTACATTCAATCTTATTTATTCTATCTACTGACTTGACCGTTGGAGGGGCTTCACCAGAACCAATCTCGACGGTGCTAACTTTTTTTGTGATCCTCAGGTGGTCAAAGATAGAAAAGTTAAGGTCGTCTGTTTTTTCCTACTTGATGCATGGGAAAAAAGTATTTAAAATACTTGATTTTTAATTTATAGATACCTGAAATAATATAGATCAATTTCAATAGAATGGATCTTGTATTCAGCTGATGTATGGTTGTATTTGAGTAACTGAAACTACACAAGTCTATCTCTTGCCAAAATATACAAAAATATATAGTATACAAAAACTGTCATAACTCTCATAGCCAATTATAGATGGCCTTGAGGGTGACGAGAGGACCATAGCCGTCAATCACCACTCAATAATCATCTAAAGAGAGAAACACTAAGAAACTAATCACAAAGAAACTCTCACATGCTAGTATTCAAGGATGTTACTCTGATTTCTAGTGCAACTCTTTCTCAAACTAACCAAAAATTTATTGATACTCCTTTATCAAAAAGGATATAGACGTAGGGGTCTAAACTTATAATTTTGACATGAATATATGGTAAATTACAATTTTAGAATTATGTTAATAGACTATTAGTTATTTGGAAAAGACCAGACTCATAGTAGTTTAGTGAAGATATAAAGTTCATGAGGAGTTAGGTAGGGGAGAAGATCAAAAATGGAAATTTTAAACTCAATTGGAGATAACGCAGAAAGACAAACATCAGCACGGAGTGAAATTTTTAGAGACAAACAGCTTTCAAAAGTTGATATCAAGCTTTCGAAAGCTCCTGAAGCTATAGAAAACTCTCTCGAGAAGGAAGCTTTGGAAAGCTCTGGCACAAGCTTTAGAAAGCTTTATGGAAAAATTGGTGAATCTAACTTGAATTCAGATTTTATTTCGAGTTGAATTTTGATTCTGTATTTGATCTGAATTCTGGGTAAGTGGGTTTCCTTTCTCTGAATATATATATAGGATCTTGTGTGCTCCACTGTATCTCGTTGTAAACCATTTGGTATTGAATAATATATTCTCTCTTCTACCCTGAGAAAGTAGGCAAATTGTCGAACCTCGTTAAATCCTTGCTCTTTTTTTTGTTTATTATTTATGCTATACTTGTGATTAGTCTCTCGGTGTAGTCTTTAATTTGATCTCAACAACTGGTGTTACGCTTTCGCGTAGGCACACAACAAGTAGTATCAGAGTTTGGAGTTCGACCTTGGAGGTGGAGGAATTGAAGATTTGGGGAAGACTAATCTGGGGTTTCCCAATTGGAGGTAAATATCTCATCTTTATCTTGTGTTTGAAGATATCTTTCTAAATTTTTGTTGAGATTGTTTGGTGGAGATGGCCGAATTTAATCAATCCATAGTGAAGACCATGAACATCTACAAATTAAAGATCGATGTGGTGAATTTTGATGGCACAAATAATTTTGATATGAGAAGATGTGAGGTGATGGATGCATTGAATGCACAAAATCTTGATCTGAAATTTCAAGTGAAGCCAGAGCATATTCAAGAAAAGATTGGAAGAAGATAAATCGAATGGTGTGTGGCATTATCAGAACTTGCTAACACAAGATCTGAAGTATCATGTCATAAATGGTACATATGTGATTAGTCTCTAAAATTGCATATTTCACACTACATCTTCACATTTATTTAATATTAAATTCTGCTAATAATACCTCTCTTATATGTTTCTAAGTTCATGGCATGAAATGAAGAAGAAGACCTAAAATTACTTTTTAATTGGTGATTAAAAGCCTACAAATATATTCATTGACTTTGGAAGGCTATTTCGTCAAAACTAAAGGCCCAAATACGAAAACCAGCAAGTACATCCAAAAGGGGGACTTTCGGGAAGCGCACAGCAGGCAGCGCTGCGCGTGCTTCCCAAGCATTGTCGCGGAAACACGACAAATGTCGCATTTCCGTGACAATCTTGTGGAGCTATGCACCGCGATTCGACGCGCGGCTCCGTACAGTCCTCTGGTACCCATTTTTGCCTATAAATACCCTATTGATGTTCTTCACAGGGAGATATACAGAGAGTAGAGTAGTTTCTTTCCATGTTGTAGTTTAGTGTAGTTTAGTTTAGTTCTTCTTCTTCCTCTTTGTATTTTTCATTTCTATTAGATCTTGTAATAGGAGAGAGAGTGGTACATGGTTGGAAAGTAAGAGTGCTTCTAATAAAAGGTGACAAGTTACGAAAGATTCTCTCTTTACCTCTCTTTGTTTTCTTCTCTCTCACGTTTTTTACATGTTTAGCTAATTTTCTCTTATGGCAGCTAACTGCTAACCACTAACTTGCTAACTTCTTACTTGATAATCCACATGAATCTAATAGACTCTACTTGGCATTGCTCTTGCAAGAGCCATTGATGGCTCATGATGATGGATTCTAATACTCTAACATCCTAACTCTCTAATAAGCTAACATTACTTTATTCCATGCTTACTCTTGTTTAGTTTTGATGGTTTAAGTGTAGCTTGCACTTGTTGTGTTAAACTTGGATGTGAAAGTTATCGCATGGGTCATTCTTTGAAACGCTCACTAAGAGGTTAGTATGGTTAGTAGAGCCATTAGTAGTTAGTAGCCATGAGTTTTCTTTCTTTTTCACTTTATTTTAGAAATACTATTAAAACCCACAAATATATATTTTTTAATGTTTCCCACTTCTTTGTGTTTCACCATATTTCTCTTTTATTTCTTTATTTTATTTTCTTTTCATTCTTTCAAATATTGAAGAACTTTTAACATACACGTGAACATACCGTGTAAGCTTCTATCACCTCCCGTCCTTGTGGATTTGACTCGTTTTAGCCTTTATGCTATAACAGAAGTATCGAGGAAGCCAAAGTACACACATTTTAATTCTTGATTTCAAAACATACATTTTTCGTGCGCAGTTTTCTCTCGATCAAATTTGGCGCCGTTGCCGGGGATAGGAATGGTTTGATATCACGTTTTTGTTAACTTTTCTTCTTTGTTTTTTGTGTGCCGGTCAAATTAGCTTTGCAAAAGTCCACACTTGCTTTTGTATGGTTGGGTAATTCTACTATATTCTTATACTCTGCACTGTAATAATTAAGAACTAAAATACAGAAATTGGATGCTTTAAAACGGTTTAGACATTTGCATCTAGGCACGTGTCAATTTTCATTCCAATATACTGTATTTTATTCTTCTGTTGTTGTGATCTTGACGGAGGTGTACATATTGCATTGCATATAGTTAGGACAAACACGTGGGTGATTTACTCTCTTTGTGTGTTCATTTTTATTTATATTGCACATTGCACGAATTGAACTTAAGGGCAAAGCCCAATATAATATAAGGTGGGGAAGTAGTTACCCTCCCTAACCCAAAAATCACCTCCGCACTTAAACAACCTAAGCCTTAATAAAATTTGCTAGACGTTGGCCCATAGGGACATCTCGGACTCATTTAAGAGATTGACCTAAGGGAAAAGTTGTTAGAAGTTGACTCTTGTCAAATCGGTATCTAAAATTAGGGATTGAGAGGCGAAACCTCGAAGAATAGCGGTTTGGCATAATTAGTCCCGTTGCTCCAGCACGGATACCTCCCACTGATCTTGCCCCTACTTGGTTGATTAACTCATGATCAGATTCTGACAATATACCCCCCGTGGATAGTCTAACCAGTTATGGGTCATTTAGCTCTAAGTTAACTCTAGCATAGGCTTGTTTTCCTTTTTGTAAATTGTGAAATGGATTTTAACAACAATAATTTTTTCAATCATAATACGAATCCATATTTCACCCCGACCTCAATTGACTCGGATAACTCCGACCCGGCTATGTACAACATGAACCAACCATATATGCCAGATTGGGATTATCCGACTCAATATGACCCATATCCCCAATCCTATGACTATAATTTTCAAAATAATTTCAACTCTTCACAGAGTCGATAGGGATTCACCTCCCCCGAGTCAAATTTTCAACCACCTTTCCACAATTTTCATTTCCCGATTTGGATTCATATCCTCCTTTTCCTATCCCACCAACTGAAGAAAAATCTAATTTGAAAAAAGTATGGAAGTCATGCTTGAGTCCCAATAACAAATTCAAAATTTGCTCAATTCACAATCCTTTCCAAATCAAACTCCATATACTCCTTTTCTAGAACATCTAATTGAAGAAGAATCTGAGTTAGAAAAGCGTTTGGAAGTTTTTTATGAAAAAGTGCAACGATTTCAAAATATGTTGGACTCATCATCTCAACCAAATTTTCAAGAGTCCTACTCATCTTTTTCAGTCTCATCGATTCAAAATAACAATCAATACAGGACTTGAGTATGGAACCCTTGCGTGAGTCCGAGCAGCAACAGCAAAATCCGATGGACTCACAATTTCACCACAATTTTCAAAATCAACTTCCATACTCACCTTCTCAAGAAGAACCAATTGCAAAGAGTATGGAAGACATAATTCAGACTCAAAATTCTATTACCCGGCCTAGCAGTAGGTTAGACTCGATAATGAGCGATTTGATTAATGAGAGTGAGGAAAGTCATTCTTGTCAACCTTTGACCAATCCTTACATCACTAACTCTACCGATTGGACTCAAGAATCATTCTATTTTGGAAATCAAGATTCAATTTCAGCAAACTCATTGAAACTTGACCAAACTCTAAGGTTTGAAAATCACATTGACATTTTGGCAAGTTATCCTCTTCTCAAAATTGAACTTGAGCTTGAAAGTGATCATGAACCTCAAGTTGGTAATTTCATTTCACTTTTTAATTCAATAATGACTCCAGTATCTTTATCAGATTTTTTCTCTATTCCAGAGTCAACATTGAATCCTTTACCAGTACACTGTGAAATAGAATCACCAATATCTTATGATCACACTCACTAATGGGAAAAGTGTGTGAACATCAATTCTTTAGTTTGGACCCCATTTTGGAACCAATTTCGACTCCCCTTTTGAATCTCAACTTGATTTAAGTCAAATTCCCGAGTCGGTATCAGTTTTTTTCCTATTCTATTCGAGTCCAAATCAATCATCTCCCAAAATCACACTTTATTGTTGGACAAGGATCTTGAAGAAAATGATTCAGTAATTATTTTTGAAATTTGAAAATTGGATGGGGGTACTTTTTTCAATAAGATCATACAGTTCTCCAATATTTTACTGGGTCATATTAAAGAGGTCACTGGTGGGTTCCTGCAAGATCCATGATTTTTTGATTGGGTAGCAACGCTTGGCCAATCAGACCACCACCGGAGCCACCACCAAGAGGTAATTTTTCTTTCCTTCTCATTTGTTTCATGTATATACACATTCACAATGCATTGAGAACAATGCATGAGATAAGTGTGGGTGAGGGTTTACTAACGTAGGTTAGTTTTAAATTTTATTTCTTTTACACTTCTTTTTAGGTACTTTTTAAAAAAAATTCTTTTGTATAAAAACTCTTTTCTGTTCTTTTTACAAAACTTTTTGAAATAAGAGAATTAGTTTTGAATTAGTTTTAAGAAAATTAAGATTATCTTGGAAATCAGGAAGACCTAAAATTATGAAATTTTAAATTGACTCAAAATAATAGATCTTGTTTAAATTTTAGGATAAGAAAGTAAGAATGGAAAGATAATTTGATCTTGAATTTTTTGCCTTAGATTTATGCATTTCATACTTACACAATTTTTGGGATGAAAATAAAGGCTGAAAATGTCATAAAAAATATATATAAAAATAATAATAAAATGATGATAAAATCACTTATTGAAGTTGGGTAATTCTGCCTTAGGAAGCACGATTATTCAGACCTAAAATGGTGGATAAAAATAAAATAATCTTCTTTAGTTTTATGACCTTGTTTACTCAAGTCCTTAAGTCTGAGGGATATTTTCTCATCTGGTGCCCAAAAATTATCTGGTTTGGGAGTCACCGGCTAAAAGCTCACTACCCATAAACTAGAAAGCCTAAGAAAACTAAGGGAAGAAAAAAAAATATTAAATAAATGGCATGAAAGTTAGAGTCGATAAATCTTCACTGTTCACAAAGTGCATATTTTTCTAAGAGTTTTATGAAAGATCAACGAATTAATTCAATTTTAAATTCTTACATTTAATTTATAACAAGATTTTATATTTCGACTTAGTTTAAGAAAAAATAATTTTTGGTTAACCTCTGACCTTGGATCACTTATATTTTCACAAAAATACTTCAACATTTTTCTCTATTTCAAAATGTGTTTTCAAAAATACTGATATTTGATTTCTTTTGTTATGAATTTTGCGGGTGTAATTCGCTGAAAACCCTCAGGAGACAAAACTCCTCCTCTAGGGGAAACCTAAAGGTTTAACGGATTGTTGCGCATGCTCAGTGCAATCGCGTCACCTGCGAAAGTGGTGTAATAATTCTTTTAGTTTTTTGTTTTGCTCGGGACGAGCAAAAGATAATTGTGGGGGTGCGATTAGTCTCTAAAATTGCATATTTCATACCACATCTTCACATTTATTTAATATTAAATTCTGCTAATAATACCTCTCTTATATGTTTATAGGTACATGGCATGAAATGAAGAAGAACACCCAAAATTACCATTTAATTGGTGATTAAAAGCCTATAGATATAGCCATTGACTTTGGAGGGCTGTTTCGTTAAAACCAGGGGCCCAAATCCGAAAACCAGCAAGTACATCTGACAAGGGGACATCCGGGAAGTGCGCAGCAGGCGGCGCTGCGCGCGCTTCCCAAGCATTGCCACAAAAAATGCGGCAAATGTCGCGTTTCCGTGACAATCTCGTGGAGCTACGCACCGAGATTTGACGTGCGGCTCTGTTCAGTCCTTTGGTACCCCTTTTTGCCTATAAATACCCTGTTGGCATTCTTCACAGGGAGATATATAGAGAGTAGTGTAGTTTCTTTTCATGTTGTAGTTTAGGATAGTTTAGTTTAGTTCTTCTTCTTCTTTCACTTTGTATTTTTCATTTCTTTTAGATCTTGTAATAGGAGAGAGAGTGGTACATGGTTTGAAAGTAAGAGTGCTTGTAATAGAAGGTGATAAGATATGAAAGGTTCTCTCTTTACCTCTCTTTGTTTTCTTCTCTCTAACTCCTTTTACATGTTTAGCTAATTTTCTCTCATGACAACTAACTACTAATCACTAACTTGCTAACTTCTTACTTGATAATCCACATTAATCTAATAGCCTCTACTTGGTTTTGCTCTTGCAAGAGCCATTGATGGCCCATGATGATGGATTCTAACGCTCTAACATCCTAACTCTCTAACAAGCTAACATTACTTTATTCCATGATTACTCTTATTTAGTTTTGATGGTTCAATTGTAGCTTGCACTTGTTGTGTTTAGTTTGGATGTGAAAGTTATCGCATGGGTCATGCTTTAATCACTCTTGAACCAAGGACTAGTGATGGCCAAGGATACATGTGAGGCAACTATCACTAAGAGGTTAGCACAGTTAGTGGAGCCATTAGTAGTTAGTAGCCATGAGTTTTCTTTCCTTTTCACTTTGTTTTAGAAACACTATCAAAAACCACAAATATATTATTTTTGATGTTTCCCACTTCATGTTTTACCATACTTCTCTTTTCATTGTTTATTTTATTTTCTGTTCATTCTTTCAAACATTGAAGAACTTTTAACATACATGTGAACATAGCGTGTAAGCTTCTATCGCCTCCCATCCTTATGGATTCGACTTGTTTTAGCCTCTATACTATAACGGAAGTATCGAGGAAGCCAAAGCACACACATTTTAACTCTTGATTTCAAACATACACTTTTCGGTCGCGGTTTTCCCTCGATCACTATGCGAAGAGGATTTTGGAGATTCTAGAGAGTGAGTACTTGACAAAATGTGTAGAGAATTGTTTGCATATGAAGAGAAGGCTTTTTCACCTTTAATTAAAGAAGAGAATATCTATTGGTGAGCACATGAACAACTACATGAAACTTCTTGCAGATTTGGCTAATGTGTATGAAATGATCAAAGAGAAGACAAAGCGTTGATCCTGTTGAGTTCTCTTCTAGATGATGAGTATGAGACCTTTGTCTTGACCTTGATCTATGGTAGGTCATCACTTAGCTATAACGAGGTATCAGCTGCTATTGTGAATCATGAGTTAAGGATGAAGGACAAGGAGTCCTCCAATAGACATCAATAGAAACAGAAGTATTGACTTCAAGAGGATGGAGTTTCAATCGAAAAGGCAATGGAGATCGAGATGGATCAAAGTCCAAATTTGGTAATCGTAACTTGGGAAAGGATCAGTGTGTGTTTTGTAAGGAGGACGACACCAGAAAAAGGATTGTCCAAAGCTGAAGAATAAAAAGAAGGAGCCACAATCAGAGGCAAACGTCACACATGCAGATGGTGTTGATTTTGACTCTACGATTTATTCACTCTTTATTACTCCCATTGTTTTCTATCAGATGCTTCTAAGTGAATTTTAGATACAGGTGCTACATATCACGTTTGTCCTAAGAGGGAGTGGTTTCCTAGTCTCGATAAACTGGATGGCGACTTGGTGTTTATGGGTGATGATCATGTAAGTACACCTAGAGGGGGGTGAATAGTTGTATGGATAATCTAATGACAAATAATACGGAATTAAAACTAAATTGCAACACACTTAGTGTAATCAAAGAGTATAGCCGAATTCCCGGTGAAGGGCTCTGGACTATCTCCTCTAAATTCTTCTAAATAAGAGTTGAGGTGCTATGTAAAGCTCTCTTGGTTCAGCACAAGTGAGGCACACAAACAATACCAAGCATATATGATATGAGCAATATGAATCAATGCAAGATATAATAGAGAGAGCTAGAGATAGTGAATCAAACGCAAACACAAAGATACGTTTTGAGGTTTGAGCACCCAGCTCTACATCCCTGCCTTCACACAGAAGGAACTTCACTATATCGTTCACACAGGACTTCCCACACAGGGAACCTCCACTGAGAATTTGGGTAATACAACCTTGGAGTACACAACTCCTCTCTTAAACTCCAACAACCTCTACACAAGTGGCAAGGCACAACAACTATCACCTCTATACTTAGAGGAATGGGCACTTAGCCAAACAATAATCATCTCACACTAGAGGGATAAGACTCAGAGCCAACACTCTAACAATCACCTCTACACTTAGAGGGATACCAACAACCTCCACACTCACCTCTACAAAAGAGGGATAGAAACAAATATAAGGAAGGTTATAACTTTTGGTGGTCTTACTAAACTACAAACCAATTTTGCTCACAAAATAATGCTCCTAATAGATAGGATAGATAGATAGCTCAAGTGTGAGAAAATAAAGTGTTTGGAACAAAGAAAAACACTTGAGAAAATCTCCAAATAGATATTGAAATCAAGAACAGAAACCAATTCCTAAAAGACTCTATTTTCTTTGAAATTTCAACACTTTAAAAATAAATAAAAAGAAATCTTTTAACCACAAAAACTCTTGCTAAAAAACTCTTGAAAGATGGGAAAAATTCTCTTCTCAAATCTAGTTAAAAACAACTCAAGAGGGGTTTATTTATAACCTCCAAAAATTTTGCCTGTTGGCAGCCAAGAAAAGGCAGAAATGCCCTTCCGGTCAACCACCCAGTCGACCGGCCAACAGTCATTTTTATGACCGTCGACCGCCCGGTCGACCGACCAAAGCCATCGGTCGATCGCCCGGTGACAGGCCTCCACCCGTGAGTGGAGTGCTTTCAGTCGGTCGACCACGCGGTCGACCGGCCGAAGAGGCTGGCCATGTGCACGTTAATCAGAGGAAAATCAAACACAAAAAGTATATGTTTTGAAATCAAGATTTAAAGTGTGTGCGCTTTGGCTTCCTTGATACTTCCGTTATAGCATAGAGGCTAAAACGAGTCGAATCTATAAGGACAGGAGGTGATAGAAGCTTACACGGTATGTTCACGTGTATGTTAAAAGTTCTTTAATGTTTTAAAGAATGAAAAGAAAAGAAAACAAAGAATGGAAAAGAGAAGTACGGTGAACACGAAGAAGTGGGTACATCGAAGATAAAATGTTTGTGATTTTTGAAAGTATTTCTAAAATAAAGTAAAAAGATAAAGTTACCCATGGCTACTAACTACTAATGACTCCAATAACATGCTAACCTCTTAGTGACAGTTGCCTCACATGTATCCTTGGCAATCACTAGTTCTTGGTTCAAGAGCGTTACAAAGCATGGCTCATATGTTAACTTTCACATCCAAATTCAACCAACAAGTGCAAGCTACATTTAAATCATCAAAACCCAATAAGAGCAAGCATGAAATAAAGTAATGTTAGCTTGCTAGAGATTTAGATGTTAGAGTGTTAGATCAATCATCATGAGCCATCAATGGCTCTTGCAAGAGCAAGACCAAGTTGAGGCTATTAGATTCATGTGGATTATCAAATAAGAAGTTAGACTAGTTAGTAGTTAGTTGCCATGAGAGAAAAGATTAGCTAAACATGTAAAAGAAGTTAGAGAAGAAAACAAAGATAAGTTAAGAGAGAACCTTTCATAAATTATCACCTTCTATTACAAGCACTCTTACTTTCCAACCATGTACCACTCTCTCTCCTATTACAAGATCTATAAGAAATGAAAAATACAAAGGAGGAAGGAGAAGAACACTAACCTAAACTACCCTAAACTACAAAATGGAGATGAAACTACCTTAAAACATTGCATATCTCTCAATATAGAACCCTGGGGGTTTTTATAGGCACCAGGGAAGGGGGTCAGGCTGGTAACAGCTGGTCTAAAGCACGGGCGCAGCCGCACCCGTACGACCGCGAAAATGCGGCAAAAGCTGTGTTTTCGCAACTCTTCTAGAGCCATGCGCGCGACGCTTTGGGTCGCGTGCTGTCCCGTCTGTCCCCTATCGGTGTCAGCACTCAGTTTCTGGTATTCAACCCCTGGTTTGACAAAACAGCTCTCCAAGATCAATGGCTATATTATAGGCCTTTAATGACCCATTAAATGGTGATTTAGGGCCTTCTTCTTCATTGCACACCATGGACCTAAAAACATGCAAGAGAGGTATTATTAGTAGAATTTAATATTAAATAAATGTGAAGATGTGGTATAAAATATACAGTTTTAGAGACTAATCACAACCCCACACTTATCTTTTGCTCGTCTCGAGCAAAACAAAAACTAACGGGATTATTATACCACTTTCACAGGTAACGCGATTTCACTGAGCATGTACAACAAGTCGTTAAACCTCTAGGTTTCCCCTAGAGGAAGAGTTTTATCTCCTGAGGGTTTTCAGTGGATTACACCCACAAAATTCATAAAGAAATCAAATGTTATTATTTTGATAATGCATTTTTGAAATAGAGAAAAGTGTTGAAGTATTTTTGAAAATATAAGTGATCAAAGGTCATAGGTTAATCAGAAATTATTCCTCCTTAAACTAAGTCGAAATGCAAAATCTTGTTATAAATTAAATGTAAGAACATAAAATTGAACTGACTCTTTGATCTTTCATAAAACTCTTAAAAAATATGTACTTTGTGAATTGTGAAGATTTTTGGGATATTGACTCAAACTTTCATGCCATTTATTTAATATTTTTTCTTTTTCTTTTTTTCTTCCCTTAGTTTTCTTAGGCTTTCTAGCTTACGGGTAGTGAGCCTTTAGCCGATGACTCCCAAACCAGATAATTTTTGGGCACCAGATGAGAAAATATCCCTCAGACTTAAGGACTTGAGTAAATAAGGCCATAAAACTAAAGAGGATTATTTTGTTTTTGTCCACCGTTTTAGGTGTGAATAATCATGCTTCCTGAGGCATAATTACCCAACTTCAATAAGTGATTTTTTATTATCATTAATTTTTTTAATATATTTTTATGACATTTTCAGTCTATGTTTCAATCCCAAAAATTGTGTAAGTGTGAAGTGCATAAATCTAAGGAAAAAAATTCAAGATCAAATTATCTTTTCAATCTTACTTTCTTATCCTAAAATTTAAAAAAGATCTACTATTTTGACTCAGTCTAAAATTTCATAATTTTAGGTCTTTCTAATTCCTAAGATAATCTTAATTTTCTTAAAACTAAATCAAAACTATTTATCTTATTTCAAAAAGTTTTGTAAAAAGAAAAGAAAAAGTTTTTTATACAAAAGAAAATTTTAAAAAGTTCCTAAAAAGAAGTGTAAAAGAAAGAAAATTTAAAACTACCTATGTTAGTAAACTCTCCCCCACATTATCTCATACATTGTCCTCAATGCATCGTGAATGTGTATATACATGAAACAAATGGGAAGAGAAGGAAAATTACCTCATGGTGGTGGCTCCGGTGGTGGTCGATTGGGCCAAGCATTGCTACCCGATCAAGATATCGTGGATCTTGCAGAAACCCACCAGTGACCTCTCTAATGCGACCCAGTAAAAGAATGATTGACTGAATGATCTTATTTAAAAATTTATCCCCATCTAATTTCTAATTTTTAAAATAATTACTGAGTCATTTTCTTCAACAGCCTTGTCCAACAATTAAGTGTGATTTTGGAAGATGATTGACTTGGACTCAAATAGAATAGGAGTAAAAAACCAACACGGACTCAAAAATTTGACTCAGATCAAGTCGAGAGTCAACAATGAGAGTCGAAATTGGTTGAAAAATGGGGTCCAAACCAAAGAATTGATGTTTACACACTTTCCCCAGCAATGAAGTGTGATTATAAGAGATTGGTGATTCAATTTCACGGTGTACTGGTACAGGATTTAATGTTGGCTCCAGAATAGAGAAAAAAATCTGGTAAAGATACCGGAGTCATTATTGAATCAAAAAGTGAAATGAAATTACCAACTCGAGGTTCAGGATCACTTTCAAGCTCAAGTTCAATTTCGGGAAAAGGATAACTTGCCAAAATGTCAAGGTGGTTTTCAAGATTTTGGGCAAGTTCAAATGGATGTAATGAAATTGAATCTTGATTTTTGTCACGGAAGGAATGTGAATGGGTGAAATGGTCAATTCAAGTTTAGGAAGTATGGGAATCAAAACTGGCTCAAGAATGTTACTTAGTTCAGGTAACACTACAGGAGTTGATATTGATTGAAGGATTGGATTTGAATTGCTAAACTGAAACTGTGTTTCACATTCATCTTCAAGTTCAATTTTAGGAAACGGATAACTTACCAAACAATCAAGAGGTTGAGGTTGGTCAAGTTCAAGTTGGTACGATGAAATTGAAGCTGGAATTCCGAAATGACATGGTTCATGAGTTGTACGAACATTTGATAGACATGAAAAGTCAATCATATTTTGCATTTGCGCTCGGTCTCTTGCACGAATTTCATAGTTTTTTCCCACAATGATTTTCCTTTGAGTTATTCTGGGAAAGAACTACATGAATTTTGGAAATTTTGTGGACATGATAAAGCCATCATGTTTTCAAATTATTTTTGGGCCTCTATCACTTCTTCTAAACTCCTTTCCAATGATGATTTTTCTTCAATTGGTAGTTCAGGAAAAGGAGTATATGAATCAAAATTGAGGAATGAAAATTGTGGACAAGATGGTTGAAATTTTACTCGGGGGAATTGAATCCCCATTGACTCTGTGAAGAGTTGAAATTATTTTGAAAATTGTAGAAATATGGGTCAAATTGAGTTGGATAATCCCAATTTGGCATATATGATTGGTTCATGTTATACATAGCCAGATTGGAGTTATCTGAGTCAAATGAGGTCGGGTGAAATATGGATTCATATTATGATTGAAAGAATTATTGTAGTTAAAATCCATTTCATAATTTATAAAAAAAGAAAACAAACAAACAAAAAAACAAACAGAAAAAGAAAAAGAAAACACGCCTATGTTAGGGTTGACTTAGACCTCGACGACTCCTAACTGGTTAGACTATCCACGGGGGGTACATTGTTAGAATCTGACCACGAGTTAATCGGCTAGGTAGGGGCAAGATCAGTGGGAGGTATCTATTGGCCCAGAGGCCCATCACTCTAGTTTTGATGATGATTAACTCATGTAGTTATAGTTTACTAATAATCTTGTGATATTTAGTTTCAGATATTTGATCAAGATATTAGCAGGTGATTAGCTTCAACAAAAGAGTTTTGGAGCTTTCATATGTTGATTCAATAGCCCGAGCGTCAAGATCGCATCTAGTACTCAGTTAGAGTCAAGCTCGTTGGATCGTGTTTGGATCGAGTCGACTTGGAGAAGGAGTTCTACAAGAAGACCTCGGTTTGTTTAGTTTAGTTGTTTAGATCTTGTGTAAAGATTAGATAGTGTTGATATGCTCAAGTTCACATACACAAGTTTAAAGTTTATTGGTTTTTAGTTTTCAGTTTAACTGGATTTTGGATTTCATGCCAAAAATATAGATAGATATCTTTTCATGTATAATGGATCATATCCATATACAACATGCTTCAAAGTTGTTTCAATATCATGTTTTTGTATCCATATAAGTTTTGGAGAAAAGGGTTTTCCATTTCAAAATCTAAGTTTTGAAAATACCGTTTTGGTATAAAGGCAAATTTCTATATCACAAAATTGGTTCAAATACTTTATAATATGTGTTGAATTTTATTCACACATGTTTGTATTTCAAAGATATTATAAGAACTTATTTTTGTGAAATTTATGTGATTTTATGAGATTTAATTGAAGTTAAAAAGACAAGTTTTTTAATCCCTTAAAAGCTAGACCAGGCCTTCTGCCGGTCGACCGGTCCGGTCGACCGCTGCAGAAGTCAGTCGACCGGTCCGGTCGACCGATGTGCACAAACGTACATAGGGCATTGGGCTGGTGGGCCGGTCGACCAGGCGGTTGACTATCCAGAGAGCTCTGCTCTATGGATCTGGCCCCGGTCGACCGGACAGTCGACCGGCAAAGAGCAACTGCTCTCTGTATCCAGTCCCGGTCGACTGGAGGCACAACGATCATAAAAATGACCGTTTGCTGGTCGATCGGGCGGTCGACTGGGAGGGCATTTCTGCCCTTTCCAGATAGCCAACGGGCAGATTTTTGAGAGGGTATAAATACCCATCTCTTGAGCTGGTTTCTTGATAGTTTCAGAGAGCAAAAATTTTCTATCTTTCTAAGTGTTTAACAGCAAGTTTTTAAAAGAGTTTTGGGCTTAAAGATTTTATCTTTATTTGTTTTTAAAGGGTTGGAAAATCAAAGAAAAATAGAGTATTTGGGATATTGGTTTTGATTTTTATTTCTATCTTATTCTAGTTGTTTTCCCAAGTATTTTTTTTTTTGTGATTTGTTTTCTGAACACCTTGTGTCTCACACTTGAGCTATCATATCTATCGTATCTATAGGATCTTGTTTTTTCGTGAGAAAATTGGTTTGTGGTCTTTGTAATCACCAAGGTTGTTTGTGGTCTTTAGGATCACCAAGATTGTAACCCTATCTTTTGCTTTGGCTTTGAGCCTTTTCCTCTAAGGGTAGAGGAGGTTGTGGAATTAGGTTTGTTGGTATCCCTCTAACTGTAGAGGTGATTGTGGAGATTGTGTTGGTATCCCTCTAAGTGTAGAGGTGATCATTGTTGTTTGGCTTAGTGCCTTATCCCTCTAGTGAGAGGTGATCGTTATTTGGCTAAGTGCCCATCCCTCTAAGTGTAGAGGTGATTGTTGTTAAGCCTTGCCTCTTGTGTGGAGGTTCTATTATTTGAGAGAGGAGTTAAGTACTCCAAAGTTTTATTACTCAAATCCTCAGTGGAGGTTCCCTGTGTGGGAAGTCTTATGTGGACGATATAGTAAAAATCTTTTTGTGTGAAGGCTTGGACGTAGAGCAGTGGCTCGAACCTTAAAATATATCTTAGTGTTTGCATTTGATTCACTATCTCTAAACTCTCTCACATATTGTGCCTTGTATCATTTCATATTGTTCATATCATACTTATATGCTTGGTATTGCTTATGTGTGCCCATACTTGTGTTCAACCTAGAGAGCTTTATATAGCACCTCAACTCTTATTTAGAGGAATTTAGAGGAGATAGTCCGGAGCCCTTCATCAGAAATTCGACTACACTCTTTGGTTACACTGAGTGTGTTGCAACTTGTATTTAATTCCGCATCATTTGTCATTAGATTAGCCTTACACCTATTCACCCACCTCTAGGTGTACTTTCAATTAGTATCATAGTCTACGCTCCTGATATTAGGTTTAACCACCTAGGAGTGAGATCTTGATTTACTAATCTATCATTTGCATTTGCACACATATAGCTTACATTCATGGATTTCAGGATCCCTCCTATGTTTGATGTTTCCAACATCGATGTATGGAAGATGAGGATGAGTGCTTATTTAAAAGCCATAGGTTTGCATGTTTTCCTTACCGCTATCAAGAAATCCTATCTTGGTAAAAGCAAGCACATAGAGGCCAATGCACAAGCCCTAGGGCACTTAGGCACACACTAAGCAAAGAATATTTGTGTATGGTTTCTTATTGTGATTCTTGATCAGCAAAAAGCAAGTACAAGAATAAGTAAAAAGAGTGTGGGTTGATGTTACTGCTTTTGCGATTCTTTCATAGTAGCAAAGTAGCTATACGGGTCGTATCCACAAGGAGGGAGAGCGATGAAACCTTGATGCGGCTTCTTTGTTTAAGAAAAGAGAAAGTTCTTTGTTTTGAATAAAGAATTTGAAAATGAAAACAAGTTTGTTTCAAGAATAGTTTGGAATCGATTTGCTTGTTTGTAAAAGTGGATTTTTCTTAATGGTAAAAGCGCATGGCTAACTTTCTACTAAGTGCCCCCACTAATTCCTAACTTCTTGAAGATGTAGCCTCACGATGGATCATAGGCAAGTAAAATCTTTATGCATAGGAACTATTCACGTTGGGAATGAATGAAAGTTCTTCCTTTAACTTAGCTTTATACGGCTAAAAAAACTTGGACATTCCCTTATTAAGATTCAATAGAAGGCGAGAATAAGGGAAGACACAAGTGCACTAATGATATCAGCAAAGTTAAAAGAAAAATCTCTAACTTACAACAACAAGTAACGCACACAACACATAGATCATCAAAAATCCATTAAGCATGAAATATAAGATAGTAAATACTGAAATCACCTAGAGGGGGGGTGAATAGGTGATAATGCTAATCAATGCATAATAAAAAAAACTTATGATGCAACAATTACTCAAAACAAGACTAGAAGCTGAATACCCCGTGAAGGGCTCTGAACTTCTTCTCGTGATTCCTCTAGATATGAGTTTGAGGTGCATAATGCAATCTTGTTGTATGAGTATAAGATTGACAATATGAAAATGACACAAGTGAATATAGCAATGAATGTAGAGAGCAAGTAATAAAAGCAATAAAAATAGAGCAAGAAGCAAGAGCAAGTAAACCAAACGCAAACACTGAGAATTTTTCCGAGGTTCGAGCACCCAGCTCTACGTCCCCGCCTTCACCCAGAAAGATTTCTAACCACTATATCTTCACAAAGAATTACAATCACACCGGAGTACCGAACTCCACAATCTCAAGTACAAGTTCTCTCTTGGTGATCAAAATATCACAAACTCTCTTTTGAAAAGTTCTCTTCCCTTACAAAAATCCTTGTAGAACAATGAGTAGGATTGAAGCTCTTGTATGTAAGTGGAAAAAGAAAATGAAAATCAGAGAGTTTTGAAAAATACTTTAGAAAATGAGAGAGATTTTCAGCACAAAAACCAAGAACTAAAACTCTTTTGAATGCCTTAAACTTTTGAAACTTTTGCAAATTTTTGTTGTAATCAAACCTCACCCTAATCACCCCTATTTATATGAGAGGGCTAGGGATTAAAGAGTAAACCCACTTAATGATAATTAGGAAGTATTAGGTTCAGAAAATATCATTTAAACTTGTTTAGAGAGGAAAAAGACAAATTTAAAACTTGTTTAGAAAGTAGCCGTTATGGCAGAAACGACTCTCTCGGTCGACCGGGGTTCAAATAAAAGAGTCGTTGCAGGCTCTCGGTCGACCGGACAAAAATAGAGAGCAACTGCACTTCAGTCGGCCAGCCGCCCGGTCGACCGAAGGGCTCCGGTCGACCGCCCGGTCGACCGGTAAACGTGCACACATGCACGCACCCAACTGCCAGAATCCCGGTCGACCGACATGACCTGACTTAGTGTCGGTCGACCGGCTCAGGCCAAAAATCAAAATTGAAACAGAATTTTGAGGAGATTTTGAAGTTTAACAAAATAGTTTTAATTTGAACTATGTATAATACACAAAATTGAGTTTATAATCAAAAGGCTTTACATCAAAATATTTTGTATATATTTATAGAGAATAATTTTAGAAATGAGATGTGCGCAAAAACGTGTGTGTTGGAATATTGAGCTTTAAACCTATTCACTATTCTTTAACAAAACTATAAAACTAGAAACAAATCTAATGAAATCTCTTGAAGTCTTAAGTCATGCAATGTCTTGCTAGAGCCTTTTCTTCTATGTTCCTTCCTTGTTGTGCCATATGCCTTATTTGCTCCATGAACCTAGAATTTCTTGCAAAAGCTAAGCATTGGCTTCCAAACATGGTACAAACCTGAAACTTATCTTGAACAAACTTATTATTACCAAATAGCTCTTATTTGTTTTGTTATCATCAAAACTCTTAAACAATTGGAGAGTGTAACCTTTTGGGCCAATAATCTCCCGCTTTTTGATGATGACAAAACAAAGAGGCTATGTTAACAAAATAAAAGAGAGGTGAAAGTTCCCCCTCAAATTATGCTATATTAAACAAAGAAAAACAATTAAATTGCAAAACAATTATATTAAAAAAAACATGAGACTAAAAACCATGAGGTAAAAAAAAACATTTGCAAAACACTTAAACTCAAATACAAGAAATCATAAAAACACTTCACTTTGCAAGAATCAAAATCAAAAACATATGTAAACTCATATGGAACCAAAACCATATGAACTCATATTTCCATATGTAAACTCATTCTCCCCCTTTTTGTCATACATCAAAAAGGGATAAGAAAAACAGTTTTATTCAATAACACAAACATTAAGTTCACCACAAATAAAGGAGAATCTAGCGAAATCAAGTGGTTTAGTGAAAATATCGGCAAGTTGTAAATCCATGGAAACATAATAAATATATATATCACCTTTCTCAAAATGATCTTTAAGAAAGTGATATCTAATCTCAATGTGCTTGGTCTTACTATGTTGATTTGCATTCTTAGTCATATGTATAATACTAGTATTATCACAAAATATTTTTATAGGGTTGTAATGCAAATCATAATCAAGGAAAGTATGTTTCATCCAAAGGACTTGTAAACAATAAGCCCCCGCGGCAACATACTCCGCCTCGACGGTTGAGAGAGTTATGGAATTTTATTTCCTAGAGGACCATGAAACAAGATAATTACCAAGAAATTGACATGTCCCACTAGTACTCTTTCTATCTACTCTACAACCCGCATAGTCGGCATCCGAATAACTCGTCATTGAGAAAACTCCAGTTTTCAGATACCAAAGACCCATTCCAATTGTGCCCTTAATATAACGAATGATGCGTTTTACCGCAATAAGATGGGACTCTTTAGGACACGATTGGAATCTAGCACAAAGACACACACTAAACATGATATCCGGCCTACTTGCCGTTAAATACAACAAACTACCTATCATGCTTCTATATAACTTAATATCAACACATTTACCTTGGTCATCCTTATCAAGCTTGGTTGTAGTTGCCATGGGAGTGTTGCAAACTTTTGAGCCTTCAAGTCCAAACTTCTTTACGAGTTCCTTTGCATACTTGGCTTGACATATGAAATTTCCATCTTGCAATTGCTTGATATGGAGTCCAAGAAAGAAATTCAATTCACCCATTGAAGACATTTCAAACTCACATTGCATAACCTTTTCAAACTCCTTGCATAGAAACTCATTAGTAGAACCAAAAATTATATCATCAACATAAATTTGCGCAATTAAGATGTCATTATCAACATGCTTAGTGAATAATGTTGTGTCTATTTTGCCTTTAACAAAATCATTTGAAATGAGAAAACTAGAAAGCCTTTCATACCATGCTCTTGGAGCTTGTTTCAATCTATACAAAGCTTTATCAAGTTTAAAAATAAAATTAGGATGAACATGATCAACAAAACTGGGAGGTTGTTCATCATAAACTTCTTCACTTATAAAACCATTTAAAAATGCACTTTTTACATCCATTTGAAAAAGTTTAAAATTTTTAAAAGATGCAAAAGCTAGTGTCATCTGTATAGCTTCAAGCCGTGCTACGGGTGCAAAGGTCTCCTCAAAGTCAATTCCCTCAACTTGAGTGTAACCTTGGGCCACTAACCTAGTTTTATTCCTAATGACATTTTCGGACTCATCCATCTTATTCCTAAAGATCCACTTAGTACCAATTATTGGTCTATCGTGAGGCCTAGGAACAAGGTGCCAAACTTGATTGCGCTCAAATTGATTAAGTTCCTCTTGCATGGCTAGCAACCAATATGAGTCCGCCTCAGCTTCGAGGATGTTTTTGGGTTCAAAATGAGAAATGAATGCAAAGTTACCACATAAGTCATGGAGTTTGGAGCGAGTTGTTACCCCTTTGGATACATCACCTATGATGAGTTCCTTGGGGTGATTTGTAGCGTATCTCCAATCTATAGAAAGCGGTTGAGATCATTCCTCTTTATCCTCTTGAACATCACCAATGGGTTCTTGTTTTTCTTCTTGAGCGGGTGAGTCCTTCAAGGGTAGTCTCTCCATGTCTTCACCTAATGGGTCAATCTCTACAACATTCTCAACAACCACATTAGATTCTTCAAATTTAACATGCATAGATTCTTCAATGGTAAGTGAAGATTTATTGAATACTCTATAAGCTTTGCTAGTAGTAGAATATCCAACAAATATTGCTTCATAAGCCTTAGCATAAAATTTACTCAAGTTATCTCTAGTATTTAAAACAAAACACTTGCATCCAAAAACTTTGAAATATGCAACATTAGGTTTCCTAGAATGATACATTTCAAAAGATGTTTTGGAAGAATTTTTATACAAATAAATACGATTTGATATATAGCATGCGGTGTTTACGGCCTCGGCCCATAGATATTGAGGGAGGTCATATTCACTTATCATGGTCTTAGCCATCTCTTGAAGTGTTCTATTTTTTCTTTCTACAACTCCATTTTGTTGTGGAGTTCTAGGAAATGACATTTCATGCTTGATTCCTTTTTCATCACAATAAGTCATGAAGAGTTGGTTAACAAACTCACCACCTCTATCATTCCTTATTTTCAAAATTGAAAAACTTTTTCTTTTTCAACCCTTTTTCGAAAAATTTTGAAATGGGAAAAAGTTTGATCTTTATGTTCCAAAAAGAAAACCCAAGTGAAACAGAAAAAATCATCAACTAAAACAAATGTAAATCTACAACCATTTAAGCTCTTTGTTTTAGTTGGTCCAAAAAGATCCATATGAATTAATTCTAATGGCCTAGTTGACATGATATCCTTGATTGGTTTGAAGGAAGACTTGGTTTGTTTCCCAAGTTGGCACGCACCACAAATACGGTCTTTCTCAAACTTCAAGTAAGGAATACCCTTCACCAATTCCTTAGAATTAATCCTAGCAAGATGGTCAAAAGATGCATGTCCTAATCTTCTATGCCAAAGCTAAGAATTTTCATCAAAAGCATTCAAGCATTTAGTAGAACAATCCAAATTAAGCATGTTAATGATGTAAACATTATTATCATGAAATCTGGTGAGAATACAATCATTAGTTTTACAATAAAAAATATTGCAAGAAGAATCATCAAAGACAACTTTAAGTCCACGGTCACAAAGTTGGCTTATACTAAACAAGTTATGTTTTAAACCATCAACAAGAACAACATTTTCTATAATAGGAGATGCACCAATTTGAATGTTACCTATACCGATGATTGTGCCCTTGGAGTCATCTCTGAAGGTGACGGTGCCACCTTCAACGTACCTTGATAGGGTTGTAAAGTTGTTGATATCCCATGTCATGTGTCTTGAACAACCACTATCAAGGTACCACCGCTCCTTACGTCTTGGAGCCTTAGTGTGTACCTACATCAAATAATTTAGGACTTGATTTTGGTACCCACATTTTCTTGGGTCCTAAAGAGTTAGTGTCATGAACCCATACAAGATTATTTGTTCTATTTACTTGGTCATAACAAAACTTGGCTAAATGTCCATTCTTACCACAATAAGTACATCTATAAACTCTACCATATTTAAATGCATAATGAATGTGTGACTTGTGAGCATGTGAGGATTTAACATGAGTGTTATGTGTAGTGTTAACATGATGAGCATGAGGAATATTTATATGAGAAGCTTTAGCATGAGAAGTGTGCTTCTTAGAAAATATTTCCTTAAATTTCTTAGTGTTGAAAGCACAATCCTTCAAAACTTTTTCAAAATCAACTATTCTAGTTTTTAACAAAGAAATTTCTTTTTCATCAATCTTTGGAAATTTTGACTTGCAAGCAACTTTGTAAGCACTAAATTCTTTTTGAGTAGAAATAAGATTGGAAGAAATTTCATCCTTCTCTTTTGAAATAATAGCAAGTTGATTTTTAAGAAAAGCAATTTCTTTTTCTAATTTTGAACATTCTATCTTTTTATCATCATAGCTTTCCGAAAGTTCAACAAAGGCATGTACAAGCATTTCTTTACTTAATTCATCTTCTTCATCAAGAGGTTGAGAGGTTACCTTGGGTGTTTTTGCCATGAAACACATGTTCGCCGTGTCCATCTCATCTTCGGACTCGCTTTCCGAATCCCAAGTTGCTTTGTAAGCTTTCTTTTCATCCGGCTTCTTTTGCTTGAAGGAGGAAGTCACCTTTTTCTTGAATCCGGGCAATCAGCCTTGATATGTCCGGGCTTTCGGCAATTGTAGTAAATGATTCTTCTCTCCTCTTTTCCTTCAAATTTCCTTCTAAAGTTGAGCTTGTTCTTGCGGTACATCCTCTTCACATTTCGCACAAGGAGGGATAGCTCCTCATCTTCTTCTTCATCTTCTTCATCGTCATCAAGAGTGGAGGAAGACTTGAAGGCTATGGATTTCTTCTTTTGAGGAGCCGCTTCTTCTCTTGTCTTCTTTTCCATCTCATGAGTCTTTAGGTTTCCAATGAGACTTATGAGATCCATTTCATCCTTGTCATTCAACTCTTTCAAGGTGGTAGCCTTTATCTCCCATGATGAAGGAAGAGCTCGAATCACTTTTCGCACCTTTTGGTCATTGCTAATATCATCACCTAAAGAAGAAAGAGCATTGGTGATTTTAGTAAACCTTGTAATCATGAAATCAATAGACTCATCATCAATCATTTTAAAGCTTTCATATTGGGACCTCAAGAGATCTATCTTAGCTCTCTTTACTTGTGATGTCCCCTCGTGTGTGACCAACAAATGTTGCCAAATCTCATAGGCAGATTGGCAATGTATTACCTGTGTAAGTGAAAAGTCACCTAGAGGGGGGGTGAATATGTGACAAAGCTAATCTAGGAACTAAATGTGGAATTTAGAAACTTAATGCAAATTACACTCAAGTGTGATCAACAAATGATGCACACACAACCAAGCCAAGCAAATATGAATGCACAATATAAATAAATGCAAGGCACAAAGTAAAGAGAGAGATAGAGAGAGAGTCAATGGATCAAGCGCAAACAACAAGATGTGTTTCGAGGTTCGAGCACCCAGCTCTACATCCCCGCCTTCGACACACGAAGGATTTCTAATCCACTAGCTAGTCCACAAAGAATTCTCACAAGGAGTACCCAACTCCTCTCTTTACAACCACAACCTCCTCCTTGAGGCAAGCTCCAATCCAACAAACAATCACCTCACAATTTGAAGGATTAGCACAAAGCAAACACAAGGATCACCTCACAACTTGAGGGATACAACCCAAGGCACAAAGCCAAACAAAGATTGGGTTTTTAACTTGGTGGTTCAACAAGCAACCACAAACAATTTCTTCTCCCACACAACAATCCTATAGAATGAGATAGTAGATTTTAGCTCAAGTGTGGAGAAAACCAATGTAATGGAAATCAGAATCTCAAAGAAAAATCCTTGGGAAAACAATAGAAATCAAGATGGTGAAGTTCAATCAAAAGCTTTTCCCAAAAACCCTCTTCTTTGATTTTCCAAACCCTAGCAAAAACACCAAAAAGATTGTTCAATTCAAGTTCAAAAACTTCTTTTAATTGCAGCAAAAACACCAGAGAGTATGGAAAAATTCGCACAAAAAATCTTAGAGAAAAACTCTTGCAAATGGGGTATTTATAGGCAAATCTGGAAACTAGCCGTTGGCAGCAGATTTGGCCAAAATACCACTGCCGGTCGACCGCACGGTCGACCGTCCAACGGTCATATTATGACCGTTGACAGCTACCGGTCGACCGCCCGGTCGACCCAACCAAACAGAGAGCACACTGCTCTCAGTCGGTCGACCGGCCCGGTCGACCGTCTCAGGGACTCCAGACGTGCACAGATCTGTGCACGTCCGGTCGACCGGCCCGATCGACCGGACTTCAGCCAAGTCGACTAATAACCTGGTTTAGTCGACTGGTTGAGTCCTGGACCTGAAAACTGGGTTAGAAACATATTTAAAAATTTTTTTATCATTTCTAAAAATCACCAAAAATAGTTTTATCATTTTGCATTGATATATAAACATGTGGTAAAAAGTTTAGCTTAAATATCAATCAATATGAACTTATTTTTGTGTCTTATCATTTTTACCAAAAACCAAAAACTGTATTTTCTAAAACTTGGATTTTTGAATAGAAAATACATTTTGTCCAAAGCTCTTCCAAATACAAAAACATGATATTTAAACACTTTGAAGCATGATGTATATAGATATAATCCTATATACATGAAACATATACATATCATAGTTTTTGTCATTAATTCCAAAATATGTTTTGTTAGAAATACCAAAACATAAAGCACATGAAATAGGTATATCAAAGTAAGTTTGTCTAAGAGTTGAAGCATGCTTGTATATAGAACAAATCTAATATACATTAAACCATGTAAACTTGTTTTGATATAATATCTATTCATGCAAACTAAGATCGGTTAAACCAAAAACCGAAAAACCAAAACATGATACGTGTGTGTTGTGAACTTGAGCTTATCATACTATTCTAATCTTTACAATTAGGATCTAAACCCAAAACTAAACTATGGTACCGATGTCTTCTTGTAGAGCGCAATCTCCAAGCCGACTCGATCCAAAACTCTTTGATCCACCGAGCAAGTGCTATATATGATCTTTGACGCTTGGGCTCTTGAATCAACATGTGGGTAGCTTCCAAATCATCTTGTTGAAGCTAATCACCTACTAATAACTTGACTAATGATCTGAAACTAAAATCACAAGATTATTAGTACACATAACTACATGAGTTAATCATCATCAAAACTAGAGTGGAAGGCCTTTGGGCCAACAATCTCCCCCTTTTTGATGATGACAAAACTCATGGAGTTATATATGCATGGATTAAAGTTAAGCTTCAAAGAAGCTCCCCCTTAACTCATGCATAGGATAAACAACTAATAAATGGCTCTAGATACCAATGAAATTATAAAGCAAATAAACATGTTCTAGATACCAATTAGCAAAAACAAATAAACATGCTCTTGATACCAATTATTAGCAAAAACAAATAAACATGCTCTTGATACCAATGAAAATCTTTAATACCAATTTAAAAAATAAACATGCTCTTGATACCAATGAAAATCTTTAATACCAATTTAAAAAATAAACATGCTCTTGATACCAATTAAACTAAACATAACATGCTCTAGATACCAATTAAACACAATATATATACAAAACAAAACTAATGATCTCTTATACAAGCCCTTGATACCAAAACTAAGCAAACTAAACATGTTCTTTAAATAATGCTTTGGTATGCCTTGGATACCAATTGAACTTATAATAAAAACATTAAAAACATAAAACATGCATATGTAAACATGCATATGAACTCAAATTCTTCTCCCCCTTTTTGTCAATCATCAACAAAGGGGTTTAAAAACAAAACTAATAAAAAACATATTCTTTTTATATTCAAAACAAGGAATCAAAAACAAGGGATGTTCTCCCCTTTTTGTCTAAACACAAATATGATACCAATTAGAAGAAAATGTGTCAAGGAAGTGCATATTGATACCAATTAAAAAATGAAACTATACCAATTGAAAAACAAAAATCTTGATACCAATTGTAAGTAAACAACATACCAATTGAAAAATAAACAATCTTGATATCAATTGAAATTGAACATAACAAATTTTGAATTTCTAAACATGAATGTTGATACCAATTGAAAATAAACATAGATCTTTAATACCAAAGTATTAAACATATAAACACATATGATTTTGATACCAATTGTAACTATTGCCAATTGAAATTATTTTCTATCATAAAGCAAGGGAGTGGAATACTAAAAATCAATTGAAAGAAGAAATACAAGATTTTCTCCCCCTTTATGAAATACCAATAAAAACTATGATAAGGCTTGAAATAAGATACCAATTGAAAACTAAATCAATTGAAACAAGGTTGAAGCTCAAGCTTATCATCATAAATAAGACTTGTGCTTAAAGATATAGGGATATAGTGAGCACAACTAAAACATATATATATGTATGAAAAGATAGATACCAATAAAATTGATATTCTTTGAAATGCAAGCATACATATATGAAAATATATGAGTATACAAGAAATGTCAAAATTGATACCAATTGAAAGAATTCAATGATACCAAATGAAACAACAATAAGATCAAGTGTATATCTCATAACAACTACCACCCATTTCATGTTCAAGTTTAAAATGATTTTCATTATAAAGCATACATGAGCATGATCTCCCATCCAACCGCCCATATATGGTAGGGGTTTTCAAAAATAGGTTTACAAGTATAGTATGTTTGAAAACAACTACCAAGGAAGAATATCACAACTAGTTATATGAATCAATTAGTACGAGATCCTTCAAATAAGGAATAATAAAAATATTTTTCATGAAGACGCATGTAAACCACATGGCACTAAAACACTCAAAATCCATATAGCACAATTTGTACTCATGAAAACTAAGTCATGAGAAAACATTAAATAAGGTGAGTGTACAAGTGTTGTGAGAAACATATCAACATGAAAATGGTCAATCAAGCTCAATATTGAAAACATGAAATTCATCTCAGATGTGAAATCACCAATTGAAATCATCTTAAAAACATGAAATTCATCCAAACGATTTAAACTTCAAGGCATATGTATGTCATGTACAAGCTAAAGTATACATACATATCCTAAACACAATGAGTCCACAAAAGTATATGCATGAAGACACGTGGCTCAAGGATGTACATGTATACTCAATAGTTTGGACAAGATAGACATATACATGAAGTTAAAACAAAACATGTAAAATGGTGAATACAAGTCAAATGCAAGAATCATCAAAACTAGACTATACTAGTACATCAAGTGAATACAAATGAGCGTTCAAGCACAAACATATATAAAGGTTTATTTGTAGCTCACGAGTTGTACAAGTATAAATCCTAGTCTTAATGAAAACTATCATTCAAGTAAGTAGTCAAAACATGAAGCATGAAACGGGAATCATAAACCAACAAGATAAACATAATAATCAAAAACATGAATTATTTAAAACAAAAAGTCATGGTCAACCATATGATTAGCATGACAAAGACATGTGCATTAGATCTATGATTAACATGATAGCTAAAACATAAGGAGAACACAAAATATGGGTCCATATTAAACATGGGTGATCTCATAAGCTATACATGCATGTCAAGGGTCTAACAAACATGGCATATATCATACTAAAACATGAGTCATCAAAACAAATCATCATATAATCACAAACATCCAAATGGTCATAATGCAAATGTATGTGCATTAGATCTAGGGCATACATGTTAGTTCTAAACAAGGTGAGAACACTAAATATAGATCCATATGAAACATGGGTGCTCAAGTAACTAAACATGTATAACACTAATCTAACTAACATAGCATAAGCATAATGAACAATGAAACAAAGCATGCTATGAGTAGATGAACATGTAAAAGCATGCAAATAAAAATGGGAGTTAGAGAATGATACCAAAACCGATGAAGGGCACTTCTCTAGTTCTCCAAAACACGGTGGTCCTCCCACCAAATCTCCTTGAGAGTGAAGCATCCAAATGGTTCTCTTTTAAGCTTAGAACGCATCCACCTCAAGGCACCAATACTCTCACGTGATGCGAGAGCTCCCACCTACATCAAAAAGCATAGAGGTGGTTTTTGGTACCCATTTCCTTGTGGGTCCATAGGGGTTAGTATCTTTTCTAACCCAAAGAAGATTACATGCTAAATTTTCATTATGATAAATGCGATCATAACAAAATCTAGCAAGATGGCCTTTTCGACCACAATGTGTACATGTGTACACATGAGCATACATGTCATGTTTGTGTCCGTGGAAAGCATGTGTATGCCGTGTAGGGTGTGCATGCATAGTTGGAACTTGTTTCTTGCGAATCAAGGATTCCAAACGAGTGTGGTTCATGGCACAATGGCTCAAAGTGGAGCCCAAACAATCAACACTTTTCTTCAAAACATTTATATCATTTTCTATGCTAGAAGACAAAGTGGAGCATGCTATAGGTGTGCAAGAAGTAGAAGCTACACTAGCATGGCAAACATGAATATCAATATCACTTTGTAAAGATTCATTTTTCTTCAAAAGCAAATCCAATTCTTTTGAAATTGAATCAATATCATTTTTCAAAGTGATATTTTCTTTAAAAACAAGATCCAATTTAGAAGATAAAATCTCATTGTGCTTTACAACATCATCACAATCATTTTTGTTTTTCAAAAATTCATTTTCCTTTAAAGCAAGTTCGAGTTGAGATTTAAGTGAGTCACGTTCACTTGCAATCTCTTCCTTCTCTTGCAACAACAATTCAAAATTAGAGCATAGATCTTTTAATTCATTTTTCAAAACAAGATTATCATCTTTCAACAAATCATGTTTTTCCAACAAATTTTAAGCTTTTGAACAAGTTCCATATTTAAAGTTTGAACTTCAAAACATCCATGACAATAGGAACTAGAGCTATCATCTATTTGAGAATCCGATTGTACCTCAAGGGAGTTCTTTCCTTTGACCATGAAGCAATGCTCTTCGGACTTTTCTCTCTTAGATCTCCTCATCTTGTTGATAATCCTTGGAAGCTCGGGAGATGTCAATAAGCTCCAAACTGCAAAAGCCGAATCATAAAGATCAAACACGGGTAAAAGATGTTCACTATAAGTGCTCTAAGTGCTAATGCATTAGCCTTTTTATGCTTGCTACTATTAGGGAATGATTCTTGTGTGGAGGCTTGATAAACTAGATGACCTAGTGATTTTAAATGCCTACTCATATTGGCCTTCCAAACATCAAGTCTAATATGGTCAAACATAGGAGGGGTATCCATGAGAGCAAACTAAATGAGTGCAAATGAACAATGCAAATGAAGATTAGCAAACCAAGATCTTACTCCTAGGTGGTTAAACCTAAATATCAGGAGCACTAGCTCTGATACCAATTGAAAAGTCACCTAGAGGGGGGGTGAATAGGTGACAAAGCTAATCTAGGAACTAAATGCGGAATTTAGAAACTTAATGCAAATTA
Source organism: Agave tequilana (assembly GCA_038442645.1). Lineage (NCBI taxonomy): Eukaryota > Viridiplantae > Streptophyta > Magnoliopsida > Asparagales > Asparagaceae > Agave > Agave tequilana. The sequence goes on from JAVJIF010003058.1 coordinate 115,220, forward strand.
CACTCAAGTGTGATCAACAAATGATGCACACACAACCAAGCCAAGCAAATATGAATGCACAATATAAATAAATGCAAGGCACAAAGTAAAGAGAGAGATAGAGAGAGAGTCAATGGATCAAGCGCAAACAACAAGATGTGTTTCGAGGTTCGAGCACCCAGCTCTACATCCCCGCCTTCGACACACGAAGGATTTCTAATCCACTAGCTAGTTCACAAAGAACTCTCACAAGGAGTACCCAACTCCTCTCTTTACAACCACAACCTCCTCCTTGAGGCAAGCTCCAATCCAACAAACAATCACCTCACAACTTGAGGGATTAGCACAAAGCAAACACAAGGATCACCTCACAACTTGAGGGATACAACCTAAGGCACAAAGCCAAACAAAGATTGGGTTTTTAACTTGGTGGTTCAACAAGCAACCACAAACAATTTCTTCTCCCACACAACAATCCTATAGAATGAGATAGTAGATTTTAGCTCAAGTGTGGAGAAAACCAATGGAATGGAAATCAGAATCTCAAAGAAAAATCCTTGGGAAAACAATAGAAATCAAGATGGTGAAGTTCAATCAAAAGCTTTTCCCAAAAACCCTCTTCTTTGATTTTCCAAACCCTAGCAAAAACACCAAAAAGATTGTTCAATTCAAGTTCAAAAACTTCTGTTAATTGCAGCAAAAATACCAGAGAGTATGGAAAAATTCGCACAAAAAATCTTAGAGAAAAACTCTTGCAAATGGGGTATTTATAGGCAAATCTGGAAACTAGCCGTTGGCAGCAGATTTGGCCAAAATACCACTGCCGGTCGACCGCCCGGTCGACCGTCCAACGGTCATATTATGACCGTTGATAGCTACCGGTCGACCGCCCGGTCGACCCAACCAAACAGAGAGCACACTGCTCTCAGTCGGTCGACCGGCCCGGTCGACCGTCTCAGGGACTCCAGACGTGCACAGATCTGTGCACGTCCGGTCGACCAGACTTCAGCCAAGTCGACTAATAACCTGGTTTAGTCGACTGGTTGAGTCCTGGACCTGAAAACTGGGTTAGAAACATATTTAAAAATTCTTTTATCATTTCTAAAAATCACCAAAAATAGTTTTATCATTTTGCATTGATATATAAACATGTGGTAAAAAGTTTAGCTTAAATATCAATCAATATGAACTTATTTTTGTGTCTTATCATTTTTACCAAAAACCAAAAACTGTATTTTCTACTTGGATTTTTGAATAGAAAATACATTTTGTCCAAAGCTCTTCCAAATACAAAAACATGATATTTAAACACTTTGAAGCATGATGTATATAGATATAATCCTATATACATGAAACATATACATATCATAGTTTTTGTCATTAATTCCAAAATATGTTTTGTTAGAAATACCAAAACATAAAACACATGAAATAGGTATATCAAAGTAAGTTTGTCTAAGAGTTGAAGCATGCTTGTATATAGAACAAATCTAATATACATTAAACCATGTAAACTTGTTTTGATATAATATCTATTCATGCAAACCAAGATCGGTTAAACTAAAAACCGAAAAACCAAAACATGATACGTGTGTGTTGTGAACTTGAGCTTATCATACTATTCTAATCTTTACAATTAGGATCTAAACCCAAAACTAAACTATGGTACCGATGTCTTCTTGTAGAGCGCAATCTCCAAGCCGACTCGATCCAAAACTCTTTGATCCACCGAGCAAGTGCTATATATGATCTTTGACGCTTGGGCTCTTGAATCAACATGTGGGTAGCTTCCAAATCATCTTGTTGAAGCTAATCACCTACTAGTAACTTGACTAATGATCTGAAACTAAAATCACAAGATTATTAGTACACATAACTACATGAGTTAATCATCATCAAAACTAGAGTGGAAGGCCTTTGGGCCAACAGTAAGGTCATCCTTATTCAAGGCGGTTAGGAGGGAATTTTGGGCCTTAGAATTAGCCTCATATTCTCTAAAGGTAAAGTCGGACCAAGTGCTTTCCTCACTATCGGGTATAACATAGGGTTTGGTCAAGGATTTTACAACTAAGCTACATAAAGATTGTAAGAAAACAGTCATCCTAACCTTCCAAATAGGGAAATTAAATCCATCAAATTTAGGAGGGGTTTTGATGTTGTCGGCCATGTTTACTAATGAATGAATAAAAGAATGTAAATGTTGATTAGTAAATATTTAGGATCTCTCTAAGGATGTTAAGCCAAAACCTAGAGTCCAAGCTCTGATACCAATTGAAATCACCTAGAGGGGGGGTGAATAGGTGATAATGCTAATCAATGCACAATAAAAAAACTTATGATGCAACAATCACCCAAAACAAGACTAGAAGCCGAATACCCCGTGAAGGGCTCTGAACTCCTTCCTCGTGATTCCTCTAGATATGAGTTTGAGGTGCACAATGCAATCTTGTTGTATGAGTATAAGATTGACAATATGAAAATGACACAAGTGAATATAGCAATGAATGTAGAGAGCAAGTAATAAGAGCAATGAAAGTAGAGCAAGAAGCAAGAGCAAGTAAACCAAACGCAAACACCGAGAATTTTTTCGAGGTTCGAGCACCCAGCTCTACGTCCTTGCCTTCACCCAGAAGGATTTCTAACCACTATATCTTCACAGAGAATTACAATCACACCGGAGTACCGAACTCCATAATCTCAAGTACAAGTTCTCTCTTGGTGATCAAAAGACCACAAACTCTCTTTTGAAAAGTTCTCTTCCCTTACAAAAATTCTTGTAGAACAATGAGTAGGATTGAAGCTCTTGTATGTAAGTAGAAAAAGAAAATGAAAATCAGAGAGTTTTGAAAAACACTTCTGAAAATGAGAGAGATTTTCAGCACAAAAACCAAGAACTAAAACTCTTTTGAATGCCTTAAACTTTTGAAACTTTTGCAAATTTTTGTTGTAATCAAACATCACCCTAATCACCTCTATTTATAGGAGAGGGCTAGGGATTAAAGAGTAAACCCACTTAATGATAATTAGGAAGTATTAGGTTCAGAAAATATCATTTAAACTTGTTAAGAGAGGAAAAAGACAAATTTAAAACTTGTTTAGAAAGTAGCCGTTATGGCAGAAACGACTTTCTCGGTCGACCGGCCAGTCGACCGGGGTTCAAATAAAAGAGCCGTTGCAGGCTCTCGGTCGACCGCTCGGTCGACCGGACAAAAATAGAGAGCAACCGCACCTCAGTCGGCCAGCCGCCCGGTCGACCGAAGGGCTCCGGTCGACCGCCCGGTCGACTGGTAAACGTGCACACATGCACGCACCCAACTGCCAGAATCCCGGTCGACCGGATCAGTTGACCGACATGACCTGACTTAGTGTCGGTCGACCGGCTCAGGCCAAAAATCAAAATTGAAACAGAATTTTGAGGAGATTTTGAAGTTTAACAAAATAGTTTTAATTTGAACTATGTATAATATACAAAATTGAGTTTATAATCAAAAGGCTTTACATTAAAATATTTTGTATATATTTATAGGGAATATTTTTAGAAATGAGATGTGCGCAAAAATGTGTGTGTTGGAATATAGAGTTTCAAACCTATTTACTATTCTTTAATAAAACTATAAAACTAGAAATAAATCTAATGAAGTCTCTTGAAGTCTTGAGTCATGCAATGCCTTGCTAGAGCCTTCTCTTCTATGTTCCTTCCTTGTTGTGCCATATGCCTTATTTGCTCCATGAACCTAGAATTACTTGCAAAAGCTAAGCATTGGATTCCAAACATGATACAAATCTGAAACTTATCTTGAACAAACTTATTAGTACCAAATAACTCTTATTTGTTTTGTTATCATCAAAACTCTTAAACAATTGGAGAGTGTAACCTTTTGGGCCAACAAATACTTGTAGGTAAGTTAGAGTTAGAACCCTCATCTTAAGATGTCATAGCTCTCATGTGCAGATGGCTTGTTTGACACTATTAACTCAATTGGGTTTATCAATTAAGTGTTGGAGATTAGTGGGTTAGTAGTTAGTTAGCCATGCTATGGAGGAGTTAGTTACACATGGTAGTAGAAGAAACAATCAAAGAGAAGAGGTAAAGAGAAAAGAAGTTACACTAAAATAAAGAGATAAAAGCAAAGGAAAACAACTAGAAAATGGAAAGAAGAAAGAGAAGTAGTTACTTGTATTAGCTTGTCACCTTCCAAATACAACTTGTACACACACTCTTTCTTTCACTCTAATGGCTAAAACTAAAACTAGAAGAAGAAAGAAACAACAACTACAATTCCTAACAACAAAGCAACAAATACAACTCTATTATCTAGATATCTCCAAACTAAAGACCCCTGGGGGGTATTTCTAGGCACCAGGGGAAAGGGGGCCAGAGGGCAACCCATGGCCCAAAGCCTGGGCACGCGCGCGCCTGTACTGCCGTGGAAACGCAGCCCAAAGCCTGGGCGCGCGCGGCCCCATTTCCGTGGCAATGCCAGGGCGGCGCGCTCCTAGCTTTCTGCTGTGTGTTGTCCCGTCTGTCTCCTGTCAGGTGGATCTTCTGGATTCATGATTTGATGCTCTGTCTGATAAAATTTCCTCCCTAAAGTCAATGGTTACTTAGTAGGCCTTTAATCACCTATTAAATGGTGGTTTATGGTCTTCTTTTTCATTTGCACACCATGAACCTAGAATTAAGCAAGCAAAGCTTTATTAGTAGAATTTTACATCAAATAAATATGAGAATGTGATGAAAATTATGCAAAATTAGAGACTAATCACACCCCCACACTTATCTTTTTGCTCGTCCCGAGCAAAACAAAAAAAGAAAATTATTACACCACTTTCGCAGGTGACGCGATTGCACTGAGCATGTGCAACAAGCCTTTAAACCTCTAGGTTTTCCCTAGAGGAGGAGTATTGTCTCCTGAGGGTTTTTAGCGGATTGCACCAACAAAATCCAGTAAGTGAATAATATTTAGTTGTTAGCAAACCTCTTTCAAGAAAAAGAACTTTCAACCATCTAAGTAAAAATGACCGAATAATGTAAGAATTAGGTTCAACCCTCATAAGTCCTCCTATACTTTAGCCTTCATAAAAGAAGAAATTATGGTTTTTCTTTAAATTTAGAAAGGATTTTATACTTCTAACTCATTCTGTTAGTTTGCTTTAGAAATGAGTTGCTTTAGATAGATACGCATAATGTGTAAGTGTGATGCTTGGGATTTTTCAACTCAACTTTGAATATTATTTAATTTTATTAATATTTATTTATTATTCTTGATTTCATTAGGCTTTCTACTTTACTCATGTAACACATGTCAAACCGATGACTCCCAAACAAGATGGTTTTAGGGCATCAGGTAAAAAAACACCCCTCAGGTCAAATATGCAAGTAGAGTAGGCCACAAAATCAAGATTTACTATTATATATTATTATTATTTTTTGGCGTGAGTAATCATGCTTCTTGAGGCACAATTATCTAGTGTTTTTACTTTCAGAGTTGTGTCTCTAAATCTCAAGCATGTATGTGTGGTTTATGCATATTCTACTAAGGCTAAATAAAATGTATGAGTTATTTTCCTTATCCTTTTAAACTCTTAGTCAAACCAATCTTTCTTGTTTATTTAGGCAAAAATAAAGATTCATTAATAAGGTTCCCTTAATTCTTACAATCTTTTGATATTTTTATAAAGAGTATGAAATTTCTTTTCAATCTGGAGTTTTTTTGGAAAGAAGAAAGAGAGAATAAAAGGAAAAAAAGAAAAAGTGTTAGCACCCCCCCACACCTATCTAATGCATTGTCCTCAATGAATGTATATGTAAATGCAAATGCAATAAATAGGGTGAAGAAATAATGTCACCGTCTTCATTGACTCGGGCCGGCCAAGTGCGAATAGGCTAAAGAAATGTCAAAAAATGTAGAAGGGGTAAGCAGATAAACAATTTTATTTTTTTTATTTTTTTTTTTTTTTTTGGTTAGGTGTATGACGGGGCAAAAAGAGTCAGCACACTATCATCCGGAGTCATAGGCTCAGTGGTCAATAAGGGCTTCAGTCTTTGCCCGTTCACTTTGAATTCCGTGTTGTTCTTAGGATCTACAATAAGCACAGCACTGTGTGGGAAAACAGTGCGCACAACAAACAGTCCAGACCAACGAGTCTTCAGCTTCCCCGCAAAAATATGAAGCCTAGAGTTATACAGCAGAACCTTGTCTCCGGGGGCAAAGTTTTTCCAGTTTATGATCTGATCATGAAAAAGTTTAGTCCTACTTTTGGTAATCCGAGCATTCTCATATGTTTCATTCCGTATCTCCTCTAATTCTGAGATCTGAAGTTTTCTTAACTCACCGGCCTTACTCAAATCAAAATTGAGCTGCTTAATGGCCTAGAGTGCACGGTGTTCTAACTCTACTGGCAGATGACAGGCTTTTCTGAATATGATTCTATAAGGAGACATCTCCAGAACTATCTTAAAAGCAATGCGGTAAGCCCACAATGCATCGTTGAGTGTGACCGACCAATCCTTATGGTTTTGTCCGACAGCCTTTTCCAGAATGAGCTTGAGTTGTCGATTGGTGACTTCTACCTGCCCATTTGTCTGGGGATGATATAGAGTGGATAACTTATAATTGATGGAATATTTTTTGCATCAGAGCTTCAAAAACTCTGTTGTAGAAATGTGATCCATTATCACTAATTATCGCTCTAGGGGTGCCAAATCGAGAGAAGATGTTTTCTTTGAGAAATTTGACAACCACTTTGTTGTCAGTGGTCTTTGTAGGCATAACTTCTACCCATTTAAAGATATAGTCTACAACAATCAAAATGAACTGGTTGCCGAAGGAATTAGGAAATGGTCTGATGAAGTCATTACCCCAAACATTAAAAATTTCAACTTTCAGGATTGGGTTTAGGGGCATCATGTCTCGTCTTGAAATTTTCCCAATCTTCTGACAATTTGCGCATGACTTGTAAAAATGGTATGAGTCTTTGAACAAAGTGGGCCAGTAAAACCCACTTTATAGAACCTTCTCTGCAGTCTTGCGGGGACCGAGGTGTCCTCCGCATGCAAGGTCATAGCAAAAACTGAGCATGCTCCTCTGTTCCTCCTCTGGTATGCATCGTCGAATAATCTGATCGGGATAATACTTAAAAAGATACAGCTCTTCTCAGAAAAAGAATCATACTTGGGCAAAGAAGCGATATTGGTCTTGCTTTATCCAGTCAGCAGGTAATTATCCAATGGCCAGGTAATTAACAATGTTTGCATACCAGGGTTCCTTAAGAATGGCCAGGATGTGCTAGTCCTCGTTGATCGGATCTTTATGATCGGTGCATTTGGAATTCATGACAAATGATCTGCAGCCATATTTTCTATACCTCATTTATCCCGAATTTTCAGGTCAAATTCTTGAAGTAAAAGGATCCACCAAATCAATCGGGCTTTTGCTTCCTCCTTGGTCATAAGGTGTTTTAGTGCCGACTGATCCGTAAAAATCACCGTCTTCGAACCTAACAAGTAGAGCCGGAACTTCTCTAACGCAAAGACAACGGCCAAGAATTCATTCTCAGTTATTGTATAATTCTGTTGGGGTCATTCAAAGTCCTACTCGAGTAATAAATCACGTGCTGCCTATCGTCGATGCGCTGTTCTAGAACAGCGCCAATAGCAAAATCAGAGGCATCGCACATGATTTCGAACGGTTAGGCCCAATTAGGAGCAGAAATAATAGGCGCAGAAATAAATTCTTGCTTAAACTTCCCCCATGACTTGAAGCATTCATCGTTAAAATCAAAGGGCACATCCTTAGCGAGCAGGTTGGTTAAGTGCCTAGCGATTTTGGTAAATTCCTTAATGAACCATCAGTAGAACCCAGCATGCCCTAGAAAGGATCTAATATCCTTGATGCTTTTGAGTGGTGGAAGCTTAGCAATAACTTCAACTTTAGCCTTGTCCACTTCAATGCCTCTCCTAGAAATCTCATGGCCTAAGACAATCCCCTGTCTCACCATGAAGTGACATTTCTCCCAGTTTAAAGTTAGATTCTTCTCCTTGCATCTCTACAGAACTAACTCTAGGTGATTAAGACACTGATCAAATGAATCTCTGTAGATGGAGAAGTCATCCATAAAAATCTCAAGGAAACTTTCGACCATGTCGGAGAGAAGACTAAGCATGCACCATTGGAATGTTGCGGGAGCATTGCGCAATCCAAAGGGCATGCGTCGGTAAGCGAATGTTCCGAATGGGTAGGTGAACGTGGTCTTTTCCTGGTCTTCTGCAGCAATGGAGATTTGATTGTATCCCGAGTACCCATCTAGAAAGCAATAGTACTCATGTCCAGCCAAGCATTCAAGCATTTGGTCGAGGAAGGGCAGCGGGGAGTGGTCTTTATGAGTAGCTGCATTCAACTTCCTGTAGTCGATACAAATATGAACCTTGGTCAGCAATCTTGTTTGTACCAACTTATTTTCCTCATTTTCAACCATCGTAAAGCCAGCTTTCTTCGGGACCGCATGAATAGGGCTAACCTGTTAGCTATCAAAAATGGGATAAATGATCCCATTGTCTAGTAGTTTCAAAATTTTCGCTTTAACTGCCTCTTGCATGAGTGGGTTAAGCCTGCATTATGGGTCCCTCCTGGGGGTGGCTTTATTGATTAAATGGATTCTATGTTGCACTATGGCTGGACTTATCCCTTTGATGTCCTTCATCATCCATCCAATGGCTTCCCTATGTCTTTTCAAATAGACATTAAGTTGTCCTCTTGTTACTCAGTCAGGTAGGATGCTATAATAACTGGCAAGGTGTCCTTTCCGCCCAGGTAGGCGTACTTGAGGTTTTCAGGTAAGGCTTTTAGCTCGAGGGAAGGTGTTGCTTCATTGGAGGCAATCTCCAGACTTTCTATCCTATGATGAGGTACACTTGGGCTTGACGCCCAATCCACTACTGAATCTACGATCTGGTCTAGATTAAAATCCTCAGCCTCCAGATCAAACTCTGCCTCTGTTTCTATCTCCATGCTTTCTTCATGCTCACTGGTCAGGTTTTCAATAGAATTGACCTCAAACGTCTGATCATTGACATCCCTGAGTTGTCTTCCAAGATTGAAGATATTGACCTCCTTCGTCATGTCTCCAAAGGTCAATCGCATGGACCCGTTCCTACAGTTGATTATGGCATTGGCTGTAGCAAGGAATAGGTACCATAAGATGACTGGAGTTTGAGACCTTAGATTGGACACAGGTTGGATCTCAAGCACAATGAAGCCAACGGGGTAGATGAAATCCCCGACCCGGATAAGGACTCTGTGATTTTCCCCTTGGGGATTTTCACAGATCGGTCAGCTAACTGAATGGTGACTCGGGTTGAGCTCAGCTCGCTCAACCCAAGTTGTTGGTATACTAAGAGAGATAGCAAGTTGATACTTACTCCCAGGTCAAGAAGTGCTCTACTAATATCAGTCTGTCCTATGGTGCAGGAAATGGTAGGACATCCGGGATCCTTGTATTTTATCGGAATGGGACCAGACAGAATTTCGCTTATATTGGTTGCCAAGAAAACTTTCTTGGGTACATTTGTCTTTCTCTTCTTCGTACACATATCCTTAAGAAATTTGGTATAAGTTGGGACTTGTTGGATAGCGTCAAGAAGAGGTACATTCAGTTTGACCTGATTAAACATCTCAAGTATCTTTTCCATGTGCATATTCTTATTGTTGTTCCTAAGCCTATTGGGAAAAGGTACTACAGGCTTATGAACTTATTCAGCAGCTTTGTCTTCGTCAGATGTTTGAGGGACAGATTGGGAAGAACTAGCAGAGGTGGAGGCTGGAATAGGGTCAGTATGGACTAGATTTTTCTGTTGGTAGACCTGGTTGTCCACCTTCTTTCTAGATCGAAGTGTGTGAACAGCATTGCACTGGTTAATCGATGGATCCTGAATTTCATATGCTTGATTGGAGTTTTTTGGGTTAACTAGCGGCTGACTAGGAAAAATACCTTTTGGTCTTTCACTTAGGGAGCTAGCTAATTGGTCATCTGCATTTCCAATCTTGATATAGCCTGTGAATGATTGTTCAGCGTTTGTCCCTAGTTTTGCATAAAAGCGGTTTGGGACTTCATAAAAGCTTCCATGCTTTCCGCTAATTTGCTGAATTTCTTTACCATTGGTGAACTTTGAGGGGAGGAAGATGGAGCTTGACTGGGAAAATTTGGTGGAGGACTGGGATGGTGAAAATTGTTGAAGAAATTAGGCCTAGGAAGATTGTTCTGGGACCAGGAGAAATTTGGGTGATTCCTCCAACCTGGATTGTATGTTTGTGAGTAGGGATTATGGGGCGGCCGTGAGTAGGCTATGTTCAGGTGTTCCGGTGGCACTTACTGGGCATGGAAAACAAAGCACTCTTCAAAGACATGATTTGGTGCCTGACAGTATAAACAACCCGGATTGTAAATTGGTGGCGGGTTGATTTGGTTGACATTGGCTGGCTCTTTTGTCTCTAGAGCTTCTATTCTCCTCATTAGGGTTGCAATCTTAGTTTCTGCAGCTATGGATGATTCTAGAGATAGGAGCCCTCCTCTTGAAGTTATAGATTGTGAATTCCTTGATTTTTCGAGGCTAGCTCCCATTGCAGGGTTTTCTTAGCTAAATCCTCAAATAAGTCCCAACCCTGGTTCTCATCCTTTTACAAGAACCCTTCCTGACACATAGTTTCTAATAGGATTTTTGTCTGATAGTCTAGACCATCGTAGAGAATCTGACACTGATGCCATTTCTCCACACCATGATAAGGGCACTGAGCTAGGTGGTCTTTGAATCGCTCAAAATATCTCGGTTCTTGTCTGAACTGCATGATATTCTTTCTATTGAGGACAATTTTGTGAATTGGGTAGAATTTCTTCAAGAAGGCCTTAACAAAATCATCCCATGTCGTGACAAAATCTACCGCCAAACTGAACAACCATTTCTTTGCTAGGTCCTTTAGAGAAAAAGGAATGAAACGTAACCTAACGGCATCGTCTCCTAGCTGGGGTATACGCATCATGAGGCATACTTCTTCAAACTCCCTAACAAAGAAGTATGCGTCCTCTGATTCTAAACCAAGAAACTTTGGGAGAGTGTTGATGAATTGAGGTTTAAATTCAAATTTATTTCCATTTGCCTCAGGCAGTTTTATACACGATGGTAATGAACTTCTGATTAGGTAAAACCTGTCCTGAAGTGACGCCATCACCGGCTCTAGATGCAAGGGTAAAGATGTGTTTCTGGTCAATCTGGAAGTTGCAGGATCTCTCACCCACTCTTGCATGCAGCACACCACAAACAACGTGAAGACAACAAACAATCGAAAAAGAATAAAAAAAATAAAAAAGAAAGAAAAACAATTACAAAGCCTTAGTTTAAGGTACCTGGACCTAGACGACTCCTAACTGTTGGCCCAATGGCCTTCCACTCTAGTTTTGATGATGATCAACACTCATGTAGTTATGTTTACTAATATTCTTGTGTTTCTAAGTTTCAGATCATTAACAGGATATTAGTTGGTGATTAGCTTCAACAAGATGATTAGAAGCTATTCATGATGATTCCGGTGCCAAAGCTTAAAGATCATACCTTTGCACTTGGAGAATCACGGAGTTTTGGAGCAAGTCTACTTGAAGATGAAGATCGTCAAGAAGACTTAGGTATCTAGTTTAGAGTTTGTGTTTTAGATCCATATTTGTAAAGCTTAGTTTAGTTGATATGCTCAAGTGCACAAATCACACACGTTTTATGATTGAGTTTTGGTTTTCATGAATAGTTTATCAAAACAAGTTTAAATTGATATATGTATAGTTGCTTCATTCTATACATGCATGCTTAATTTTTTTAAACAAACTTATTTTGACTATCCTATTCATGTTTTGGAAAATTCTAGTTTGATAAAATACAAGTTTTGTTTTTGATAAAATTGGCAAGACACAAAAATGAATTGATATGATTGATATATGTCTTGAAATTTTTATCACAAGTTTGGTTATCAAAGTAAAATGATAAAACAAGTTTTAGAAAAACATATTTTTTAGAAAAACAGTTTTTATTGTGATTAAAACTATTTTTTAGATTTACTGTGAATTTATGGGATTTTTATTGAGTGAAAAGACCTATTTTCAAATCCCGTATCTGTGCAGAACTGAGGACTGGCTGACAGGCCAAGTCGGTCGACCGGACCGGTCGACCGCACCATAGGCCGGTCGACCGGGACGGTCGACCGGCGTGCACAAGTCTGTGCACGTTTTGGTGTCTCTGGGACGGTCGACCGGGCCGGTCGACCGAGATGAGAGTTCTGCTCTCAGGATGTTTCGGTCGACCGGGCCGGTCGACCGCTATTGCCCAACGGTCACATTTTTGACCGTTGGCGGTCGACCGGGCCGGTCGACCGATGCATGTCAGGCTGCCACATCAGCCTAACGGCTAGTTTTTCCTAGGGGCTATATATACCCCATTTCTCCATTGTTTTGGCTAAGATTTTTAGAGCTAAAAATTTCAGACTTTCTCTAGTGTTTAAAAGAGTTTTTAAAAGGGTTTTAAGCCAAAAAGATTTCATCTTATTTGTTTTTGGGTTTTTGGAAAATCAAAGAAAACTAGGTTTTGGGATTTTGATTTGGTATTTCATTTTCTATCATATACAAGAGATTTCCCAAGTAGTTTTTCTTTGTTGCTTGTTTCCAAAAACACTTTGAATCCACATTTGAGCTATATCTTCTATCCTAAACTATTAGGATCTTTTTTTTGTGGAAAAAGAAAGAAAAAGGAAAGAGGTTTGTGGTTGAAATATACCACTTGTTGTAAACCCTTGATTTCTTGAGTTGCTCCCTCTTTGGTAGAGGTGGAGATTGTTGTATTGGGTTATTGGTTTGGATCCCTCTTAGGTAGAGGTGATTGTGTTGGTTGTAAACCTCTTCGGTAGAGGTGGTTGTTGTTGGTTGTTGGCCTCGGTGGAGGTTGTTGGTTGAGAGAGGAGTTCGGTACTCCTAGAGTTGTAAGAAATCCTCTTTGGTAGAGATTCCCTCGGTGGGAGTTGAGATAGTGGAAATCCTACACGGTGGTGTAGGCGGGGATGTAGAAAAAGGTGCTCGAACCTCGAAACAAATCTTGGTGTTTGCGTATTGATCCATTGTCTCTCTAACTCTCTCTCTTATATTTGTGCAAAGCATCATATTCATATCATATCATATTTGCTTGTGTTGTGCATATTTCATATTGCCTTGCATTTATTCATATTGCTATTCATTCTTATATGCTTGGCTTGATTGTGTGTATTTTATATTGCTTGGATTGCTTGTGTGTGTGTGCCTAACTTATACTCATCCAACAAGAGCTTCACATAGCACCTCAACCCATTTCAAGGGGAATCAAGGGGAGTTAGTCCAGAGCCTCGCAAGGAGAATTCGGCTACACTTGTTGTATTGTATTAGTTTGTGCATAATTTGCATTAGCTTCCGCATTTAGCGTACTTAGTTTGCATTAAGTTTCTTAGATTAGCACTTACACCTATTCACCCCCCCTCTAGGTGTTTTACACTAACTGGTCGATTCTTCGGGGGAGGTTGTTGCAGGAACTCGACTATAAGCTAATCAGCCAGGAAAGGACAAAACTCAGTGGGAGGTATCCGGGCGTGAGCCACGGGCCTTAATTACGCCAAACCATGGAGCTTTCGAGGCTTTGCCTCTTAATCCACTTTCCTTAGACACCGATTTTGCAGGAGAATAGTTCTTGCAATTTTCAACCTCAGTTAATCTCTTAGTGAGTCCGAGATGTCCCTAGGGCCAACGTCTATCAATTTTTAGTTAAGACTTGGGATAGTGTGAGTGCACTTGAAAATGATTTTTAGGCTAAGAAAGGGTGATGAACACCTTATCTTATTTATTTGAGATTTTGCCCTTAATGTCTATTGTGCAAGTATACAGTTTATTCACAACAAGGTAACACTCAAAGCGATAAATCACTCAAAAATGTTGGTCCTATTCTATATGAATGCACACGTACTTTTTCTCCAGCACTCTTCAACAGAAATTGAAATGAATTGAAATAGACACATGCCCTAAATGCAAAAGTCTAATCTAAATTTTAATTAAGCAACAAGTGAATTTCTGTTGAGTTTATTACACATGTATATGGTAAAGCATTCAATGGAACTAAAAAATTTAGAAAGCAATTTTATTTTAGCGGCTTTCGGCAACCCTGCAAAGAGTTTGTTAGTACTTCAATCAGAGAAACTCGCTTTTACACGAATTTTTTCGAGTGTAAATGAATCCTCATGCAACGTCCTTGGCCACCACTTTTGGTTCCCGTGATAGTAAGCTCCTTGGTACTTCTCCTACACACAAGAACAAAGAAAAATCTTTAGTATTGAATAATAAAGTCGTTCCCTCCCGACAGCGGCGCCAAAATTTGATCGGCAAAAAGCAAGTACAAGAATAAATAAAAAGAGCGTGGGTTGATGTTACTGCTTTTGCGATTCTTCTGTAGTAGCGAAGTGGCTATACGGGTCGTATCCACAAGGAGGGAGAGCGATGAAAGCTTGATACGGCTTCTTTGTTCAAGAAAAGAGAAAGTTCTTTGTTTCGAATAAAGAATTTGAAAATGAAAACAAGTTTGTTTCAAGAATAGTTCGGAATCGGTTTACTTGTTTGTAAAAGTGGATTTTTCTTAATGATAAAAACGCATGGCTAACTTTCTACTAAATGCTCCCACTAATCCCTAACTTCTTGAAGATATAGCTTCATGATGGATCATAGGCAAGTAAAATCTTTATGCATAGGAACTATTCACGTTGGGAACGAATGAAAGTCCTTCCTTTAACTTAGCTTTACATGGCAAAAAAAACTTGGACATTCCCTTATCAAGATCCAATAGAAGGCGAGAATAAGGGAAGACACAAGTGCACTAATGGTTTCGGCAAAGTTAAAAGGAAAATCTCTAACTTACAACAAGTAACGCACCCAACCCGTAGATCATCAAAAATCCATTAAGCATGAAATATAAGATAGTAAATACTTGTAGGTAAGTTAGAGTTAGAACCCTCGTCTTAAGATGTCATAGCTCTCATTTGCACAAGGCTTGTTTGACACTATTGACTCATTTGGGTTTATCAATTAAGTGCTAGAGATTAGTGGGTTAGTAGTTGGTTAGCCATGCCATGGAGGAGTTAGTTACACATTATAGTAGAAGAAACAATCAAAGAGAAGAGGTAAAGAGAAAAGAAGTTACACTAAAACAAAGAGATAAAAGCAAAGGAAAACAACTAGAAAATGGTAAGAAGAAAGAGAAGTTGTTACTTGTATTAGCTTGTCACCTTCCAAATACAAGTTGTACACACTCTCTCTCTCTCTCTCTCTTTCACTCTAATGGCTTAAACTAAAACTAGAAGAGGAAAGAAACAACAACTATAATTCCTAACAACCAAGCAACAAATACTACTCTATTCTCTGGATATCTCCAAACTGAAGACCCCTGGAGGGTATTTATAGGCACCAGGGGAAAGGGGGCCAGGGGGCAACCCCTAGCCCAAACCCCGGGCCGCGTTTCCGTGATGCCAGGGCGGCGCGCGCCTGGCTTTCTGCTGGGTGCCGTCCCGTCTGTCTCCTGTCAGGTGGATCTCTTAGATTCGTGATTTGATGCTCTATGCTGACAAAATCTCCTTCCTAAAGTCAATGGCTACTTGTAGGCCTTTAATCACCCATTAAATGGTGGTTTAGGGTCTTCTTCTTCATTTGCACACTATGGACCTAGGATTAAGCAAGCAAAGCTTTACTAGCAGAATTTTACATCAAATAAATATGAGAATGTGATGAAAATTATGAAAATTAGAGACTAATAAATTCTACTTTTGCAGTGTGGAACACTTTGACCTCTTCCGTGCTACAAATGACGAAATTTGTGGAGGAGGAATTTAGTGGAGGAGAGTTCGACCAACCTTACTACATGGTCCAAGGGAATGACTCCCTTGAGGTAAACTCGGACACTCAATTAGATGATACTCCTAATTATTCTAGAGATGATTATATTGATGCTGACGCATTAAATGAAGAACTATCTATTGTTTGTAAAAAAATTGTTAGAAAAATGTAAACTTTTGAAAAAGAAAAGTTTTGCATTAAAAGAAGAAAATAAAATTTTGTTTTCTAAATTTGATATTGTTTTACAAGAAAGAGATGAGATTTCAAATGAAAGGGACTCATCGAAATCCCAACTTGATCTTGTCTTAAATGAAAACAAAATCTTAAAAAGTATTAATGATTGTGATGATGTTTTGAAGAAAAATGAGGTTTTGTCTTCAAAACTTGATTTTATTTTAAAAGAAAATAATTCTTTAAAAAATAAAATTGCTTCTATTTTAAAAGAATTGGATTTGATTTCTAATGAAAATAAATCTTTGAAAAATAATTTATCATCTCATGTTTGCCATGCTAGTATAGCTTCATCATCTAGTATACCTATTGCATGCTCCATCTCTTCTTCTATTATTGAAAATGAGATATGTGCTTTAAAGAAGAGTGTTGATTGTTTGGGCTCCACTTTGAGCCAATGTGTCATGAACCACACAAGGTTGGAATCCATATTTCACAAGAAACATGCTCCTCCTATGCATGCACACAAACCATGGCAAACACATGCTTCTCACGTTCATTCACATGACACTAGGTATACTCATGTGTACACTTGTACACATTGTGGACATAAGGACCACCTTGCAAAGTTTTGTTTTGATAGAGTACATAATATAAATTTTGCAAATAGATTTGTTTGGGTTAGGAAAGGTGCTAACCCCCTATGGACCCAATAAGGTATGGGTACCAAAAGTCACTCCTATTTTATTTGATATAGGTGTGGGCTCTCGCATGATGTGAGATGTATTGGTACCTTGAGGTGAATGCGTTCCGAGCTATATGGTGATAATTTTAGGTGGGGAGTTTGGTGGGAGGACTACCATGGTTTGGAGATATAGAGATGTGTCCTAATAGTTTTGGTAACTATCTCAACTCCTCATTTAGTGTACATGCTTTCATATTGTTAATTTTTAGCATGTTTTGATTTTTTTCATGATTATTATGTTAAATGTCATGGTAATTAGAATTATAATATTTGAGATACACCCATATTTATATGGACTATTATTTTTATGTTCTCACTTTAGTTTAACTATTATGTATATCCTTATTCTAAGACTTGTACATTTATATAATGATCATATTGGTTTATGTTTATGATTTTGCACTTCATGTTTTGATTACATGTTTAGATGCAGTTTTCATTAAAACTTGTGTAGATATATGTACAACTAGTGAGCCATATTTGATTTTTGTATATTTGTGCTTAATTGCTCACTTGTACCCATTAGATGTACTAGTATAGCTTAGTTTTGATGATTCGTGTATTTTGACTTGTATTCCCCCATTTTGTACATGTTTTTCATGAAAATGTATTTAGCTTCATATATATGTCAATTTTACCAAAACTTTAAGATATACATGTATACCCTTGAGTCATTTGCGTTTCATGCAAAATTTCTTTATCGACTCAATTGTGTTTGGATATGTGTGTATACTTCTAGTTTAGACATAACATACATATTCCTTGAAGTTTGAATTATTTTGATTTTTATGTTTTTCATGTTTATAAAGAAATTTCATATTGAGCTAAATTGCCTATTCTCATGATTTCGTTGAATACATGATTCCTTCACTCACATTATTCTTGTTTACTCATAATTTTTATTTTCATGAGCTTTATATGTGCTTTATAGATTTTGAGTGTCGATGATCGCGTGACTTACATGTTTTCATGGAATATATTCATGTTTTATTCCTTAATTAAAGGATTTCGTACGAGTGTTCAAAATTATCCTAAAACTAGTTCATATTCATCACTTGGTAGTGTTTTTCAATTATGCAAAAATTATTTTCAAACTTATTTTTGAAAACCCCACCAACGCCAAAGGTGGTTGGATGGACGACCATGCCTTGTATGCCTAATTGAAAATCTATTTAAACATGTGCATGAATAGGGTGGTAGGTATGAGTTATACACTTGATCCTCATATTTTTTCAATTGGTATCACAATTGATATTTTTATAATTGTATACTTATATTTGTGTTTTCTATATATGTACGCCTCAAACTTCAAATAGTTTCAATTTCGATTGGTATTTAATTTTTCATACATATATATGTGATTTGATTGTGCTTACTATATCTTTACATCATAAAGCACAAACTATGTTTATGCTAAACTTGATTTACTCCTTAATGTTAATTATTTTTCAATTGGTATCTTATACAAGCTTATGCATTGTTTTCTTTTGTATTTCATAAAGGGAGAGAAAAATTCATGTTTTACCTTTCAATTGATTTTATTTTCAATTGGTATTTTACTCCCATTTCTTATGATGAAAAATGATATTATTCAATTGGTATCTTATTTTTCAATTGGTTTCTTACGCTCCTGATGAAAAATATTTTCAATTGGTATATGCTAACATTTTCAATATTGGTATCAAGAATCTTAAATTGATATTATTCTCTATTTGGTATCTCTATTGCAAAATGATTTTAGTGTTTAACCAACAAGGTTGGTTCGTATTTTTCAATTGGTAACATGTTTCATTTTAAATTGGTACCTATATTAAAATGAGTTGTATTTACCTAAAAATTTAGTTTTTACTTTCAATTGGTATCAATACTTACAATATATATATCTTCGTACAATTGGTATCAAAATTATAAAATATTTTCAATTGGTACTAATATTTACAATTGGTATCAAGATTTACAATATATATATATATGTTTCAATTAGTATCAAAAACATAAAATGTTTCATTCTCTATTGGTATAAAAAATTTACAAGATATATTCAATTGGTATCTTAAAAATATTTTATTTATTTTCAATTAGTATCATAAATTGATATCATGAAGTTTCGATGTATACCTTCATCATAAATTGATATATTTTTTTGTAATTGGTATCACATTATTTTAATTTGTATTGCTTATATGCAAGGGAAGCTTAACATCTTTCATATATATAGATTTATGTTGAGTGTATTTCATATTGAGGAGCTTGACCTCTCTTATGTATATAATACACTTGTGTAGGGGAGCTTCACATTTTCTTTTATGCATTGTATATTATGTGTTATATGATTAGGGTGTAGTTATCTCTTTTTCATATAATGCATGTATGCAGGGGGAGTTAACTTTATGTCTCTCCTCTTCATGAATGCATATCGCATATACATCCTTCTTGTTTGATTTGACTAAGAAAAAGAAATTTTTTTGAGTTTATATATACCCCTTTGTTGATGATTTGACAAAAGGGGGGAGAGAAATTTGGAGTTTTATATATGCATATGATGATTTGATAAAAAGGAGGAGAGAAATTTGAGTTTTATATGCATACTTATGCCATTGTAAATCACCTAGAGGGGGAGTGAATAGGTGATGAGCTAATTTAATGGTCAATAATGCGGAATTAAAAACTAATGTGATGCAAACCAAAACTTCTTAAACTAAACACTTAGTATAACACAAGAGTGCAGCCGAATTCCCCGTGAAGGGCTCTGGACTAACTCCTCAAGATTCTTCTAAATAAGAGTTGAGGTGCCGCGTTGGCTCTCTTGGTTGAATACAAGTGTTAGAAAACAATCCCCAAGCTTATAACAATTAAGCACACAATATATCAAGTATGTAAAGATAAAGACAAGTAATAGCATGCAAGATATAAACAAGTAAGAGACAAAGAGAGAGAAAGCAATCGCAAACACGGGAGATTTGTTTTGAGGTTCGAGCACACTTGCTCTACATTCCCGCCTTCAACACTATGAAGGATTTCCACTAGAATTGATCCCACCGGATAACTCGGTGCCGCAACACCTACAAGCTCTTGGACTCCCTAGTCCCGTACACACCGCAAGGTCACTAGCTCGCCGAGGCCGCACCTCAAACAAGGAGTTCACCCACGAACTTGAAACACCGCGAACACACTTGTCCGCTTCCTCAAAGAACAAAGATGAACTTTGGTGATCACAACTCTTTGATCACCTAAAATCCTCTCACAAAAACACTCTTATAGGATGAATATGTCAATGGGTTGCTCAAGTGTTTGTGAGAAAAACAAGGGTTGAAATGGTAGAGGAAAACTCAAGAAAATCTCTTTTAAACACTCTTGATAAAACTCCCCTTTTGATTGGAAATATTTGCTCTTAATCAAGTGGAGGAAAACCCCTAAATTGTCTAGGAAAAACTGGTGAAACCACTTGAAAAATCTTTTTGAAAACAGCCCCCAAATGCCCCAATTTATAGAGCTAGAAAAACTAGCCGTTGGGAGCCAGATGGCCTGTCGGTCGACCGCCCGATCGACCGGTCAACGGTCAGAAATCTGACCGTTGTGCCATCGGTCGACCGGTCGATCGACCGAGACCCTAGACAGAGAGCAGAGCTCTCTGCCGGTCGACCGGGGCTTTCCAGAGAGCAGAAGCTCTCTGGCGGTCGACCGGCTCGGTCGACCGGCCTCCAGCCAGGACTGACGTTCACGTCTGTGCACGTCGACCGAGTCGGTCGATCGACTTCCAAGCCCGGTCGACCATCAGGTCGACCGGCAGAAGCCAGGTCAGAGAATTTCTGGGATGAAAAACTAAGTCATTTTGGCTCAAATAAATTTCCATAAAATCATGAAAAATCTACAAAAATAGTTTTAACATTATACTTTGATAATCAAATATGCTTGCACAAAATCAAGACATGTTACAAACAATTTGAACTATTTTTGTAACTTGGAAGTTTTGGCTCAAAACAAAAATTGTATTTTCCAAAATTGATTTTTCCAAAACTTATTTTTCTAAACTTCTCCAAATACAAAAATAAGATATTTTAAACTCATTTGAAGCATAGAGTGTATGGATATGATCCACTACACATACATAGTGAAATATCTATGTTTTTGACATTAAGCTCTAAATACGGTTTTTGTTAAATACATATATATATTAGAAACTTCAAAAACTAAACCGGTATTTTTCCAAATAAAAATTCTTTTCTAAAATGAAATCTCTTTTATAAAAATAACTAAAGCAAGATTGTGTGTGTATGGTATACTTGAGCAATCCATCAACTATTCTATCCTTTACATTTTAACTAAAAAATAAAATCTTATAAAAGCAAACCTAGACACAAGTCTTCATCATCTTGAAGTCTTCACATCTTTTTGACTTGGTCCAAACAGATCCAAACTCGAACACTAGCTCGTTGGATCAACCCGTGTTAGCTCCAAAACTTGATTTTAAATCCTTTGTTGAAGCTACACACCTACTAAGATCTTGATCATGAATCTGTCACTAATTAAACACAAGATCATTAGTACTATAACTACATGAGTTGATCATCATCAAAACTAGAGTTATGGGCCTTTGGGCCAACAATCTCCCCCTTTTTGATGATGACAAAACTCATGGAGTTATATATGTATGGATTAAAGTAAAGCTTCAAAGAAGCTCCTCTTAACTCATGCATCACAATAAATAAATAAATATGCAATGAATGCTCATAAACATGTATGCAAATGTAAGGAGATAAACATGCAATTCAAACATAAAACACATCAAATTCTTTTTCTCCTATTTGCAAAATAAACATATATGCATAAACATAAATCCTTTTCTAAAACATGCATATATATACCAAAATACTTCTCCCCCTTTTTGTCAATCATCAACAAAGGGGTTAAAATAAAAACAAAAATAACAAATTCTTCTCCCCCTTTGTGTCCAAAACAAAGAATCAATAAAAGGGGCAAACTCAAATCAATAAAAGATATATGCGATATACATTCATGAAGAGGAAGACGCAAAGTTAACTTCCCTACATACATGCATTACATGAAGAAGGGATGACAAGCCCTAATTCACATAACACATAATATGAAATGCATAAGAGGAGATGTGAAGCTCCCCCTACACACGTGCATCACATAAAGAAGAGTTGTCAAGCTCCTCAATACATGATACACTCAACATGAATCTATATGTAGAAGAGATGTTAAGCTCCCCTTGCATATAGGCAATCTAAATCAAAACATTTTAAAAAGAAATTTTCTCAATAAAAACAAATTTTTGAGATATCTTAGTAAATCAATTTTTTAAGATATCAAATGTAAATAATCATCACAAATTTTGAATTTTTCAAATAGGTAAACATCTTGATATCAATTGAAAAATTATAATAGATTTGAAACATATTGATACTAAATGAAAAGATAATGATCAAATTGTTTTTATTTTTCATTATCATCAAAACATATATATGTATGTAAAAAGACAATACCAATAGGAATTGATATTATGAAAATTACGAAGCATACATATATAGGAAACAAAATATGAGTATATATAAAAATATCAATTTAGATACCAATTGAAATGATCCAATGATACCAATTGAACATAACAATGTAAATCAAATATATATCTCATAAATACCAAATTGAAGAATAAATAACTAGTTAAATTAATTTTTAAAAAAAAACTAGTTAAAGATCCTTCAAAACATGAAACCAAGTAACTTATTCATAAATCATACCAAATACACAAGAGTTGACACTCAAAATCGATAAAGCTCATAAAGATGTTCATGAAACAAAGTCATGACAAAACAAATGAAGTGTGAGTGTTCAAAAATCATGTAAATAGCATTTTCATGAATATAATCAATGAAGCTCAAAAAGATCATGAATCTTATCAAACAAAACATGAAAATTCATTTTTTTTTACCAAAAAAAATCATTTTTCATCTTAAAAAAATAAACTTCTAGGTATATGTATGTTTTTATCCAAAACTAACAATATGCATACATATCCCAAATATAAAAAGAGTCTATTAATAGTATTTTCATGAAGGCAAGAGACTCACGGGTATACATGTATATTTATTAGATTTGAATTAAAATATATATATATATATACATGAAGCAAACCATGAAAATAGGCAAAATAAGTGTAAATGAAGAAATCATCAAAACTAGGCTATACATGTGCATATAGTGAGTATAAATAAATATTGAAGTGCAAACATATATGAATCAATTTGTTGCTCACTACTTGTACAAGTATACACACAAGTTTTGATAAAAATTACATTTAAACTAGTATTTACCACATGAAGCACGAAAACAAATAAAAAACATGAACATGCTAAAAATATCATATATGAACAAGCATGTAAATAAATAAAATAAGGAGTTTAGAGATAGTTACCAAACCATAAGGACTATCCTCTAATTCTTCAAAATATGGTGGTAGTCCCACAAACCTCCTTGATAGTGATGCATCAAATGTGTGTCCATCAAGTCCATACATTCACTACCAAGGCACCATCCCTCTCACGTCGTGTGAGAGCCCTCACCTACATCAAAAAAATAAGGTGGGGGTTTTGGTACCCATTTTCTTTTGGGTCCTTGGGGGTTAGCTTTGTAAGGAACCCAAACATTTTTCTTATTAGCAAAATTTAAAACATTTATCTTATCATAACAAAATTTTGCTAAGTGACCTTTGCGGCCACAATGTGTACATTTGTACACCTTAGGATGCATATGTGTAAGAGTGTGATTGTAGCGTGCAACATATGCATGATGAGGATGATGTGCATGAATATGTGGAGTTTGTTTCTTTGAAAATAAGGACTCCAATCTCTTATGATTAAATGCACAATGGCTCAATGTTGAGCTCAAACCATCTATTTTATTTTTCAAAAATTCCATCTCATTTGTGGTGGCATGTAAAGCATAATGAGAGTGAGAATCATTTTGCTTATTCTTTTTAGAAACTTTTTCTTTTTCTTTTTCAACCATTTTTCTTTTTAAAGAAGTGTTTTCATTTAAAGCAACTTCCTTTTATTTTTCCACCAAAATAATATCATTTTTCAAACAAGTATTTCCTTCACAAAGATCATTTAAATTAGATATCAAGGAAACATTCTCATTTTTCAAAAATTCGTTTTCTTTTTCAAAACATGCAACCTTAGTTTTTAAAGACTCATTTTCTTTTAAAACATTTTCAAATGAATCTTTTAAGGAATCTTTTTCTTTTAACATGCAATCAAATTTTTGTTTCATTTTCTTATTATCTTTCTTAAGCATGTCATATTTTTCTAAGAGTTATTGACAAAAAGATGTAAGCTCATCATATGACATGTCATCTTCTTCTACCGCAGATTCGGTAGTTACCTAAAGGGGGTTATCCCCTTGGACCATGTAGCACACGTTGGAAGCCTCACTTCCAACATCTGAGTCACTCCCCGCATAGTATTGTTCCTTTTCGCCGAGGGAGAGTATGGTGTTCCAAACTACAAAAGCCGAATCAATATTAAAAATCCTAGATAAATATTCATGATTTAGGGTACTTTTCAAAGCATGAATGGCCTTTACATTAGCCTCAATATTTTTGCCATTTAAACAATAAGAGTCTTTAGTGGTGGCAAAATAAACATGAATCCCTAAGGCTTTGAGGAACAAGGACATCTTCATCTTCCATATTTGGATGTTAAGAATGTCAAAAGTGGGATGTGACATGAAATCCATGGTGTGTGTACAAATATTGTGATTAGCCTAAAATTGAGGATCTTTAACTCTAAGTTGTTAGACCCAAATCAAGAGCACTTGGCTCTGATACCAATTGTAAATCACCTAGGGGGGTGAATAGGTGATGAGCTAATCTAATGGTCAATAATGCGGAATTAAAAACTAATGTATGCAAACCAAAACTTCTTAAACTAAACACTTAGTATAACACAAGAGTGCAGCCGAATTCCCCGTGAAGGGCTCTGGACTAACTCCTCAAGATTCCTCTAAATAAGAGTTGAGGTGCCGCGTTGGCTCTCTTGATTTAATACAAGTGTTAGCAAACAATCCCCAAGCATATAACAATTAAGCACACGATATATCAAGCATGTAAAGATAAAGACAAGTAATAGCATGCAAGATATAAACAAGTAAGAGACAAAGAGAGAGAAAGCAATCGCAAACACGGGAGATTTGTTTCGAGATTCGAGCACACTTGCTCTACATCCCCGCCTTCAACACTATGAAGGATTTCCACTAGAATCGATCCCACCAGATCACTCGGTGCCGCAACACCTACAAGCTCTTGGACTCCCTAGTCCCGTACACACCACAAGCTCACTAGCTCGCCGAGGTCGCACCTCAAACAAGAAGTTCACACACGAACTCGAAACACCGCGAACACACTTATTCGCCTCCTCAAAGAACAAAGATGAACTTTGGTGATCACAACTCTTTGATCACCTAAAATCCTCTCACAAAACACTCCTATAGGATGAATATATCAATGGGTTGCTCAAGTGTTTGTGAGAAAAACAAGGATTGAAATGGTGGTGAAAAACTCAAGAAAATCTCTTTTAAACACTCTTGATAAAACTCCCCTTTTGATTGGAAATATTTGCTCTTAATCAAGTGGAGGAAAACCTCTAAATAGTCTAGGAAAAACTGGTGAAAGCCACTTGAAAAATATTTTTGAAAACAACCCCCAAATGTCCCAATTTATAGAGCTAGAAAAACTAGCCGTTGGGAGCCAGATGGCCTGTCGGTCGACCGCCCGGTCGACTGGCCAACGGTTAGAAATCTGACCGTTGTGCCATCAGTCGATCGGTCTGTCAACCGAGACCCTGAAACAGAGAGCAGAGATCTCAGCCGGTCGACCGTCCCGGTCGACCGGGGCTTTCCAGAGAGCAGAAGCTCTCTAGCGGTCGACCGGCTCGGTTGACCGCCCCCTCCAGCCAGGACTGGCGTGCACGTCTATGCACGTCGGTCATCCAAGTCGATCGACCGACTTTCAAGCCCGGTCGACTGTCCGGTCGACCGGCAGAAGCCAGGTTAGGGAATTTCTGGGATGAAAAACTAAGTCATTTTGGCTCAAATAAATTCCCATAAAATCATGAAAAATCTACAAAAATAGTTTTAACATTATACTTTGATAATCAAACATGCTTGCACAAAATCAAGACATGTTACAAACTATTTGAACTATTTTTGTAACTTGGAAGTTTTGGCTCAAAACAAAAATTGTATTTTCCAAAATTGATTTTTCCAAAACTTATTTTTCTAAACTTCTCCAAATACAAAAACAAGATATTTTAAACTCATTTGAAGCATAGAGTGTATGGATATGATCCACTACACATACATGGAGAAATATCTATGTTTTTGACATTAAGCTCTAAATACGGTTTTGGTTAAATACATATATATTTGAAACTTCAAAAACCTAACCGGTATTTTTCCAAATAAAAATCCTTTTCTAAAATGAAATCTCTTTTATAAAAACAACTAAAGCAAGATTGTGTGTGTATGGTATACTTGAGCAATCCACCAACTATTCTATCCTTTACATTTTAACTAAAAAATAAAATCTTATAAAAGCAAATCTAGACACAAGTCTTCACATCTTCTTGACTTGGTCCAAACACGATCCAAACTCGAACACTAGCTCGTTGGATCAACCCGTGTTAGCTCCAAAACTTGACTTTAAATTCTTTGTTGAAGCTACACACCTACTAAGATCTTGATCATGAATCTGTCACTAATTAAACGCAAGATCATTAGTACTATAACTACATGAGTTGATCATCATCAAAAAAAGAGTGATGGGCCTTTGGGCCAACATCATCTATATGCATGTTTATTTTTTTTCAATTGGTATCAGAGCATATATGTTTTTATTTTCAATTAGTATCAAAGTATATATGTTAATATGTGTTATTTGTCTTATGCATACATTGAATATCTTTATTGTTTATTGTTATGCATGCGTTAAGGGGAGCTTCTATGAAGCTTAATTTTAATCCATGCATATATAACTCCATAAGTTTTGTCATCATCAAAAGGGGGAGATTGTTAGCCCAGAGGCCCATCACTCTAGTTTTGATGTTGATTAACTCATGTAGTTATAGTTTACTAATAAGCTTGTGATATTCAGTTTTAGATATTTGATCAAGATATTAATAGTGATTAGCTTCAACAAAGGTGTTTTGGAGCTTTCACATGTTGATTCAAGAGCCCGAGCATCAAGATCGCATATAGTACTCAGTTGGAGTCAAGCTCGTTAGATCGTGTTTGGATCGAGTCGACTTGGAGAAGGAGTTCTACAAGAAGACCTCAGTGTATTTAGTTTAGTAGTTTAGATCTTGTTAAAAATTAGATAGTGTTGATATGCTCAAGTTCACATACATGCACAAGTTTAAAGTTTATTGGCTTTTAATTTTCGGTTTAACCAGATTATGAATTTCATGTCAAAAACTTAGATAGATATCTTTACACGTATATTGGATCCTATCCATATACAACATTCTTCAAAGTTATTTCAATATCTTGTTTTTGTATCCATATGAGTTTTGGAGAAAACGGTTTTCCATTTCAAAATCCAAGTTTTGGAAAATACTGATTTTGGTTTAAAGGCAAATTTCTATATCACAAAAATGGTTCAAATACTTTATAATATGTGTTGAATTTTAGTCACACATGTTTGTATTTCAAAGATATTATAAGAACTTATTTTTGTGGAATTTATGTGATTTTATGAGATTTAATTGAAGTTAAAAAGACAAGTTTTTTAATCCCTTAAAAGCTGGACCTAACCTTCTGCCGATCGACCGGACAGTCGACCGCTGCAGAAGTCAGTCGACTGGTCCGGTCGACCAATGTGCACAGGCCATTGGGCTGGTGGGTCGGTCGACCGGGCAGTCAACCATCCAGAGAGCTCTACTCTGTGGATCTGGCCCCAGTCAACTGGACGGTCGACCGATAGAGAGCAGCTGCTCTCTGTATCCAGTCCCAATCGACTGGGCAGTCGACCGGAGGCAGAACGGTCATAAAAATAATCGTTGGCCGGTTGACCAGGCGGTCGACCAGGAGGGCATTTTCAGACAGCCAACGGGCAGATTTTTGAGAGGGTATAAATACCCATCTCTTGAGCTGGTTTCCTGATGGTTTCAGAGAGCATCAAGTGTTTTACAGCAAGTTTTTAAAAGAGTTTTGGGCTTAAAGATTTTATCTTTATTTATTTTTAAAGGGTTGAAAAAATTAAAGAAAAATAGAGTATTTGGTATATTGATTTTGATCTTCATTTCTATCTTATTCTAGTTGTTTTTCCAAGTATTTTTTTTGTGATTTGTTTTTCAAGCACCTTGTATTCTCACACTTGAGCTATCATATCTATCTTATTTATAGGATCTTGTTTTTGTTGAGAAAATTGGTTTATGGTCTTTGTGATCACCAAAGTTGTTTGTGGTCTTTGAGATCACCAAGATTGTAACCTTATCTTTTGCCTTGGCTTTCTGGCTTTCCCTCTATATGTAGAGGAGGTTGTGCAATTGAGTTTATTGGTATCCTCTAAGTGTAGAGGTGATTGTTGAGATTGTATTGGTATCCCTCTAAGTGTAGAGGTGATCATTATTGTTTGGCTTAGTGCTTATCCCTCTAGTGAGAGGTGATCGTTGTTTGGCTAAGTGCCCATCCCTCAAGTGTAGAGATGATTATAGTTGAGCCTTGCCTCTTGTGTGGAGGTTGTATTGTTTGAGAGAAAAGTTGAGTACTCCAAAGTTGTGTTACTCAAATCCTCAGTGGAGGTTCCCTGTGTGGGAAGTCCTGTGTGAACAATATAGTGGAAATGAAATCACCTAGAGGGAGGTTAATAGGTAATTAGCTAATCTAATGATGAATTGATGCGGAATTAAATTTATTTATGCAAATTAAAAATTCTTAAGCTAAACACACAAGGTATAACACAAAAGTGTAGCCGAATTTCCCGTGAAGGGATCTAGACTAACTCCTCAAGATTCCTCTAGATAAGAGTTGAGGTGTCGCTATGGCTCTCTTGGTTGAATACAAGTGTGAGCAAACAATCCCCAAGCATATATCAATTAAGCACACAATATATCAAGCAAATAAGAGATATGAGCAATAAGCATAAAAAAGATATAAAGACAAGTGAGAGATAGAGAGAGCAATCGCAAACACGGGAGATTTATTTCGAAGTTCGAGCACCCTTGCTCTACGTCCCCGCCTTCAGCACTATGAAGGATTTCCACTAAAAATGATCCCACCGGATCACTCGGTGTCGCAACACCTACAAGCGAGTTCACACTAGAACTCCTTTAGACTCTCTAGTCCCTCTCTTATTCCCGTAAGAACAATACACCACAAGCACACTAGCTTGCCGAGATCGCACCTCTATAACGAGCTCCCACAAGAACTCAAAACATCGCGACCTGCAAGTCCGCCTCCTCAAAGTACAATGATGAAACACTCGGTAATCTAAACACTTTGATCACCTAAAATCACTCTCACAATAACTCTCCTATAGGATAGAGATTGAAATAGAAAGCTCAAGTATGTGTGAGAAAAACAAGGATTAGATTGGTGGTGAAAAACTCAAGAAATCACTTTGACAAACTCTTGATGAACTCTCTTTTTAATTTGGAAATATTTGCTCTAAAACATGTGGATGAAACCACTGAAATAGGTTGGAAAAATTAGCCAAAAAATCTCTTAAAATCTTGTATAAAACAGCTCAAGGGAACCCTAATTTATAGGCATAAAAAAACTAGCCATTGGGGTCTAAATCAGCAGTTGACGCTGCTGTCGGTCGACTGCCTGGTCGACTGCCAACGGTCGGATTTCCGACCGTTGGGAAGGTCGGTCAACGGGCCAGTCGACCACCTTCACGGCAATGGCCTAACGGTCGACTGCCC
The DNA here is from genome assembly GCA_038442645.1 of Agave tequilana. Taxonomy (NCBI): domain Eukaryota; kingdom Viridiplantae; phylum Streptophyta; class Magnoliopsida; order Asparagales; family Asparagaceae; genus Agave; species Agave tequilana. The sequence goes on from JAVJIF010003058.1 coordinate 144,992, forward strand.
GATCGACCGAGCCATTTCCAGAGAGCAGATACTCTCTGGCAATCGACCCTGCGGTCGATCGGCCCAACCTGTGCCCGTCTGTGCATATCGGTCGACCAGAGCAGTCGACCAACTTCTTATCCGATCGACCGTCCGGTCGACCGACAGGAGGTCAGTCCAGGCAATTATGGGGATTAAAATACTTGACTTTTTGACTTTAATAAAATCCCATAAATTCTCTAAAACTATACGAAAATAAGTTCAGTATTATACTTTGATATACAAACATGTTTCAGTAAAATCAAAACATGTTACAAATATTTTGAACTATTTTTGTGTTATGAAAATTTTGGCTTTAAACAAAATCCGTATTTTTTCAAATTGATTTTTTCAAAACTTTTCCAAATACGAAAACAAGATATTTTAAATACTTTTGAAGCTTAGTGTGTATGGATATGATCCACTACACATTTATGAGGAAATATCTATGTTTTTGACATTAAGCTCTAAAATAGTTTTGGTCAAACATATGTATATATGAAACTCCAAAAAATCAAAATGGTATTTTTTTATAAATGAAAACTCTTTTATGAAAACTCACATAAATCTTGTGTGTGAGTGTATATGATACTTGAGCAATCCACCAACTAATCTATCATTTATATTTTATCTAAAAATAAAATCTTAACAAAACAAACCTAGACACAAGTCTTCTCTTGAAGGTCTTTACTTGAAGTCTTCTTCTTCTTCTTGACTTAGTCCAAATTTTGATCAATGAGCTAGACTCCTCCTGAGTACTTGATGTGGTTTTGATGCACAAGCTCTTGAATCAACACGTGCTAGCTCCAAAACTTAACTTGAAATCTTTGTTGAAGCTAAACACCTAGTAAGATCTTGATCACATATCTGAGACTAATTAAATACAAGATCATTAGTATTATAACTACATGAGTTAATCATCATAAAAACTAGAGTGATGGGCCTTTGGGCCTACAATCTCTCCTTTTTTGATGATGACAAAACTTATGGAGTTATATATGCATGGATTAAAGTTAAGCTTCATAGAAGCTCCCCCTTAACTCATGCATAACAATAAACAAATAGATATGGCAATGAAGAGCATAAAACTAAACAAATGTATATGCATCAATAAGGTGAGAGAAACAAGCATAAATCAAAAGTTCTTTTTCCAAAAACCTTCTCCCCTTTTTTTGTTTAAACTTTCAAAATCATTTCCCCATTTTGTGAAACATAAGATGCATAAACTCAATATATGCAAACACTCAAATATGCGTATATAAACTCAAAATCTTTCTCCCCCTTTTTGTCAATCATCAACAAAGGGGTGAAAAATAAATCAACAATAAGGATATATATATGCGATATACATTCATGAAGAGGAAGACGCTAAGTTAGCTTCCCTGCATACATGCATTACATGAAGAAGGGATGACAAGGCCTAACTCACATAACGCATAATATACAATGCATAAGTGGAGATGTTAAGCCCCCCTACACACGTGTATCATATAGAGAAGAGATGTCAAGCTCCTCAATATAAGATACACTCAATATGAATCTATATGTAAAAGAGATGTTAAGCTCCCCTTGCATATAGGCAATACATATCAAAATATTTTTAATGCAAATTTTGATAATACTTAAACAAATTTTGAGATACCATTTGTACATAAACAAATTTTAAGATACAATTGTAAATAAACAATACAAATTTTGAATTTTTCTTAAATCAACAAATCAATTTGAGATATCACAAGATTTTTGATACCATATGAAATAGGAAATTTGTGATACTAATTGAAATTAAAACATTTGTACATTTTGATACCAATGAAAGAAAATATTTTATATTTTGATACCAATTTAAATCTATGGTCAATTTTGATACCAAATAGGTAAATCATTTTGATACCAAGTAAAATTTAAGCCCAATTGGAAATTGAAATATATTGATACCAATTGAAGTATATTGTAAATTTTGATATCAATAAAAATGCCAAATGAAAATAATGCATAAGCTTATAAAAACACCAATTGAGATACCAATTGAGATCAAGATTTAAGTCAAGCTTAGCATAGACATATTTTGTGCTTTAAACATGTAAATTTCTTGTAAATCAAGCACAATCAAAATATATATAAGTATAAAAAGAAAATACCAATAGAAATTGATATTATTTGAAATTTAAAGCATACATATATAGAAACAAAATATGAGTATACAAAAAAATATCAATTGTGATACCAATTGAAAATATTATGAGAATCAAGTGTATAACTCATAATAAACCACCCTATTCATGCACATGATAAAGATATTTAATTTGAGCATACAAGGCATGGTTGCTCATCCATTCGCCCTTTGGTTGGTAGGGGTTTTCAAAAATAGGAGTTTGAAAATAATTTAGCATTAAAAACACTACCAAATGAAGAATAAATAACTAGTTAAAGTAAGTAATTTTAAAAAAAAAATAGTTAAAGATCCTTCAAATATGAAATTAAATCATATGTATTCATGAAGCATGCTAGAAACACAAGAATTAATACTCGAAATCTATAAAGCTCAAAAAGTGTTCATGAAACAAAGTCATGAATAAATAAAGAAATAATGTGAGTGTACAATCATCATGTGAATAGCATATTCATGAAAATAATCAATAAGGCTCAAAACAAACACGAATATCCTTTTATCAAACAAATATGAAAATCATAAAAATTTATTTTTCATATAAAAACAAACTTCAAGGTATATGTATGATTTATCAAAACTAACAATATACATACATATCCTACACTTAAATGAGTCCTAAATAGAGTATTGCATGAAAAGCAAATGACTCAAGGGTATACATGTATATTTATTGGTTTTGAATAAAGATTACATATACATGAAGAAAAACATGCACATAGATAGGCAAAACAAGTATAAATGAGGGAATCATCAAAACTAGGCTATACATGTGCATGTAGTGAGTACAAATGAGCAATGAAGTACAAACATATATGAATCAAATGTTGCCTACTTGTACATATATAGACAGAAGTTTTGACAAAAACTACATCTAAACAAGTATTTACCTCATGAAATACAACGCATGACTATTTTAACATAAAACTAAAACATGCTAAAAATCATCAAATATACAAGCATGTAAACTAAAATAGGAGTTTAGAGATAGTTACCAAACCAACGAGCTATACTCTAAGTCTCCAAAACATGGTGGTCATCCCACCAAACTTCCTTGATAGCGATGCATCAATTTGTAGTATCCATCAAGCCCATGCATCCACCACCAAGGCACCAACCCTCTCACGTCATGTGAGAGCCCACACCTACATAAATACAAAAGGTAGAAATTTTGGTACCCATTTTCTTTTGGGTCCACGGGGGTTAGTCTTATTCAGAACCCAAACATTCTTATTAGCAAAATTTAAAGAATTTACTCTATCATAACAAAATTTTGCCAAATGGCCTTTGCGGCCGCAATGTGTACACTTGTACACTCTAGTATGCACATGTGTATGAGTGTGATCATGACGTGTAAAGTGTGCATATGTATGTTGTGGGTGATGTGCATGAGTATGTGGAGCTTGTTTCTTTTGAAACAAAGTTTCCAATCTATTATAATTAAATACACAATTGCTTAAAGTTGAGCTCAAGCAATCTATTCTATTTTTCAAAAATTTTATTTCATTTTTATCAATGGTAGTAGCATGAAATGCAAGATTAACAATCTTTTTCTTTTTAGGAACATTTTCCTTTTCTTTTAAAACAAATTTTCTTTTCAAAGAGTTATTTTCTTGCAAAGCAATTTCTTTTTTCTTTTCCACCAAATTAATTTTATTTTTCAAAGAAGTATTTCCTTCATAAAGATCATTTAATTTAGAAGACAAGGAAATGTTCTCATTTTTCAAAACTTCATTTTCTTTTGAAACATTTTCAAATTTAGCTTGAAGAGAATCATTTTCTTCTAAAATGGAGTCACATTTCTTTTTAAATTTCTTATTTTTCTTTTTGAGCAAATCATATTTTTCAAGAAGTTATTGACAAAATGATTCAAGCTCATCATAGGACATGTCAATATCTTCTTCTACCTCGGATTCGGAGTTTACCTCAAGGGGGTTATCCCCTTGGACCATGTAGAGTACGTTGGAAGCCCCACTTCCAACATCCGAGTCGCTCCCCGCATAGTATTGCTCTTGTTCGTCAAGGGAGACAATAATGTTCCATACTACAAAAGTCAAATTAAGATTAGCAACCCTACATAAATAATCATTATTTAGGGTACTCTTCAAAGCATGGATGGCTTTTGAGTTAGCCTCAAGATACTTGTTATTACTAAAGTATGAATCTTTAATGGTAGTAAGATAAACATGAATAACTAGACCTTTGAGGTACAAAGACATCTTAACTTCCAAGTTTGGATGTTAAGAATGTCAAAGGTGGGAGGTGAGATGAAATTCATGTGTGTGTACAAATATTGTGATTAGCTATAAATGAGAATCTTTAACTCTAGGTTATTAGACCCTTAAAATCTTTAACTCTTAAAATCTTGTATAAAACAGCCCAAGGGAACCCCAATTTATAGGCATCCAAAAATTAGCCATTGGGGTCCAAATCAGCAGCTGACGCTGTTGTCGGTCGACCGCCCGATCGACTGCCAATGGTCAGATTTCTGACCGTTGTGAAGGTCGGTCGACCGACCGGTCGACCGCCTTCAGGGCAATGGCCTAACGGTCGATCGCTCGGCCACCGGGCCATTTCCAAAGAGCAGATACTCTCTGGCGGTTGACCGTACGGTCAACTGGTCTAACCTGTGCACGTCTGTGCACATCGGTCGACCGACTTCTTGTCCGGTCGACCGTCCGGTCGATCGACAGAAGGTCAGTCCAGGCAATTATGGGGATTAAAAAACTTAACTTTTTGACTTTAATAAAATCCCATAAATTCTCTAAAAATATATGAAAATAAGTTCAGTATTATGCTTTGATATATAAACATGTTTGAGTAAAATCAAAACATGTTACAAACATTTTGAACTATTTTTGTGTTATGGAAATTTTGGCTTTAGACAAAATCCGTATTTTTTCAAATTGATTTTTTTAAAACTTTTCCAAATACAAAAATAAGATTTTTTAAACACTTTTGAAGCTTAGTGTGTATGGATATGATCCACTATACATATATGAGGAAATATCTATGTTTTTGACATTAAGCTCTAAAATAGTTTTGGTTAAAACATATGTATATATGAAACTCAAAAAAACCAAAACGGTATTTTTCCTAAATGAAAACTCTTTTATGAAAACTCATATAAATCTTGTGTGTGAGTGTATATGTTACTTGAGCAATCCACCAACTAATCTATCCTTTACATTTTATCTAAAAATAAAATCTTAACAAAACAGACCTAGACACAAGTCTTCTCTTGAAGGTCTTTACTTGAAGTCTTCTTCTCCTTCTTGACTTGGTCCAAACTTTGATCCAATGAGTTAGACCCCTCTTGAGTACTTGATGTGGTCTTGATGCACAAGCTCTTGAATCAACACGTGCTAGCTCTAAAACTTGACTTGAAATCCTTTGTTGAAGCTAAACACCTACCAAGATCTTGATCACATATCTGAGACTAATTAAACAAAAGATCATTAGTACTATAACTACATAGTTAATCATCATCAAAAATAGAGTGATATGCCTTTGGGCCAATAGGAAATTCTTCTGTGTGAAGGCAGGGACGTAGAGCAGTGGCTCGAACCTCGAAACATATCTTGGTGTTTGCATTTGATCCACTATCTCTAAACTCCCTCTTATATTGTGTCTTGCATCATTTCATACTGTTCATATCATACTTATATGCCTGGGATTGCTTATGTGTGCCCATACTTGTGTTCAACTAAGAGAGCTTTATATAGCACCTCAGCTCTTATTTATAGGAATTTAGAAGAGATAGTCCAGAGCCCTTCACCGAAAATTCAGCTACACTCTTTGGTTACACTAAGTGTGTTGCAATTTGTATTTAATTTCGCATCATTTATCATTAAATTATCCTTACACCTATTCACCCCCTCTAGGTGTACTTTCAGTATTTGTGCCAGAACAACAGGCTTAATTATGTCAAACCACTATTCTTCGAGGTTTCGCCTCTCGATCCCCAACCTTAGACACAGATTTGACAAGAGTCAACTTCTAACAACTTTCCTCTTAGGTCAATCTCTTAAATGAGTCCGAGATGTCCCTAGGGGCCAACGTGTAGAAATTTTATTAGGCTTAGTTTGTGTGAGTGGGGAGGTGATTTTTGGGCTAAAGGGAGGGTAATGACTTCCTCGCCTTATGTTATTAGATTTTGCTCTTAAGTTTAATTTGTGCAAGTGTACAATATAGATAAGAATGAACACAAAAAAGTGAGTAAATCATTAAAGTGTTTGTCCTAACTATATGCAATGCAATATGTACGCCTCCTATCAATGTCACAACAACACAAGAACAAAATATAGCGTATTGGAATGAAAATTGACACGTGCCTAGATGCAAATGTCTAAACCGTTTTAAAGCATCCAATTTTCGTATTTTAGTTCTTAAAATTGTTTACAGTGGACAGGTAATATAAACAAAAATTAGCAGAAGAATATAAAAATATATAAGAACTTACCTAACCACACAAGAGCAAGTGTAGACTTCTGCAATACTAAAAGTTTGACCTGCACACCAAAAACAAAGAAGAAAGGTTAACAAAATTGTGAAATCAAACCATTCCCATCCCCGGCAACGGCGCTAAAATTTGATCAGGGAGAAACCGCGCACAAAAAGTATATGTTTTGAAATTAAGATTTAACGTGTGTGTGCTTTGGCTTCCTCGATACTTCCGTTATAGCATAGAGGCTAAAACGAGTCGAATCCACAAGAACGGGAGGCGATAGAAGCTTACACGGTATGTTCACGTGTATGTTAAAGTTCTTCAATGTTTTAAAGAATGAAAAGAAAAGAAAACAAAGAATGGAAAAGAGAAGTACAGTGAAACACGAAGAAGTGGGAACATAGAAGATAAAATGTTTGTGGTTTTTGAAAGTATTTCTAAAACAAAGTAAAAAGATAAAGAAAACCTATGGCTACTAACTACTAATGACTCCACTAACATGCTAACCTCTTAGTGATAGTTGCCTCACAAGTATCCTTAGCAATTACTAGTCCTTGGTTCAAGAGCGTTACAAAGTATGGCTCATATGTCAACTTTCACATCCAAATTCAACCAACAATTGCAAGTTATACTTAAATCATCAAAACCCAATAAGAACAAGCATGAAATAAAGTAATGTTAGCTTATTAGAAATTTAGATGTTAGAGTGTTAGATCCATCATCATGAGCCATTAATGGCTCTTGCAAGAGCAAGGCCAAGTAGATGCTATTAGATTTATGTGGATTATCAAATAAGAAGTTAGACTAGTTAGTGATTAGTAGTTAGTTGCCATGAAAAAAAGGATTAGCTAAACATGTAAAAGGAGATTGAGAAGAAAACAAAAATAAGTTAAGAGAGCACCTTTCATAGATTGTCACCTTCTATTACAAGCACTCTTACTTCCCAACATTGCACCACTCTCTCTCCTATTACAAGATCTATAAGAAATGAAAAATACAAAGGAGGAAGGAAAAGAATACTAACCTAAACTACTCTAAACTACAAAATGGAGATGAAACTACCATAGAATATTGCATATCTCTCAATACAGAACCCAGAGGGTTTTTTTAGACACCAGGGAAGGGGGGCCAGGCTGGCAATAGCTGGCCTGAAGCACGGGCACAGCCGCGCCCATACGACTGTGGAAACGTGGCAAAAGCCACATTTTCGTGTCTCTTCTAGAGCCATGCGCGCGGCGCTTCGGGCCGTGCGCTATCTCGTCTGTCCCCTGTCGGTGTCAGCAGCCGGTTTCTGATTTTCAGCCCCTGGTTTGACAAAACAGCTCTCCAAGGTCAAAGGCTATATTATAGGCCTTTAATCACCCATAAAATTGTGATTTAGGGTCTTCTTCTTCATTGCACACCATGGACCTAGAAACATGTAAGAGAGGTATTATTAGCAGAATTTAATATTAAATAAATGTGAAGATGTGGTATAAAATATGCAGTTTTAGAGACTAATCACACGTCCTTGTGCACATCGGTCGACCGTGCCGGTCGAGTGACTCCTAGTCCGCTCGATCGCCAGTAGTCTAGCTGGGAAATTCTGGGACTTGAAAACATAGTTGTTTAATACCAATTAAATCCAATAAAATCACATAAATTCTAAAAAAATAAGTTTTTATAATATCTTTGAAATACAAACATGTGTGACTAAAATTCAACATATATTATAAACTATTTGATCTATTTTTATGATATGAAAATTTTGCCTTAAACCAAAATTAGTATTTTCCAAAACTTAGATTTTTGAATTGGAAAACCGTTTTCTCCAAAACTCATGTAAATACAAAAACATGATATTGAAACAACTTTGAAGCATATTGTATATCGATAGAATCTAATATACATGTAAAGATATCTATCTATGTTTTTAACATGAAATCCAATACTGGTTAAACCGAAAACTAAAAACCAATAAACTGAAAACTTGTGTGTGTGTGTGAACTTGAGCATATCAACACTAACTAATCTTTATACAAGATCTAAACAATCTAAATACAAACTGAAGTCTTCTTGTCTCCAAGCCGACTCAATCTAAACGCGATCCAACAAACTTGACTCCAACTGAGTGCTAGATGCGATCTTGACGTGCGAGCTCTTGAATCTACATGTGTTAGCTCCAAAACTCTTTTGTTGAAGCCAAACACCCACTTATCTTGATCAAATATTTGAAACTAAATATCACAAGATTATTAGTAAACTATAACTACATGAGTTAATCATCATACAAACTAGAGTGAAGGGCCTCTGGCCAACAATCTTCCCCTTTTTGAGGATAACAAAACTCATGCATGGATTAAAGTTGAGCTTCATAGAAGCTCCCCCTTAACTCATGCATAGCAATAAACATAAAGATATGTAATGAATGTTCAACACAACTATGTATAAATGAAGAATACTTCTCCACTTTTTGCATAAACAAAACATACATGCTTTGATATCAATTAAAAAAATAAACAGCATATGGAAAAGTATCAATATTCTTTTTTCCCCCATTTTGCCAATTCATATATAAAACAAGGTGATAAAATAAACATGCATATATAAAACGCAAACATACTTCTCTCCCTTGTTAAATATGCATATAAAACTCAAAAATATCTCTCCCCCTTTTTATCAATTCATCAACAACGGGGCATTAATAAAAACTCAAAACAAACAATAAAGGGCATAAATAATATCTCTTCCCCTTTTTGCATAAATTAAATAATAAAGTTGTATGTACTATATACATTCATGAAGAGGAGAGACGTAAAGTTAACTCCCTCTGTATACATGCATTTATATAAAAAGAGATGGCTAAATCCTAACCACATAAAGCATAATATATAATGTATAAAGGAGATGTGAATCTCCCCTACACACGTGTAAGACATAGAGATGAGCGGTCAAGCTCTCAATATGAGATACACTCAACATGAATCTATATATAGAGAAGATGTTAAGCTTCCCTTACATATAAACAATAAATATCAAAATATTATGATACCAAATTATGATACCAATAGAAAATAAATAAAATTTTTAAGATACGAAAAGATACTAATTGAAAATATCTTGTAAACTTTTGATACCAATAGAGAATGAAACAATGTGTGTTTTTGATACCAATTGAAACATATATATATTGTAAATCTTGATATCAATTGTGAATATTAGTACCAACTGAAAATATTTTATAATTTTGATACCAATTGTAAGAATATATATTTTATAAGTATTGATACCAATTGAAAGTAAAAAACCAATTTTTTTGGTAAATACAACCCATTTCAATATAGATACCAATTTAAAATGAAGCATGAAACCAATTGAAAAACACGAACTAACCTTTTGGTTAAACACTTAAACCATTTTGCAATAGAGATACCAAATAGAGAATAATATCAATTTAAGATTCTTGATACCAATATTGAAAATGTTAGCATATATCAATTGAAAATATTTTTCATTAGGAGCGTAGGATACCAATTGAAAAGTAAGATATCAATTGAATACTATCATTTTTCATCATAAAGAATGGGAGTAAAATACCAATTGAAAACAAAACTGATTAAAAGGTAAAACTTGAATTTTTCTCCCCCTTTATGAAATACTAATGAAAACGATGCATAAGCTTGTATAAGATATCAATTGAAAAATAATTATTATTATGGACTAAAGCAAGCTTAGCAAGAAATAGTTTGTGCATTAAATTTTAAAAATATTGTAAGCACAATCAAATCATATATGTATGAAAATATAAATACCAATCAAAATTAGTACTATTTGAAGTATGAAGCATACATATATTGAAACCACAAATATGAGTATACAAATAAAAAAAATATCAATTGTGATACCAATTAAAAATATGATGAGGATCAAGTGTATAACTCATACCTACCACCCTATTCATGCACATGTTTAAATAGATTTTCAATTAGGCATACAAGGCATGGTCGCTCATCCATCCGCCCTTGAATGGTAGGGGTTTTCAAAAATATGATTTTGAAAATAATTTTAGCATAATTGAAAACTCTACCAAGTGAAGAATATGAACTAGTGTAAGATAATTTGAAGTAACTAGTTATAGATTCTTCAAGAATATGAAACCAACTCATATACTTCATGAAGCATGCAATTTACACAAAATTGACACTCAAGTTATATAAAGCATATATAAGACTCATGAAAACAAGGTCATGAGAAAATATCAGCAATGTGAGTGTACAAGAATCATGTGAAAAGCATAATCACGAAAGTAGGCAATGAAGCTCATAAGATTCTTTCTCAAAAGTATGAAAATCATTAAAACTAAATAGGCTTCAAGGTATATGTATGTTTTATCTCAACTAGAAGAATACATACATATCTCAAATACAAGTGAGTCCAAAATAAAATATTGCATGAAAAGCAAATGACTCAAGGGTATACATGTATATCTAAAATTTTGACAAAATTGACATATATATGAAGCTAAACACATTATTATGAAAAATATATACAAAATATAGGGAATACAAGTCAAAATGCACAAATCATCAAAACTAGGCTATACTAGTACATCTAATAGGTACAAATGAGCAAATAAGTACAAACATATAAAAATCAAATATGACTCATTGGTTGTACTTGTATACACACAAGTTTTAATGAAGGCTACATCTAAACATGTAATCAAAACATGAAGCATAAAACGAAAAACATAAGCCAATATGATCATTATGTAAATGCACATGTTTTAGAGTTATGATATACACAATAGCTAAACTACAGTGAGAACACAAAATGTGGATCCATATGAACATGGGTGTATCTCAATTACCATACATGTATGTCATAAGTCAAATTATCATGGCATATAATATAATGAGCATTAAAACATGACATGCTAAAAATTGACAATAAGAAAGCATGTAAACTAAATGAGAGTTTGAGATAGTTACCAAAATCAATAGGGGATTATCTCTAATTCTCTAAACCATGGTAGTCCTCCCACCAAACTTCCTTAAAAGTGATGCATCCAAAATTGTCACCATTTAGCTCGGACATCCGCCATTAAGGCACCAATACCCACGTCGAGTAAGAGCCCACACCTACATCAAATAAAATAGGAGTGACTTTTGGTACCCATACTATATTGGGTCCATAGGGATTAGTACCTTTCCTAGCCCAAACAAATCTATTTGCAAAATTTACATTATGTACTCTATCATAACAAAACATTGCAAGGTGGCCCTTTCGTCCACAATGTGTACATGTGTACACATGAGCATACATAGAATCATGTGTGTGAGCATGATGAGCATGTGTATGTCGTGTATGGTGTGCATGCATTTAAGGAGCATGTTTCTTGCGAAACATGGATTCCAACCGTGTGTGGTTTATGGCACAATGGCTCAAAGTGGATCCCAAAAAATCAATACTCTTCTTTAAAGCACATATATCATTTTCAATAATAGAAGAAGAGGTGTATGCAATAGATACACTAGAAGGTGAAGCTATACTAGCATGGAAAACATGTGTATTTAAATTATTTTTCAAAAATTTATTTTCACTAGAAATCAAACCAATTCTTTTGAAATAGAAATAATTTTATTTTTCAAAGAATCATTTTCTTTTAAAACAAAATTAAGTTTTGAAGATATAACTTCATTTTTCTTCAAAACATCATTACAATCATTTTTATTTTTCAAATTTTTGTTTTCATTTAGAGCAAGTTCAAGTTGGAATTTTAAAGAGTTCCTTTCATTTGAAATCTCATCCCTCTCTTGTAAAATAACATCAAGTTTAGATGACAAATTTTTATTTTCTTCTTTTAATGCAAAACTTTTCTTTTTCAAAAGTTTATATTTTTCTAACAATTTTTCACAAACAATAGATAGTTCTTCATTTAATGCGTCAGCATCAATATAATTATCTCCAGAAGAACTAGCACTATCATCTAGTTGAGTATTTGAGTTTACCTTAAGGAACTCATTCCGTAAGACCATGTAGCAAGCTTGTTCGAATTCTTTTCCACTAGATTTCTCCTTCAGATATTTTAGCGTTTGGAGTTTTGGAGAAGTCAAAGTATTCCACACTGTAAAGGCGGAATCACAATGAGAAACTATAGAAAAATATTCTGTATTAAGAGTGCGCCTAAGTGCCTCAAGGGCTTGTACATTGGCCTCTATATGCTTGCTATTACCAAGATAAGATTTCTTGGTAGCGGCAAGGTAAACATGCAAGTCTAGGGTTTTTAAGTAAGCATTCATTCTAAGCTCCACATATCAATGTTAGAAACATCAAACATGGAAGGGGCAAGGTAATCCATAAGTGTGCGTAAACAAATAAGTGTGCAAATGCAAATCTAGATTAGCTAACCAAGATCTCACTCCTAGGTGGTTAAACCTAATATCAGGAGCGTGTTGGCCCAGAGGCCTTCCATTCTAGTTTTGATGATGATTAACTCATGTAGTTATAGTTTACTAATAATCTTGTGATATTTAGTTTCAGATATTTGATCAAGATATTAGTAGGTGATTAGCTTCAACAAAAGTATTTTGGAGCTTTCACTGGTGATTCAAGAGCCTGAGTGTCAAGTTCATATCTAGCACTCGTTTAGAGTCAAGCTCGGTGGATCACGTTTGAATCGAGTCGACTTGGAAACGGCGCTCTACAAGAAGACCTCGGTTTGTTTTAATATAGTTTGTTGAGATCCATTGTTATAGATCCATTGTTAAAGATTAGATAGTGTGATATGCTCAAGTTCACAACACACACACTTGTTTTAAGTTTCATATTTATTGATTTTAGTTTTTCAGTTTAACCGATCTTCGTTTTCATGAATAGACAGAATCAAAACAAGTTTACATGGTTTAATGTATATTAGATTTGTTCTATATACATCTATGCTTCAACTATTTAAATAAACTTAGTTTGATAGTCTATTTCATGAGTTTGGAGTTTTGTATTTTAACAAAACGTATTTTTTGGATTTAATGTCACAAACATTGATATATATATCTTTCATGTACATTATAATCTAATATACAACATGCTTCAAAGTTGTTTCAATATCATGTTTTTGTATTTGGATGAGTTTTGGACAAAACGGTTTTCCATTTCAAAAATCTAAGTTTTGGAAAATACAGAATTTGGTTTTCGGTAAATTTTCCAAGTCACAAAAATGGTTCAAATAGTTTGAAATATTTGTTGAATTTTTTCACACATGTTTGTATTCAAAATTATAACAAGAACTTATTTTTGTAGATTTTTAAAGATTGTATGAGATTTTATTTAAGTCAAGAAGCCAAACTTTTAATCCCCATAAATCCATGTTCTGGCTTCTGCCGGTCGACCGGGCCGGTCGACCGAGTTAGGAGTCGGTCGACCAAGTCGGTCGACTACGTGCACAGAACGTGCACGCCTGTTTGGCTGGAGGGCCGGTCGACCGCCAGAGAGCTTCTGCACTCTGGAAAGCCCCGGTCGACCGGGTCGGTCGACCGACAGAGAGCTCTGCTCTCTGTTCCAGGCCACGGTCAACCAGGTCGGTCGACCGCTGTCCCAACAGTCAGAAATTTAACCGTTAGCGGTTGACCGGGTCGGTCGACTGACAGCCATCCAGGCTGCTGACTGGACCCCAACGGCTAGTTTTTTCCTAGCCTATAAATTAGGGTTCTATGGGCTATTTTGGATAGGATTTTGAAGAGCAAAAAAATTCCTACTTCTCTAGTATTTTTATACAAGTTTCAAAAGAGTTTTAGAGCATTAAAGATTTAATCTTTATTTTGTCTTAAAAGGGGTTGAAAAATTCAAAGAAAAGAAAAGTCTTTGGGAATTGGTTTGATCTTCATTTTCAATTCTATCTAGAGTTTTTCCCTAGAGTTTTTCTTTGAGTTTTTGATTTCCAAACTCTTTGTTTTCAACACTTGAGCAATCTTGCTTTCCTATTTATTAGGATCTTTATCTTTGTGGGAAATTTGGTTTGTGGTTGAGATAAACCACCAAGTTGTAAAACTTCCTTCATTGTGATATCCCTCTAGTGAGAGGTGATTGAGTTGGTATCCCTCTATTGTGAGGTGATAGTGGAAGTTGTGTTTGGCTCCCTCTAGTGAGAGGTGGAGATTGTGTTTAGCTCCCTCTAGTAAGAGGTGGAGTTTGTGTTGGAATCCCTTAAGTGTGAGGTGATTGGTGTTTGTTGGCTAAGTGCCTACCCCTCTTGTATGAGGTGAATTTTGTGCTGGTTGTGCCTTGCCTCTAAGTGTAGAGGTTGTATTGGTTAAGAGAGGAGTAGTGTACTCCCGATTGTATTTGCCCCAAATCCTCAGTGGAGGTTCCCTGTGTGGGAGTCATGTGTGGACAAGTTAGTGGATCGGAAATCCTTCTCTGTGAAGGCGGGGACGTAGAGCTGTGTGCTCGAACCTCGAAACATATCCGTGTGTTTGCGATTGATCCACTTTCTCTAACTCTCTCTTACTTTATGCATTGCATCATATTGTCATATCATATATATGCTTGTGTTGTTTGTGTGTGCCTCACTTGTGTTTAACCACGAGAACTTCATATAGCACCTCAACTCTTATTCAGAGGAATCAAGAGGAGTTAGTCCAGAGCCCTTCACCGGGAATTCGGCTACACTCGTTGGTTACATTAAGTATGTTACAATTAGTTTTTAATTCCGCATTAGTTGACCATTAGATTAGCTAGTCACCTATTCACCCCCCTTTAGGTGATTTCAATTGATATCAGAGCCACACTCCTGATATTAGGTTTAACCACCTTGGAGTGTGATCATGATTTTGCTAATCTAGTATTTTCTTTTGCATACTTATTGTTTATACACACTCATGGACTTCATGACCCCACCTATGTTTGATACTTCCAACATTGTTGTTTGGAAGGCTAGGATGTCTGTGTATCTAAAAACCCTAGACTTGCATGTTTTCCTTGCCGCTACCAAGAAATCCTATCTTGGTAATAGCAAGCCTATAGAGGCCAATGCACAAGCCCTTGAGGCACTTAGAAGTACGCTTAATAAAGAATATCTTTCTATGGTTTCTAACTGTGATCCGCCTTTGCAGTGTGGAACACTTTGACCTCCTCCAAGCTTCAATTGCCAATCCAAATGGAGGATGAATCTAGTGGAGAATTCGAGCAACAATGCTACATGATCTAAGGGAATGACTCCCTTAAGGTAAACTCGAAAACTCAATTAGATGATGATGATGCTAGTTCTTCTAGTAATTAGTATATTAATGCTAATGCTTTAAATGAAGAACTATCAATTGTTTGTGAAAAATTATTAGATAAATATAATCTTTTGAAAAAGAAAAGTTTTGAACTAAAAGAAGAAAAATAAGGATTTGTGTTCAAAACTTGATTTGACTTTACAAGAGAAGGTTGAGATTTCAAATGAGTGTGACTCTTTGAAAACCCAACTTAAACTTGTTTTAAATGAAAATAAGATTTTGAAAAATAAAAATGATTGCAATGAGATTTTGAAGAAAAATGAGATCTTGTCTTCAAAACTTGATTTTGTTGTAAAAGAGAATGATTCCTTGAAAATAAAAATTGCTTCTATTTCAAAGGAATTGGAAATTGTTTCAAATAAAAACATTTCTTTGAAAAATGATTTAGATTCTCATGTTTGTCATGCTAGTGTAGCTTCACATTCTAGCTCACCTATTGCATGCACCTCTTCTTCTATAATTGAAAATGATATTTGTATGCTTAAGAAGAGTGTGGATTGTTTGGGCTCCACTTTGAGCCATTGTGCTTTGAACCAGTCACGCTTGGAATCCATGTTTCGCAAGAAATAAGTTCCAACTATGCATGCACACCATCCACAGCATACACATGCTCCTCACGTTCACACTCATCACACTATGTATGCTCATGTGTACACATGTACACATTGTGGACGTAAGGGCCACCTTGCTAAATTTTGTTTTGATAAGATACATGATTCAAATTTAGCAAATAAATTTGTTTGGGTTAGGAAAGGAGCTAACCCCCATGGACTCAAAAGAGCATGGGTACCAAAGACCACTCCTATTTTATTTGATGTAGGTGTGGGCTCTCACATGACGTGAGAGTAATGGTACCTTGAGTTGGATGCGCTCCGAGCCTAAAGATGACTATTTGGATGCATCACTTTCAAGGGGAGTTTGGTGGGAGGACCACCATGGTTTAGAGACATGGAGAGTTACCCTCATGGTTTTGGTAACGATCTCTTACTCCTCATTATGTTTACATGCTTTCATATTATTCATTTTTAGCATGTTTTGATGTTTCATGATTAATATATTAAATACCATGATAATTAGATTAGTGATATGCATAATTAGTAATTGAGGCACCCATGTTTATATGGACCCATATTTTGTGTTCTCACATTTGTTTTAGCTATTAATGCATGTTCATTTACATAATGATCATATGAGTTTTGTTTTGATTTTAATGCTTCATGTTTTTGATTACATGTTTAGATGTTAGTTTTTATTAAAACTTCGATATATACTTGTACAACTAGTGAGCCACAAATAGGTTATTATATGTTTATTCTTGAATGCTCATTTGTACTGATTAGATGTACTAGTATAGTCTAATTTTGATGATTCATACATTTTGACTTGTATTCCCATTTTGTACATGTTTTTCATGTGTATGCTTAACTTCATGTATATGTCTATTTTATCCAAACTAATAGTTATACATATACATCCTTGGGCCATTTGCCTTCATGTATATACTTTTGTGGACTCATTCATGTTTAGATATGTATGTATATTTTAGTTTGTACAAGACATACATATACCTTGAAGATTAAATTATTTTAATTTTGATGTTTTTCATGTTTTTAAGGAATTTCACATTGAGCTTGATTGCCTATTTTCATGATGATGTATTTCACATAACTCTTATACACTCACTTTACTTATTGTTTTCTCATGATTTTATTTTCATGATATGATATATACCTATATAGATTTTAAGTGTTTGGTGATCATGTGATCTACATGTTTTTCATGAAATATATTTGTGTTTTATTCCTTGCTTGAAGGATTTCGTACTATTTTACAAATTTTTCATATAACTAGTTCGTATTCTTCATATGGTAGAGTTTTCAAACATACTATATTTTCAAACTTATTTTTGAAAACACCTACCCATCAAAGGGCGGTTGGTTGGGCGACCATGCCTTGTATGCTCATTATTGAAAATCCATTTAAAACATGTGCATGAAATGGGTGGTAGGAAGTATGAGTTATATACTTGATCTTATTGTGTTTTCAATTGATATCATTATATCTTTTCAATTGGTATCACTATTGACATTCTTTTTGTATACTCATATCTTTTATATATGTATGCTTAATCTTCAAATAGTATCAATTTCAATTGGTATTTATCTTTACATACACATATATATGTTTTATGTGTGCTTACTATATCTCTATACTTTGAGTACAAATTTTGGTTATGCTAAGCTTGATTTCTTAAATGACTATTATTTGTCAATTGATTATTTTTCAATTAGTATCTTATACAAGTTTATGCATCATTTTATTTGATATTTCATAAAGGGGGAGAAAATTCTTATTTCACCTTTCAATTAGTTTTGTTTACCCTTAGTATTTTACTCCCACACTTTATGATGGAAAATGATTGAAAAATGATATTGATTTTTATTTGGTATCATACACTCCTAATGAGAATATCATAGATTGGTTTATGGTTTTCAAATTGGTATCAGAAGTGTAAAATATTTTCAATTGCTACTAATTTTTACAGTTGGTATCAAGATTATCTATATGTTTATATTTTTCAATTGATATCAAAATTCTAGTTTGAATTCCAATGTTTTATTTACTTTCATTGGTATTCTTCAAAAAAAAATTCATTTACCTATTTGTTTATTTTCAATTGGTATCATGATGTACTTAATTGATATATTTTTTAATTGGTATCATAATGTTTTGTTTTGGTTTCACCCCTTGAAGATTTTTTTGTTTCAGACAAAAAGCGGGAGAACATGGTTTTATTGTTTTCTTTGACCCCTTTGTTGATGATTGACAAAAAGGGGGAGAAGTATTTGAGTTTATATGCATGTTTATTTGTTTATTTACAAAAAGAGGAAGAAGTATTTGTTATTTTTGTTTTGTTGATATCAAGAACCTTTATTAAATTTTTTATTGTTGGTATCAAGAGTTTTTATTAATTATCTTTCAATTGGTATGAAGAGCTTTTATTAAAAGATTTATTATTGGTATCAAGAGCTCTTATTGATTAAGCTTTCAAATTGAAATTTTTATTGGTATCAAGGGCAATTATTTAAAGAACATGTTTATTTTAAGTTTATATTTTTAATTGGTATTTAAGAACATGTTTATGTTAAAAAGAAGGAAAAGTAATTTATTTTAAAATTTTGGTATCAAGAGAATGTTCATTGTTTTATGCATGTTTATGCATATTCATGTTTAGCATTCATTGCATATCTTTGTGTTTAATGCTATGCATGAGTTAAGGGGGAGCTTCTTTGAAGCTTAACTTTAATGCATGCATATATAACTTCATGAGTTTTATCATCATCAAAAAGGGGGAGATTGTTGGCCCAGAGGCCTTCCACTCTAGTTTTGATGATGATTATTTTTTCTTCTCTATTTTTTGGTATGCAGGTTAAATTTTTAGCGTTGTAGAAGTCCACACTTGCTCTTGTATGGTCGGGTAATTCTTGTATATTCTTATTTTATGCTGCTAATTTTTTTTATATTACATGTACACTGTAAATAATTTTAAGAATTAAAATACGGTAATTGGATGCTTTAAAACGGTTTAGACAATTGCATCTAGGCACGTATCAATTTTTATTCTAATATATTGTATTTTATTTCTTGTGTTGTTGTGATATTGATAGGAGGTGTACATATTACATTGCATATAGTATAGGACAAACATTTCAGTGATTTACTTGCTTTTTTGTGTTCATTCTTATCTATATTGCACACTTGCACAAATTAAATTTAAGGGCAAAACCCAAAAACAACATAAGGTGGGGAAGCCATTACCCTCTCTTAGCCCAAAAATCACCTCCCCACTCACACAACCCAAGCCTTAATAAAAATTGCTAGACGTTGGCCCCTAGGAACATCTCGAACTCATTTAAGAGATTGACCTAAGGGAAAAGTTGTTAGAAGTTGACTCTTGTCAAATCGGTGTCTAAGGTTGGGGATTGACAGGCGAAACCTTGAAGAATAGTGGTTTGGCATAATTAGGCCCGTTGCTCCAGCACGGATACCTCCCACTGATCTTGTCCGTATCTGGTCGATTAACTCGTGGTCAGATTCTGACAATGTACGCCCCGTGGACATCTAACCAGTTAGGAGTCGTCTAAGTCTAAGTCAACCCTAGTATAGGCTTGTTTTCTTTTTCATTATCTGTGTATGTTTTTCTTTTTTGTATATTGTGAAATGGATTTTAACAACAATAATTCTTTCAATTCTAATTTTAATCCATATTTCACCCCGATCTCATTTGACTCAAATAACTCTGACCTGGCTATATACAATATGAACCAACCATTTATTTCGAGTTGGGATTATCCAAATCAATATGACCCATATCCCCAACCATACGACCATAATTTTTAAAATAATTTCAACTCTTCACAGAGTCAATGGGGATTCACCTATCCTGAGTCAAATTCTCAACCGCCTTGTCAATAATTTTCACAAAATTTATTCTCCGATTTTGGTTCATATATTCCTTTTCCTGTTCCACCAACCAAAGAAAAATCTGATTTGGAAAGGAGTAAGGAAGAGTCCCTACAACAAGTTCAAAATTTGCTCAATTCACAATCCTTCCAACATCAAACTCCACATACCCCTTTTCTAGAGCAACCAATTGAAGAAGAATTTGAGCTAGAAAAGCGTTTGGAAGTCTTGTGTGATAGAGTGCAAAACATGTTGGACTCCTCATCTCAACTAAATTTTTAAGAGTCCTACTCATCTTTTCCAGTCTCACCTATTCAAAATGAACAAACTTCAATACTGGACTTGAGATGGAACCCTTGCGTGAGTCTGAGCAGCAACCGTAAAATCCGATGAACTCACAATTTCACTACAATTTTCAAAATCAACTTTCATACTTATCTTTTCAAGAAGAACCAATTACAACAAGTATGGAAGACATGATTTCGACTCCAAATTCTGTTACCCGGCCTATCAGTAGGTTAGACTCACTTATGAGCGAATTGATCAATGAGAGCGAAGAAAGCCTTTCTTGTTAATCTTTGACCGATCCTTAAATCTCTAACTCTGCTGATTGGACCCAAGAATCATGTCATTTTGGAAATCCAGCTTCAATTTAATCATACCAACCTGAACTTGACCAACATCACATCCTTGACATTTTGGCAAGTTATCATTTTCCCGAAATTGAACTTGAGCTTGAAAGTGATCCTGAACCTCAAATTGGTGATTCCTTTTCACTTTTTGATTCAATAGTGACTCTGGTATCTTTACCAGATTTTTTCTCTATTCCAGAGTCAACATTGAATCTTGTATTAGTACACCGTGAAATAGAATCACCAATCTTTTATGATCACACTTCATTGATGGGGAAAGTGTGTGAACATCAATTCTTTGGTTTAGACCCTATTTTTGAACCAATTTCGACTCTCTTGACTCTCGACTTGATCTGAGTCAACATCCCGAGAGTCAACATCCCGAGTCGGTGTCAGTTTTTGTTCCCAATTCATTTGAGTCCAAATCCATCATCTTTCAAAATCACACTTCATTATTGGACAAGAATGTTGAAGAAAATGACTCTGTAATTATTTTTGAAAATTGAAAATTAGATTGGGGTAATTTTTTAAATAAGACCATTCAGTCCATTATTCTTTTATTGGGTCGTATTAGGGAGGTCTCTGGTGGGTTTCTGGAAGATCCACATTATCCTGATTGGGTAGCAACGCTTGGCCCAATCAGACCCCACCGGAACCACCACCATAAGGTAATCTTCCTTCCCTCTCAATTTATTTCATGTATATACATATTCACTATACAATGAGGACAATGCATGAGATAAGTGTGGGGGAGGGTTTACTAACATAGTTAGTTTTATATTTTCTTTCTTTTATACTTCTTTTTAATTAAAAACAAAAAAAATATTTTATATAAAACTCTTTTCTTTTCTTTTTACAAAACTTTTTGAAATCAGATAAATAGTTTTGATTTATTTTTAAGAAAATTAAGATTATCTTGGGAATTAGGAAGACCTAAAATTATGAAATTTTAAACCGAGTCAAAATAATATATCTTGTTTAAATTTTAGGATAAGAAAGTAAGATTGAAAAGATAATTTGATCTTGAATTTTTTGCCTTAGATTTATGCACTCCACACTTACACAATTTTTGGGATTGAAACAAAAACTGAAATGCCATATATTAAAAAAATAATAATAAAATAAAAAATAATAATATTAATTATAATAAAAAATCACTTATTTAAGTTGGATAATTATGCCTCAGGAAGCATGATTAATCATACCTAAAATGGTGGTTAAAAACAAGATAATTCCTTTAATTTTGTGGCCTTCTTTACTCGAGTCCTTAAGTTCGAGGGATGTTTTCTCATCTGGTACCCTAAGACCATCTGGTTTGGGAGTCACCGGCTAAAGGCTCACTATCCGCGTAAATAAGAAAGCCTAAGAAAACTAAGGGAAGAAAAAAAAAGAGAAAAAAATAATAAAAATCAATAGCATGAAAGTTTGAGTCAATATCCCAAAAATCTCCATAGTTCACAAAGCGCATATTTTTTTAAGAGTTTTATGAAAGATCAAAGAGTCAATTCAATTTTAAATTCTTACATTTAATTTATAACAAGATTTTTTGCATTTTGACTTAGTTTAAGAAAGAACAATTTCTGGTTAACCTCTGACCTTGGAACACTTATATTTTCACAAAAATACTTCAAACGCTTTTCCCTATTTCAAAATACGTTTTCAAAATACTAACATTTGGTTTCTTTCTTTATGGATTTTGTGGGTGTAATCTGCTGAAAACTCTCAGAAGATAAAACTCCTCCTCTAGGGAAAACTTAGAGGTTTAATGGCTTGTTGCACATGCTCAGTGCAATCGCGTCACCTGCAAAAGTGGTGTAATAATTTTCTTAGTTTTTTGTTTTGCTAGGGACGAGTAAAAGATAAGTGTGGGGGTGTGATTAGTCTCTAATTTTGCATAATTTTTATCACATTTGTGTTGGCCCAAAGGCCTTCCACCCTAGTTTTGATGATGAATAACTCATGTAGTTATGTTTACTAATAATCTTGTGTTGTTAAAGTTTCAGATCATTAACCAAGATATTAGTTGGTGATTAGCTTCAACAAGGTGTTTGGAAGCTCTCACATGTGATTCTAGGGCTCAAGCTTCAAGATCACACATTGCCTAGCCCATGGATGGACTTTTGGAGCAAGTCAACTTGAAGATGAAGATCATCAAGAAGACTTAGGTATCCTAGTTTAGATAGTGTGTTTTAGATCCATTTGTAAAGCTTAGTATAGTTGATATGCTCAAGTGCACATAACACACACGTTTCATGATTTGGATTTTGGTTTTCATGGATAGTAGATCAAAACAAGTTTACTTTATTTCTATGTATATTAGATATGTTCTAGATATACATACATGCTTTAAAGTTGCTAGACAAACTTATTGTGACTATCCTATTCATGTTTTGGAAAAATCAAGTTTGACAAAAATACAAGTTTTGTTTTTGATAAAATTTGCAAGACTCAAAAATGAATTGATATAATTGATATATGTCTTGAAATTTTTATCACTTGTTTGTGTTTGAATATAAAATATTAAAACAAGTTTTATAAAATTTTCAGAAAAGATAAAAGATTTTTATAAAATATTTTTCCCAAATTTTCTGACTTTGTTTTGTGCTGACAGGCTGGTCGGTCGACCCGGACGGTCGACCGCACCAAGGGCCGGTCGACCCGTCGGGTCGACCGACGTGCACAGATGTGCACGTCTGGGCAGACACAAAAACGGTCGACCGGGTCGAGAGCAGAGCTCTCTGTTTGTTTGGGTCGACCGGGCCGGTCGACCGCAGTTGCCCAACGGTCATAATTCTGACCGTTGGCGGTCGACCGGGCCGGTCGACCGTTGCCTGTCAGAGCTGCCAGCTCAGCTCTAACGGCTAGTTTCTGGTTTGGCCTATATAAACCCCAACTCTTTGGGATTTTGGCCAAGTTTTTTAAGGAGAAAAATTTCTGGTTTCTAAAGTGTTTAAAACAAGTTTTCAAAAGTGTTTGGGGCTTTAATCTTTCAACCTTTATTTGTTTTTAGGTTTTTGGAAAAATCAAAGAAAAGAATATTTTGGGAGATTTGTCTTGGTTTTCATTCTATATCTTTTGCAAGAATTTTCCCAAGTGTTTTTCTTTGTTGCTTGTTTTCCAAACACCTAGTTTTCCACACTTGAGCTATCATACTATCCTAATCTATTAGGATCTTGTTTTTGTGGAAAAGAAAAGAGAAAAAGAAAGAGAGATTGAGTTTGTGGTTTTTGGAACCACTTGTTGTAAACACCCTTATTCTTTGTGTATCCCTCTTAGGTAGAGGTGATCGGTGATTGGTTCGCTCCCTCTAGTGAGAGGTGGAGATTGGTGTTTGTAAACCCTCTTCGGTAGAGGTGTTGGTTGGTTGTTGTATTGGCTACGGGCCTACCCCTCGGTTGTGAGGTGGTTGTTTGAGAGAGGAGTTTGATACTCCTAGTGTTGTAACAAATCCTCTTCGGTAGAGGTTCCCTCGGTGGGAGATAGTGGATTGGAAATCCTACACGGTGGTGTAGGCGGGGATGTAGAGCAAGGTGCTCGAACCTCGAAACATATCTTGGTCTTTGCGATTGATCCATTGTCTCTCTAACTCTCTCTCATTTATATTGTGCAAAGCATCATTCATAACATCATATCATATTTGCTTGTGTTGAGCATAATTCATATTGCCATATCTATTTGCTTGTGTTGTGCCTTGCATATTTCATATTGCTATATCTTGTATATGCTTGGTTGTTTGTGTGCCTCACTTGTACCTAATCAACAAGAGCTTCACATAGCACCTCAACCCATTCAAGGGAATCAAGAGGAGTTAGTCCAGAGCCCTTCACGGGGAATTCGGCTACACTTGTTGATTGTACTAAGTGTGTTGCAAGATTTGCATTAGCTTCCACTTTTAGCGCACATAGTTTTGCATTTAGTTCTAGATTAGCACTTACACCTATTCACCCCCCCTCTAGGTGTTTTTCAATTGGTATCAGAGCTAGTGCTCCTGATATTAGGCTTAATATCCTAGGAGTGAGATCCATTTGGTTGCTAATCTATTGTTTGCATTTGCGTGTTTGCACACTCATATAGTTTGCCATGGACTTCATGACCCTACCTAGCTTTGATCCTTCCAACATTGTTGTTTGGAAGTATAGGATGCCCGTGTACCTAAAGACCCTAGGCTTGCATGTCTTTCTTGCCGCTATCAAGAAATGCTATCTTGGTAATGGTGATCATATAGGGGCCAATGCACAAGCCCTTGAGGCCATTAGAAGCACGCTTTCAAAAGAATATCTTATGCATGTTTCTAATCTTGATTCCGCTTTTGCAGTGTGGAATAAGTTGACAACAACCACCAACACCTCCAAGCTTCAAGTCCAAATCCAACAAGAAGAGGAATCTAGTGGAGAATCCGAGCCACAACAATGCTATATGGTCCAAGGGAATGACTCCCTTGAGGTACACTCGGAACCCCACTTAGATAATGATGATTGTGCTAGTTCTTCAAATGATTATGTTGATCCCCATGCTTTAAATGAAGAACTTTCTATTGTGTGTGAAAAATTAATAGAAAAATATAATTTGTTGAAAAAGAAGAGTCTAGAGATTGAAAAGGAAAATAAGAGTTTGCATGCTAGACTTAACAATGTTTTGCAAGAGAAGGTTGAGGTCTATAATGAAAGGGATTCATTGAGATCTCAATTAGAACTTGCACTTAAAGAAAATAAATTTT
Source organism: Agave tequilana (assembly GCA_038442645.1). Taxonomy (NCBI): domain Eukaryota; kingdom Viridiplantae; phylum Streptophyta; class Magnoliopsida; order Asparagales; family Asparagaceae; genus Agave; species Agave tequilana. The sequence goes on from JAVJIF010003058.1 coordinate 170,697, forward strand.
TAAAATCTAAAAATGATTGTGAAACTCTTTTGAAGAAAAATAAAAATTTGTCTTCAAAAGTAGATTTTGTTTTAAAAGAGAATGTTGATTTGAAAAATAAAATTATTTCTATTTCAAATGAGTTGAATACTTGTTTAGATAAGAATATGGTTTTGAAAAGTAAAATTGATGCACATGTTTGCCATGCTAGTGTAGCTTCTTCATCTAGTCTACCTAATGCATGTACCTCTTCTTCTAAGATTAATAATGATATATCCATGCTTAAGAAGAAGGTAGATTGTTTGGGCTCCACTATGAGCCAATGTGCCATGAACCACACTCGGTTGGAAACCTTGCTTCGAAAGAAACCAGTTCCATCCTTTATGCATGCACACCCTTCACGGCATACACATGCTCCACACGGACACACCCATCACACGTATGCTCATGTGTACACTTGTACACATTGTGGACGTAAGGGCCACCTTGCTAAATTTTGCTATGATAGATTACATACTCCAAATTTAGCAAAGAATTTTGTTTGGGTTAGAGAAGATACTAACCCCCATGGACCCAAAAGAGTATGGGTACCAAAGACCACCCCTCCTATTATTTTTGATGTAGGTGTGGGCTCTCACATGACGTGAGAGTGATGACACCTTGAAGTGGATGCGTTCCAAGCTTAAAGGAAATCATATGGATGCATCACTTTCAAGGGAAATTTGGTGGAGAAGACCACCATGTTTTGGAGACAAGGAGAGTTGCTTCTTCGATTTTGGTAACAATCCTTTACTCCCATTTATTATTTACATGCTTTCATAATTAAAATTTATAGCATGTTTTGATGTTTTGTAGCATGTTTCATTGTCTATGGATTAGTATGTACATACCATGTTTATTAGATCCTTGACATACATGTATAGTATTTGAGACACACATGTTTATGTGAACCCATAATTAGTGTTCTCACTTTTGTTTAAGTTATAATGTACATCATGAATCTAATACATGTGAATTTACATAGTAACCATGTTTTAGTTTTATCATGATGATTTTTATATTGTGCTTCATGTTAAGATTACTTGTTTAGATGTTAGTTTTCATTAAGACTAGGAATTATACTTGTACATATAGTGGGCCACAAATAAATCTATATATGTTGAGCTTGATTGCTTATTTGAACCCATTAGATGTGCTAGTATAGTCTAGTTTTGATGATTCATACATTTCAAACTTGTATTCCATTTTTAGATTTGTTTTATGAGTTTTCACTTCATGTATATGTTTGTATTGCCAAACTTTAAGATATACATGTATACCCTTTGAGTCATTTGCCTTTCATGCAAATCTATATATGGACTCAATTGTGTTTAGGGATATGTATGTATACTTATTGTGTTGACAATTCATACATATACCTTAAAATAAAATTTGTTGATGAAGATTTAGTTTTTCTTGATTTTGTGTTTAATTGTTTAACTTCATGTATATGCCTATCTTGTCCAAACTATTAGATATACATGTTTATCCTTTTGAGCCACGTGCCTTAATGCTTATATTTTGTGGACTCGTTTGAGTTTTGGATATGTATGTATACTTTAGTTTGTATTAGACATACATATGCCTTAAAGATTAAATAGTTTGATGATTTTTATGTTTTCATGTTTTCATGTTTAAGGAATAATTGAGCTTAATTGAATATTTTCATGATTATGATATTCACACTTTATTTGTACACTCACATTTATTGCTTGCTCATGTTTTGTTTTCATGAGTCATATTTATGCCTAACTGAATTAGAGTGTTGATTATCATGTGGATTTCATGTTTCATAAAAATATTTTTGTTTTATTCCTTGCTTGAAGGATTTCGTACTAGTTTAAAAACTTTTTCCATTTAACTAGTTACGGTATTCCTCATATGGTAGTTGAAATACTCTACCAAAAGTTATTTCAAACAAAGCTTATTTTTCAAATCTATTTTTGAAAACCCCTACCCTTAACGGGAGGTTGGATGGGAGTCCATGCCTTGTATGTTTATATTGAAAATCCTTTTAAACTTGTGCATGAGATGGGTGGATTGGTAATATGATGTATACACTTGAACTCATTGTTATGTCAATTGGTATCATTGAACTCTTTCAATTTGTATCATTTTGATCTTCTTGTATACACATATTTGTTTTGTATGTATGTATGCTTTCAATTTCAAAGTATATCAATTTCAATTGGTATCTATTTTCCATACATATATATGTTTGTGCTAGTGCTTGAGTTTCAATTTTGTTTCAATTGATTACTTTTAAATTGGTATCAAGACTATGCATTATTTTAGTTTGTATTTCATAAAGGGGGAGAAAATTTGATTTTGTCTTTCAATTGGTATTTGTACTCCCATACTTTATGATTGAAAATTCGAATTTGGTATCTTATGTTTAAAATGAACAAATCTTACAATTGGTATCAATGTTTCTATGTAAAATCTTTTCAATTGGTAAATCATTTTCAATTGGTATCAAAATTTGTGTTTAGACATTCAAGATTTATTATGTCTAACTTGAATTGGTATCTAAAAATTTTTTTTCAATCGGTATCTAAAATTTTTGTTTAAAGAAAAATTACAAAAGTTTAGATTTAAATTTCTTATATGCAAGGAGAGCTTAACATCTCTCCCACATATAGATTCATGTTGAGTGTATTGTGTATTGAAGAGCTTAACATCTCTTCCTTATGTGGTACACGTGTGTAGGGGGAGCTTCACATCTCCTCTTATTCATTACATAATGTGTGTTATGTGAATTAGGGCTTAACATCCCTCCTTCATGTAATGCATATGTGTAGGGAAGCTAACTTAGCGTCTTCCTCTTCATGAATGTATATAGCATATAACATTTATTGATCTTTGTTTATTTTCATTTGGTATCAAGATGCTTCATTGACATATTTTTAATTGATATCATGTTTGTAGTCACCCCTTATTGACTTTGTTTTTGTTTTAGACAAAAAGGGGGAGAACATTATTTTTTTTGTTTTGATTGACAAAAAGGGGATGAAAGATTTTTACCCCTCATTTTATTTATTGTTTTGATTGTTTACCCCTTTGTTGATGATTGACAAAAAGGGGGAGAAAGATTTTGAGTTTGTTTGAGATTTATATATGCATAGTTTTATGTTTTTGCATATATTAAGTTTAATATAGTTTAATGTATGTTAATTGGTATCTAGAGCATCTAGATAATGTTTATTTGTTAATTGGTATCTAGAGCATGTTTTGTTTTGAATATTTCATTGGTATCTAGAACCTTTATTGTTTATGCATATTTATGCATTCACGTTTAAGAGCCTTCATTACATATTTATTATGTTTATTCGTCTATGCATGAGTTAAGGGGGAGCTTCTTTGAAGCTTTACTTTAATCCATGCATATATAACTCCATGAGTTTTGTCATCATCAAAAAGGGGGAGATTGTTGGCCCAAAGGCCTTCCACCCTAGTTTTGATGATGAATAACTCATGTAGTTATGTTTACTAATAATCTTGTGTTGTTTAAGTTTCAGATCATTAACCAAGATATTAGTTGGGATTAGCTTCAACAAGGTGTTTGGAAGCTCTCACATGTGATTCCAGGGCTCAAGCTTCAAGATCACACATTGCCTAGCCCATGGATGGAGTTTTGGAGCAAGTCAACTTGAAGATGAAGATCATCAAGAAGACTTAGGTATCCTAGTTTAGATAGTGTGTTTTAGATCCATTTGTAAAGCTTAGTATAGTTGATATGCTCAAGTGTACATAACACACACGTTTCATGATTTGGATTTTGGTTTTCATGGATAGTAGATCAAAACAAGTTTACTTTATTTCTATGTATATTAGATATGTTCTAGATATACATACATGCTTTAAAGTTGCTAGACAAACTTATTGTGACTATCCTATTCATGTTTTGGAAAAATCAAGTTTGACAAAAATACAAGTTTTGTTTTTGATAAAATTTGCAAGACTCAAAAATGAATTGATATAATTGATATATGTCTTGAAATTTTTATCACTTGTTTGTGTTTGAATATAAAATGTTAAAACAAGTTTTATAGAATTTTCAGAAAAGATTAAAGATTTTTATAAAATATTTTTCCCAAATTTTCTGACTTTATTTTGTGCTGACAGGCTGGTCGGTCGACCCGGACGGTCGACCGCACCAAGGGCCGGTCGACCCGTCGGGTCGACCGACGTGCACAGATGTGCACGTCTGGGCAGACACAAAAACGGTCGACCGGGTCGAGAGCAGAGCTCTCTGTTTGTTTGGGTCGACCGGGCCGGTCGACCGCAGTTGCCCAACGGTCATAATTCTGACCGTTGGCGGTCGACCGGGCCGGTCGACCGTTGCCTGTCAGAGCTGCCAGCTCAGCTCTAACGGCTAGTTTCTGGTTTGGCCTATATAAACCCCAACTCTTTGGGATTTTGGCCAAGTTTTTTAAGGAGAAAAATTTCTGGTTTCTAAAGTGTTTAAAACAAGTTTTCAAAAGTGTTTGGGGCTTTAATCTTTCAACCTTTATTTGTTTTTAGGTTTTTGGAAAAATCAAAGAAAAGAATATTTTGGGAGATTTGTCTTGGTTTTCATTCTATATCTTTTGCAAGAATTTTCCCAAGTGTTTTTCTTTGTTGCTTGTTTTCCAAACACCTAGTTTTCCACACTTGAGCTATCATACTATCCTAATCTATTAGGATCTTGTTTTTGTGGAAAAGAAAAGAGAAAAAGAAAGAGAGATTGAGTTTGTGGTTTTTGGAACCACTTGTTGTAAACACCCTTATTCTTTGTGTATCCCTCTTAGGTAGAGGTGATCGGGTGATTGGTTCCCTCCCTCTAGTGAGAGGTGGAGATTGGTGTTTGTAAACCCTCTTCGGTAGAGGTGTTGGTTGGTTGTTGTATTGGCTACGGGCTTACCCTCGGTTGTGAGGTGGTTGTTTGAGAGAGGAGTTTGGTACTCCTAGTGTTGTAACAAATCCTCTTCGGTAGAGGTTCCCTCGGTGGGAGATAGTGGATTGGAAATCCTACACGGTGGTGTAGGCGGGGATGTAGAGCAAGGTGCTCGAACCTCGAAACATATCTTGGTCTTTGCGATTGATCCATTGTCTCTCTAACTCTCTCTCATTTATATTGTGCAAAGCATCATTCATAACATCATATCATATTTGCTTGTGTTGAGCATAATTCATATTGCCATATCTATTTGCTTGTGTTGTGCCTTGCATATTTCATATTGCTATATCTTGTATATGCTTGGTTGTTTGTGTGTGCCTCACTTGTACCTAATCAACAAGAGCTTCACATAGCACCTCAACCCATTCAAGGGGAATCAAGAGGAGTTAGTCCAGAGCCCTTCACGGGGAATTCGGCTACACTTGTTGATTGTACTAAGTGTGTTGCAAGATTTGCATTAGCTTCCACTTTTAGCGCACATAGTTTTGCATTTAGTTCTAGATTAGCACTTACACCTATTCACCCCCCCTCTAGGTGTTTTTCAATTTGCATATTTATTTGGTATAAAATTCCGCTAATAAAGATTTGCTTCCTTGATTCTAGGTCCATGGTGTGCAATGAAGAAGAATACCTAAATAACCATTTAATTGGTGATTAAAAGCCTATATCATAGCCATTGACCTAGAAGAGCTGATTCGTCAAAACTAGGGGCTGCAAACTAGAAACCGGGCACAAAAACTGACAGGAGACAGACAGGACAGCGCACAGCTTGAAACGCCGCGCGCGCGACCCTAGTATGGCCACGGCCGCGGCCGCTTTGGACCAGGGTTTATCCTCTGGCCCCCTATTCCCCTGGTGCCTATAAATACCCCCTTGGGGTTCTAGAGTTGAAGATATATAGAGTTTAGGGTAGTTTTTCATTCCATGTTGTACTATAGTTTAGGATAGGTTAGTTCTTCTTCTTCCTCTTTGTATTTTTCATTTATTTTAGATCTTGTATTAGGAGAAAGAGTGATACAGGAGAGAGACAGTGGTACATGCTTGGAATGCAAGAGTGCTTGTAATAAAAGGTGACAAGTTATGAAAGGTGCTCTCTTTACCTCTCTTTGTTTTCTATCTAACTTCTTTTACATGTTTAGCTAGTCTTTTCTCTCATGACAACTAATTACTAACCACCAACTAGTCTAACTTCTTTTATGATAATCTACATGAATCTAATAGCCTCTACTTGGCCTTGTTCTTGCAAGAGCCATTGATGGCTCATGATGATAGATCTAACACTCTAACTTCCTAACCATTAACAAGCTAACATTACTTTACTCCATGCTTACTTTTAGTTTTGATGGTTTAAGTGTAGCTTGCACTTGTTTGTTGAGTTGGGTTGTGATGAGTTACATATGGGTCATGCTTTTAATCGTTCTTGAACTAAGGACTAGTGATGGCCAATGATACATGTGAGGCAACTATCACTAAGAGGTTAGCGTATTGGTAGAGTCATTAGTAGTTAGTAGCTATGTGTTTTTCTTTCCTTTTTACTTTATTTTAGAAATACCAAAAATTATAAATACCATTCTTTTCTATATTTCCCACTTCTTCGTATTTCACTGTACCTCTCTTTTCATTCTTACTTTCTTTTCTTTTCATTCTTTAAAACTTTGAAGAACCAATAACATACACGTGAACATACTGTGTAAGCTTCTATCACCTCCTGTCCTTATGGATTCGACTCGTTTAAGCCTTTATGCTATAATGGAAGTATCGAGGACGCCAAAGCACACACTTTAAATATCAATTTCAAACATACACCTTTTGTGCGCGATTTTTTCCCGATCATTGGGCTGAGGCTTTGACTTAGCAAGCCATCTCATTAACAAGTTACTATCGTCTGCGATTGGAGATAAGACTCTGATGGAGGTTTGGTCTGAGAAAGCTGCTCAAGATTATAATATGATCAGAATATTTGGATGACTAGCCTACTATCACATCAAAGAAGATAAATTGGAACCTTGAGCAAAAAAAGCTATATTTTTGGGTTTCAAGAGAGGACTGAAAGACTACAAGCTATTGGGCCCAAGAGACAAGAAGATTATTGTGAGCAGAGATGTCATATTTGATGAGATTTCTATAATGAAGCCTACCAACTCTCGGCAGGTGAAAAGTGGATAAACCAAGGAGGTATCGCAGCGGGTGGAGAGTGATGCTATTCCACGTAATTATAGATAGTTTAGTATCATTTAAGTTATCACCTAAGGTGACTCAACATGGAGATCATGTTACCGATGAGGATATTGAAGATGTTGAGAATCAAGGATCGCAAATGGGTCAGGTCCAAGATTCTAATGCAGCTGGTAGAACCAGAAGAAATTCGTGTAATCCCATATGCCTCACTTCAAATATGATTGTGGCCTATACTCTTCCAGTCATTGAGAAGTGTATTTTCTTCACATATAGGGAGACCGAGATTAGCTCAGAGTCAGATATGTGGAAGAATGCCATGTTGGAAGAGATGAAGTCTCTTCATAAGAATGATACTTGAGAACTTTCAGAGTTACCCGAAGAGAAGAAGGTCATTAGCTATAAGTGGGTATTTGCAAATAAACATAGATATCAAGATGGTGAAACTGTCTGCTACAAGGCCAGATTGAAAGCTAAGGATTATGCTTAAAAGGAGGGCATCGATTAGAAAGAGGTGTTCTTACTTGTTGTGAAGCATTCTTTGATTCGGATTTTGTTAGCGTTAGTAGCACAGTATGAACTGAAGCTGGGTGGGTCAACTCAATGTGAAGATTGCTTTTCTCCAAGACGATCTTGTGAGGAAATCTATATGACTCAGGCGGTAGGGTTCAAAGTTGCAGGATAGAAAAAGCTAGTTTGCAAACTTAAGAACTCACCATATAGATTGAAGCAATCACTAAGATAGTGGTACAAGCGATTTAATAAGTTTATGCGTTGAGGTCTTTTGAGGTCATTTGGGTTAGCTATGTGTGGTTTGAACCCTTGGGTAGAGGGTACGTAAGTAGCCTTCATGATGCAACCCACTTTCTGATTTGAAATTGACAATTCAATGTGTTCAGCTCAGATTTGAAAATCTTCACCGAGGAGGAGAATTGTAGGGGAGAAGGTAAAAAAAATGGAGTTTTTAAACTTATTGGAGTTAGCAGTGATAGAGGAGCGTCAGCACGAAGTGGAATTAATGAAGACAGACAACTTTTGAAAGCTGATACCCAGGAAGCTTTCAAAAGCTCTAAGACAGAGTTGCTCTAGGGAAGGCACCTTTAGAAAGCTCTGACGCAAGCTTTCGAAAACTTTACAGAAAAATTGGTGAATCCGACCTGAATTCAAATTCTATTTCAAGTTGAATTCTGATCTGTATTTGATCCAAATTCTGAGCAATTGGGTTTTCTCTCTCTTGCTATAAATATGGGATCCTTTGTGGTCAATTGTATCTCATTGTAAACTGTAATAACCCTAATTAGTGATACTGTATTTTTATTTTTCTAAGTATTTATTTTGTTTTACTAATTATTTTATTATTATTTATTAACTTAATTTATGACTTATTGTATTATTAAGTACACAAATTATTTTGGAATATTTAAATGATAATTTGCCTTTATATATTTATCATTATTACTTATTAGCAGTTTAATTACTAGCTAGTATTTTTCTATTACTATGGTTGTTATTATTATTGATTATCATTATTAGTGTTATTATTAGTAAATTGTTAATATTGTTATTATGGCTATTATAAATTATTATTAGTGTTAGCATTATTTTATTTATTTATTTTAATATTAGTATTAATATTAGTGGTAGTGGTACTTGTTAATTATCATCACTATTGTTATTGTTACTATTAATTATCATTATTAATATGGTTAATTTTGTTATTAAGTATTATTATTAGGGTTGTTATTATTTATCATTATTGTAGTTAGTGTTATTATTATTTATTGTTAATGTTGTTGTTATCACTAATATTTATTGTTTTTATTGTTGCTAATATTTTTGTCGTTATATTTATTAATTATTAATGTTATAATTAGCATTGTGTTAGTATTATTAGTATCCTCTTTTCTTCTAAATCCAATCTCATTTACCATTACCCAATACCCCATTGAGAACCCTCAACCCATTATCCAATACCCAAACGCATTAAGCAAACCCATACCCATTATCACTTCGTATATATATTATCATTATATAAACCTAATCCCCTTCTTCTTCATATAGTCGCACGCCATCACCCCCAACCTCTGCCGCAGCTTCCCGTCCGTGAGTATGGCCCTCAGCCTCCACCATCTCCACTATGGCATCCATTATGCGTATTGTCGTTACCCTGAACTCTGCAAATCTCTCCGGTGAGCTTCATGAACCTACCGTGCACAGCTCTTCTCCAAGCCGAGTTTCTCTCGGGCCTCCCCCTCCATGGCTGCCCTTTCCCCACGCCAGCACCCATAGCCGAATCCCCTCCCAGCACGTACCCCATGTAGCACACCAGCCCCTGTACATCATGGCCAAGCCATCCTCCTTCATCACCATGTTGTCTCTATGAGATTCGCCTCGACGCAGCCCCGAGATACTCCCAACTGAGCCCCTGCACAGCCCACAACTGCCCCTAGCATGGCCACAACCTCTCCGAGCCATCTCACCATGGTCATTGCTCCCTCTTCCTTAGAGAGCCTCTGTCGGTGCTCATATCTATCCCGTGGCTGCCTCCAACACCTCCCTCAGCCCTACCGAGCCCATTAACAACCAAGCAAGATCACTCCACCTCCCATCACGGTAGCCTTGCCTCAGCCTGCACTCTCTAGTCTAGCCGTGGCTTTCTCTTCCTCCACCTCCGTGAGCCTCGGCGGCCTCCGGCGAACTCCGCCGCGGCCAGACCCGTGACTCCGCTGTGCTTTTCTTCCACCATGAGTCCTCTCTTGCCCTCTCTGTAAATATTTGGGGTGTATGTATTTAATTATGTGTGTATATGTATATTGATGTGTGTGTTTATAATTATGTGTATGATAATGTATTAATGTGAGTGTGTGTTAATATATATTGGTGTGTGAGTATGCATGTGTTAGTTGTGTGATAATGTGTGCATGAGTGTGTTTAGGTGTTTGGGTAAGTGTATATGTGTGTATATATGTATGTATGTATTAGTGTGTATATGTATAGTGTTGTGTGTGTGTATATATATATATATATATGTGTGTGTGTGTGTGTGTGTGTGTGTGTGTGTGTGTGTGTGTATTAGAATATGTATGTATGTGTAGGTGTATGTTTGTGTGTGTGTATGTGTGCATAAGTTTGTGTGCAAGTATGCATGTGTGTAGTGTGTTGTATACGTAGACGTGTATACGTGTACATGTATGTATTGTGTATGCTTGGATGTATGCATGAGTACGTGTATGTGTATGTACAAGTGTGTATGAGTATATATATTATAAGTGTATGGTTGCGTGTTGTAATGATTATGGACTCGCTCGTGCGATCTCAACTCAGTAATAGGAGATTCGGATTTGTACCCATTGTAGACCCGATACACTGGCGATTCGAAGACCGACCCATGAGATGATCCGAAATCCGTACTGATTCGTGCAGTGAAGACCAGACACGATTCGGATCCAAACTGTGTCATTTTATGTGAGTATTTACTTTATATTATTCTGATTTATTATTGTTCGTGAGTATTTATTTTCATTATATTTTTATAGTGAGTGTTTACTTTTGTGTTATTTTCTTATTTACCATTGTCAATTATATTTGTATTTTACTTGTATCATTTTATGTATCCATCTGATTTATTTTACATGTATGATTATGTGTATCACTTCATGAGATATTAACGAGAGTCCACTTTAATTATGTAGTTGATATGAGTATTTATCAGTGTCATTTCATATGTTAGTAGTTTGTCGCTTTTAGCTTAAGTCTAGGTAGTTCTTGATGTTACCTTATTGATATTGAGCATTAGATATATATGAACTTTGTATTTGGATATTGAGATATAATAACTTATATTGTTACTTGTTAATAAAAGACATCATAACTCGGGGAAAGGGGTAATTGCTTGATGATGCATGTCGTCTATTTTGGAAGGACTAGTTATGGTATACCAAGTTTGGTTCCGCCATGGGAGAATCAAGGTAGTACTGGCTACCTAGTTATTCAGTTATTTTATTCTCAATTATTAGGGCTATGCCCGGATTACGGCACCATACCAGTTATTCTTTTATGTGGGGTTGTGGTCTTCAGTTATCAGGGTCTTGCGGTCTGTCATGATTCAGTGCTAAGAATGTTAGACCATGGTACCGAGCATACATGGTACCCTTCAAAAATACGTGTAGTACATTGATAGGTGGTTACAACAACGATAATCTTATTTAATATGTAGGAAAATATTTGTGGTATGGGACAGAGTTATATACTACATTAGTTAGGTTAATGATAACCAATCAGACTCGTGACATATGCTAGGTTACATATCTTAACATCAGTTATTTGTTTGATCAGTGGCATTCTTTTACCTATAAACTTGTCCATATTATTATTCAATTATCTTTTATTTATAGTTTATCATGTTATTTTTATATACACACTGTTTATAAGCATGAGCACTTTTTTTTCTTACACACTCATTGGGTCGCTTCCTGACGATCCAGAATTTGCACATCCAGATTGGATGTTTTATTTAATTGATCAGGTGTCTGATGAGATCGTACATGTTGTGAGCAGCTGGAGTCTCTCTCTTCTTAATTATCGGTATTCTTATTCACTTTCATTTCTGTTATTTTCTGATTATCTCTATATCATTATCAGTTGTCATTCCATCTCTTTGTTTATTTATTATCATGGGTGGATGCTAATATGTGATATTGCAGTGAATATAATTTAATATAGTCGCTTTTTATAGTATGTTTCGGGTTACCTAAGGCTTAGCACGTATACGTGAGGTATTTTTCTTATAAGCATTGCCGACTCGTGTCGCGTCTCCGCTTTAGTGTATTTTGAAAAATGGGGCGGACAGGGTTTTCATGGTATCAGAGCCCAGGCTTTTAACTTGCGACTTGACTTTTGAATTTCACCTTTTACAAAAAGACCTAATTCTTACCGGTAACTTGAACAGGTTATATATACACTGTAATATACATAACTTATTCACATTATGATACTGACTCCATTTGAAATTGATCGTCCTTTCCTTGAATATCCATCTCTTTAATCATTTGATATCCCTAATTCCAACTCTTCTTTTAGAGTGATCTAGATTTTCATCTTAGTTCTCCTTCTCGATTCTATTTCCTTGACTCTGTCTCTTGGAACTGGTTAGTCCATGCTGAAGCCGTAGCAGAAGTCAGAGTAGCCCAGCGGAAGCGTGGTGGATCCATGATGCGCAGATAAGCAACGTGGAAGTTTTATTTTCTCCTTTGATTTTGATTCTTTATACCATTCCCTACTTTATCAAAATTTCGGGGACAACATTTTTGTAAGATGGGTAGAATGTAATAGCCTTAGCTAGTGTTACTGTATTTTTATTTTTCTAAGTATTTATTTTATTTTACTGATTATTTTATTATTATTTATTAACTTGATTTATGACTTATTGTATTATTAAATACACAAATTATTTTGGAATATTAAATGGTAATTGACTTTGTATATTTACCATTATTATTTGTTAGCATTTTAATTACTAACTAGTATTTTTTCTATTATTATTGTTATTATTATTTATTATTATTAGTGTTATTATTATTAATATTGTTAATGTTGTTATTGTGGCTATTATTAATTATTATTAGTGTTAGTATTATTTTATTTATTTATTTTTATATTAGTATTAATATTAGTAGTAGTGGTAATTGTTAATTATCATTACTATTGTCGTTGTTACCATTAATTATCATTATTAATATGGTTAATTTTATTATTAAGTATTATTATTATTAAGACTGTTATTATTTATCATTAATATAGTTAGTGTTATTATTATTTATTATTAATGTTGTTATTATCACTAATATTATTGTTTTTATTGTTGCTAATATTTTTGTTATTATGTTTATTAATTAATAATGTTATAATTAGTATTGTGTTAGTAGTATTAGTACCCTCTTTTCTTCTAAACCTGATCCCACCCATTACCCAATACCCCATTGGGAACCCTCAACCCCTTACCCAATACCCAAACCTATTAAGCTAACCCTTGCCCATTATCATTTCCTATATATATCATCATTATTTAAACCTAACCCTAATCATTAACCTAATCCCCTTCTTCATATAGTCGCACACCGTCACCCCCTAACCTCTGTCGCAGCTTCCCATCCATGAGCAAAGCCCTCAGCCTCCACCATCTTCACCATGGCATCCATCACGCGCATTGTCGCTGCCCTGAGCTCCGAATATCTCTCCGACGAGCTCCGGGAACCCACTGTGCACAACCCCTCACCAGGTCGAGTTTCTCTTGGGCCTCCCCCTCCATGGCTGCCCTCTCCCCACGCCAGCACCTATGGCCAAATCCCCTCCATGCATGTACTCCTTGCAGCACACCAGCCCATGTACATCATGGTCGAGCCATCCTTCTTCGTCACCATGCCGTCTCCGCGAGATCCACCTTGACGCAGCCCGAGATCCTCCCAACCGAGCCCCTACATAATCCACAACAGCCCCTAGTACGGCCACACCTTTCCGGCCATCTCATGTGGCCGTTGCTCCCTCTTCCTCAAAAACCTCTGCTGGCACGCCATATGCATCCCGTTGCAGACTCCAACACCTCCCTTAGCCTTGTCGAGCCCCATCAACAACCGAGCAAGATCACTCCACCTCCCATCACGGCAGCCTTCCCTCATCCTACACATCTGGCCTAGCTGTGACTTTCTCCTCCTCCACCTTCGTGAGCCTCTACGGCCTCCGGTAAGTTCCACCACAACCAGACTCGTTACTCTGCCATGCCCTTCACCCACCGTGAGTCCTCTCTCCCTCTCTGTAAATAATTGGGGTGTATGTGTATAATTGTGTGTGTATGTGTATTTTGATGTGTATGTTTATAATTATGTGTGTGATTATGTATTAATGTGTGTGAGTGTGTGTGTGTGTGTGTGTGTGTGTGTGTGTGTGTGTTAATATATATTGGTGTGTGAGTACGCATGTGTTATTTGTGTGATAATGTGTGCATGAGTGTGTTTAGGTGTGTGGGTAAGTGTATATATGTATGTATGTATTAGTGTGTATGTGTTTATGTATAGTGTTGTGTATATGTGTATATATGAATGTGTGAGTGCATTAGAATGTGTATGTATGTGTAGGTGTATGTTTGTGTGGGTATACATATACATGCATGCATAGATACGCACGCGCGCACACACACACATATATATACATATGTGTGTGTGTGTGTGTGTGAGTGTGTGTATGTATGTATGTATTGTAATCACCTAGATGGGGGTGAATAGGTGATGGCTAATCTAAAGGTCAATTAATGCAAAATTAAAAACTTATTAATGCAAATTAAAACTTCTTAAACTAAACACCAAGTATAACACAAGAGTGTAGCCGAATTCTCCGTGAAGGGCTCTGGACTAACTCCTCAAGATTTCTCTAAATAAGAGTTGAGGTGTCGCGTTGGCTCTCTTGGTTGAATACGAGTGTTAGCAAACAATTTTCAAGCATATAACAATTAAGCACACAATATATCAAGCATATAAAGATAAAGACAATATTAGCCTGCAAGATATAAAGACAAGCAAGAGATAGAGAGAGCAATCGCAAACATGGGAGATTTGTTTCGAGGTTCGAGCACACTTGTTCTACGTCCCCGCCTTCAACACTTGAAGGATTTTCACTATAAACCGATCCCACCGGATCACTCGGTGCCGCAAAATCTAAAAAGGCGAGTTCACACTTGAACTCCTTGGACTCTCTAGTCCCTTCACTCGTTCCCGCAAGAACACACCGCAAGCCCACTAGCTCGCCGAGGCCGCAACCTCAAACACCGAGTTCCCACTAAAACCCAAAACAACGCGAACACATACGTCCGCCTCCTCAAAGTACAAGAAAGAACTCTTGGTGATCTAAACACTTTGATCACCAATAAACACTCACAATAACACTCCTATAAGATGAATATATCAATGGATAGCTCAAGTGTTTGTGAGAAAAAATAAGGATGGAATGTGGGGTGAAAAACTCAAAGAAATCACTTTGAAAACTCTTGATAAACTCTCCTTTTAATTGGAAATATTTGCTTTCAAATAAGTGGACAAAAACACTTAATAGGTTTGGAAAAACTGGTTCAAAACCTCTCCAAAAATCTTGGCTAAAATAGCCCTCAAACGGGGTTTATATAGGCCCCTAGAAAATCTACCCGTTGGCAGCTGACAAGACCCAGAATGGCTTTCCGGTCGACCGGTCAGTCGACTAGCCAACGGTCAAAAAACTGACCGTTGTGCCATCCAGTCGACCGCCCGGTCGACCGGGCCCTGAACTAGAGAGCAACGGCTCTCTGGCCGGTCGACCGCCCGGTCGACCGGGGCAACCGGAGAGTGGGTTGCCCTCAGTCGGTCGACCGCTCGGTCGACCGGCCAACTGACATGGCCTGTGCACATTCTTGTGCATGTTCGGTCGACCGGTCCGGTCGACCAGCTCCTGGTCCGGTCGACCGGTCGACTGCCAGAGCCTGGCAGGCAATATTAAGGGATTTAAGAATTAGGTTTTTAATTGAAAATAAAATCCCATAAATTCACGAAAATCTACAAAAATAGTTTCAGTATTATATTTTGATAAACAACATGTTTGAGCAAAATCAAGACATGTTACAGACAATTTGAACTATTTTTGTAACTTAAAAATTTGGCTAAAAATCAAAACTGTATTTTTCCAAATTGGTTTTTCAAACTTATTTTTTCAAAACTTCTCCAAATACAAAAACTAAATATTTTAAACTCTTTTAAGCATAGAGTGTATGGATATGATCCACTACACATACATGGTGAAATATCTATGTTTTTGACAATAAGCACTAAAACGGTTTTGGTTAAAGACATGTATATAATAAATTCCAAAAACCAAACCGGTATTTTTCCAAAATGAAAACTCTTTTGTATTTTTCCAAAATAAAAATTCTTTTATGAAAACTCATCTAAATCAAGAGTGTGTGTGTGTGTGTGTATATGGTATACTTGAGCAATCCACCAACTATTATATCCTTTACATTTTATCCAAAAACAAAATTTTAATAAAACAAACCTAGACACAAGTCTTGATCATGAAGGTCTTCACTTGAAGTCTTCTCATCTTTTTGACTTGGTCCAAACTCGATCCAACGAGCTAGACTCCTCTTGAGTACTTGATGTGGTCTTGATGCACAAGCTCTTGAATCAAACCGTGCTAACTCCAAAACTTAACTTTAAATCCTTTGTTGAAGCTAAACACCAACTAAGATCTTGATCATAAATTTGAGACTAATTAAACACAAGATCATTAGTACTATAATTATATGAGTTGATCATCATCAAAACTAGAGTGATGGGCCTTTGGGCCAACAATCTCCCCCTTTTTGATGATGACAAAACTCATGAAGTTATATATGTATGGATTAAAGTAAAGCTTCAAAGAAGCTCCCCCTTAACTCATGCATCACAATAAACAAATAAATATGCAATGAAAGATCATAAACATGTATGCAAATACAAGGAGATAAACATGCATAAACAAGCATGAAACCATCAAATTCTTTTTCTCCTATTTGCAAAACAAAACAATATGCATAAACATAAATCCTTCTCCCCTTTATGAATAAAGCAAGAAAAACATGCATATATACTAAATACTTCTCCCCCTTTTTGTCAATCATCAACAAAGGGGTAAATAAAATAAATCAATATTCTCTCCCCTTTTTTTTCTTCAAAAACAAAAATCAACAAAGAGGTGAACTCAAATCAACCAATAAAAGAGATATATGCGATATACATTCATGAAGAGGAAGACGCTAAGTTAACTTTCCTACATATATGCATTACATGAAGAAGGAATGACAAGCCCTAACTCACATAACGCATAATATGTAATGCATAAGAGGAGATGTGAAGCTCCCCCTACACACGTGTACCGCATAAAGAAGAGTTATCAAGCTCATCAATATAAGATACACTCAACATGAATTTATATGTAGAAGAGATGTTAAGCTCCCCTTGCATATAGGCAATACAAATCAAAATATTTTTAATTTTCTTATTAAAATAAAATTTTGAATTTTTCTCAAAAAACAAATTTTGAGATATCTTAGTAAATCAAATTTTAAGATATTACTTGTAATCAAATTTTAAGATACTAATTGTAAATAAACATTACAAATTTTGAATTTTAAACCAAAAATAGAATCATATTGATACCAATTAAAATATATGGATACCTATTGAAATCAATAGATACCAATTGAAGATTATTGTACATTTTTTATATCAATAAAAATACCAATTTTTAAAAATAATGCATAAGCTTATTAAAAATATCAATTGAGAAATCAATTGAAAATCAAAATTTGAATCAAGCTTAGCATAAACATACTTTGTGTTTAAAATATATAAATCAATTTTAACTCAAGCACAAACAATCATATATATGTATGAAAAAGAAAATACCAAAAGAAATTGATATTATATGAAATGAAACATACATATATAGAAAATATGAGTATATACAAAAAAAAATATCAATTGAGATCATAATATAACTAATAAACTACCACCCTTTATATGCACAAGTTAAAAAATTTTCAATAAGGCTTACAAGGCATACTCACCCATCCGTCCGCCCATAACGGTGTTGGTAGGAGTTTTCAAAAATAGGGTTTGAAAATATTTTTATAGTGAAAAACACTACCAAATTGAAGAATAAATAACTAGTTAAATTAATTTTTAAAAAACTAGTTAAAGATCCTTCAAAACATGAAACCAAATATATATATCCATGAAACATACTAAATACATAAAGGTTGACACTCAAAATCTATAAGGCTCAAAAATAATCATGAAACAAAGTCATGAATAAACGAACAAAGTGTGAGTGTACAAGAATCATGTAATTAGTATTTTTCATGAAAATAGTCAATAAAACTCAAAACAAGCATGAATCTTATTTTTATCAACAAATCATGAAAATCATAAAGATTTTATTTTTCATTAAAAAAATAAACTTCTAGGTATATGTATGATTTTATCCAAAACTAATAATATGCATACATATCCCAAAACATAAAACGAGTCCATAATGTAAATTGCATGAAGGCAAATGACTCATGGGGTATACATGTATATTTATTAGATTTAAATAAAAAATACGTATACATGAAGTAAAGCATGAAAATTGGCAAAACAAGTGTAAATGAGAGAATCATCATAACTAAGCTATACATGTGCATATAGTGAGTATAAATGAACAATGAAGTGCAAACGTATATGAATCAAATGTTGCTCACTACTTGTACACGTATATACACAAGTTTTGATAAAAACTACATTTAAACAAGTATTTACCACATGAAGCACAAAACAAAACATGAACATGCTAGAAAAAATCATATATGTAAAAGCATGTAAATAAATTAAGAGTTTTAGAGATAGTTACCAACACATGAACTATACTCAAAATCTCCAAAACATGATGGTTGTCCCACCAAACCTACTTGATAGCGGTACATCAAATATGTGTCCATCATGTCCATGTGCATCCACCATCAAGGCACCATCTCCCTCTCACGTTTTGTAAGAGTCCGTACCTACATCAAATACACAAGGTGGGAATTTTGGTACCCATTTTCTTTTGGGTCCACGGGGGTTAGCATCTAATGGAACCCAAACATTTTTCTTTACAAAATTTAAAGAAGTTATCTTATCATAACAAAATTTTACTAAATGGCCTTTGCGGTCACAATGTGTACACTTGTACACTCTAGGATGCATATGTGTATGAGTGTGATCATGGCGTGCAAAGTGTACATATGCATGATGAGGGTGTTGTGCATGAATATGTGAGTTTGTTTCTTTGAAAACAAGGACTCCAATCTAGAGTGGTTAAAAGCACATTTGCTCAAGGTTGAGCTTAAACAATTAATTTTATTTTTCAAAAATTTAATCTCATTTTGATTAATAGTGGCATGTAAAGTATGGTGAGATTGAGAATCATTATTCTTTTTCTTTTT
The DNA here is from genome assembly GCA_038442645.1 of Agave tequilana. NCBI lineage: Eukaryota > Viridiplantae > Streptophyta > Magnoliopsida > Asparagales > Asparagaceae > Agave > Agave tequilana. Next base: position 189,851 of record JAVJIF010003058.1, read on the forward strand.
AGAAATATTTTCTTTTTCTTTTTCTAAAATTTTTCTTTTCAAAGAAGTGTTTTTATTTAAAGCAACTTCCTTTTATTTTTTTCACCAAAACAATTTTATTTTTCAATGAGGTATTTCCTTCACAAAGATCATTTAATTTAGAAAGTAAGGAATCATTCTCATTTTTCAAATTTTCATTTTCTTTTTCAAAGCATGCAATTTTATTTTTAAAAGACTCATTTTCTTTTGAAACATTTTCAAATCTAGTTTGAAAAGAATCCTTCTCTTTTGACATGCAATCAATTTTATTTTTCATTTTCTTGTTATCCCCTTTAAGCTTGTCATATTTTTCAATTAGTTGTTGACAAAATAAAGTAAGCTCATCATAGGACATGTCAACATCTTCTTCTACCTCGAATTCGGTAGTTACCTCAAGGGGGTTATCCCCTTGGACCATATAGCACACGTTAGAAGCATCACTTCCAACATCCGAGTTGCTCCCCGCATAGTATTGTTCTTTTTCGCCAAGGGAGATCATGGTATTTCATACTGTAAAAGCCGAATCAATGTTAGAAACCCTAGATAAATATTCATCATTTAAGGTACTTTTCAAAGCATGAATGGCCTTTGCGTTAGCCTCAATATTTTTACCATTTAAACAATAAGAATCTTTAATAGTGATAAAATAAACATGAATCCCTAAGGCCTTGAGGTACAAAGACATCTTAACCTTCCAAGTTTGGATGTTAAGAATGTCAAAAGTGGGAGGTGACATGAAACCCATCGTGTGTGTATAAATATTGTGATTAGCTAAAAATGAGGATCTTTAACTCTAGGTTGTTGACCCAAAACAAGAGCACTTGGCTCTAATACCACTTGTAATCACCTAGAGGGGGTGAATAGGTGATGGCTAATCTAAAGGTCAATTAATGCGGAATTAAAAACTTATTAATGCAAATTAAAACTTCTTAAACTAAACACCAAGTATAACACAAGAGTGTAGCCGGATTCCCGTGAAGGGCTCTGGACTAACTCCTCAAGATTCCTCTAAATAAGAGTTGAGGTGTCGTGTCGGCTCTCTTGGTTGAATACGAGTGTTAGCAAACAATCCCCAAGCATATAACAATTAAGCACACAATATATCAAGCATATAAAGATAAAGACAATATTAGCATGCAAGATATAAAGACAAGCAAGAGATAGACAGAGAGCAATCACAAACACAGAAGATTTGTTTCGAGATTCCACCACACTTGCTCTACGTCCCCGCCTTCGACACTTGAAGGATTTTCACTATAAACCGATCCCACCGGATCACTCAGTGTCGCAACACCTACAAGGCGAGTTCACACTTGAACTCCTTGGACTCTCTAGTCCCTTCACTCGTTCCCGCAAGAACACCGCAATCCCACTAGCTCGCCGAGACCGCACCTCAAACACCAAGTTCCCACTAGAACTCGAAACAACGCGAACACACACGTCTGCCTCCTCAAAGTACAAGAAAGAACTCTTAAACACTTTGATCACCAATAAATACTCTCACAATAACACTCCTATAAGATGAATATATCAATGGATAGCTCAAGTATTTGTGAGAAAAAAACAAGGATGGAATGTGGGGTAAAAAACTCAAAGAAATCACTTTGAAAACTCTTGATAAACTCTCCTTTTAATTGAAAATATTTACTCTTAAATAAGTGGAGAAAAACACTTAATAGATTTGGAAAAACTGGTTCAAAACCTCTCAAAAAATCTTGGCTAAAACAGCCCTCAAATAGGGTTTATATAGGCCCCTAGAAAATCTGCCCGTTGGCAGCTGACAAGGCCGAGAATGGCCTTCCGGTCGACCGGCCGATCGACCGGCCAACGGTCAAAAAACTGACCGTTGTGCCTTCCGGTCGACCGCCCGGTCGACCGGCCCCTGAACCAGAGAGCAACGGCTCTCTGGCCGGTCAACCGCCCGGTCTACTGGGGCAACCGGAGATTGGGTTGCCCTCAGTCGGTCGACCGCTCGGTCGACCGGCCAACTGACATGGCCTATGCACATTCTTGTGCATGTCTGGTCGATCGGTCCGATCGACCGGCTCCTGGTCCGGTCGACCGGTCGCTCGACCGCCAGAGCCTGGCAGGCAATATTAAGGGATTTAAGAATTAGGTTTTTAATTGAAAATAAAATCTCATAAATTCACAAAAAATCTACAAAAATAGTTTCAGTATTATACTTTGATAAACAAATATGTTTGAGCAAAATCAAGATATGTTACAAACAATTTGAACTATTTTTGTAACTTAGAAATTTTGACTAAAAACAAAAACTGTATTTTTCCAATTTGGTTTTTCAAACTTATTTTCCAAAACTTCTCCAAATATAAAAACTAGATATTTAAACTCTTTTAAAGCATAGAGTGTATGGATACATGGTGAAATATCTATGTTTTTGATAATAAGCACTAAAACGGTTTTGGTTAAAGACATGTATATAATAAATTCCAAAAACCAAACCGGTATGTTTCCAAAATGAAAACTCTTTTGTATTTTTTCAAAATAAAAATTCTTTTATGAAAACTCATCTAAATCAAGAGTGTGTGTGTATATGGTATACTTGAACAATCCACCAACTATTCTATCCTTTACATTTTATCTAAAAACAAAATCTTATAAAAAAACAAACCTAGACATAAGTCTTGATCATGAAGGTCTTCACTTGAAGTTTTCTCATCTTCTTGTTTTGGTCTAAATTCGATTCAACGAGCTAGACTCCTCTTGAGTACTTGATGTGGTCTTAATACACAAGCTCTTGAATCAACCGTGCTAGCTCCAAAACTTGACTTTAAATCTTTTGTTGAAGATAAACACCAACTAAGATCTTGATCATAAATCTGAGACTAATTAAACACAAGATCATTAGTACTATAACTACATGAGTTGATCATCAACAAAACTAGAGTGATGGGCCTTTGGGCCAACATGTATATATGTATATGTTTGTGCATAAGTATGCATGTATGTAGTGTGTTATATACGTGTACGTGTATACGTGTACGTGTATGTATTGTGTATGCTTGGGTGTATGCATGAGACGCCTATGTGCATGTACAAGTGTGTATAAGTATATATATTATGAGTGTATGGTTGCGTATTGCAGCGATTATGGACTCACTCGTGCAATCTAAACTCGGTAACAGGAGATTCAAATTTGTGCCCATTGTGAACCCGATATACTGACGATTCGAAGACTGACCCATGAGATGATCCGGAGATCCGTACCGATTCGTGCAATGAATGTTGGTCCAAGGTTACAATCACCAGATTTTTGAGTTTTGATGAATACAAAACATATATAGTTATTTGTACTAATCATATTTTAGTGTTTAAGTGTGTTTCAGGGTTCTATGGATTCAAGATGTGTTCTTCCCTAAAGGAAGGTATTTTTGACTCAAGTTGACTCAATTCGGGATCAAGGAATCAAGCTAATCAACATTGCATATGGAGAAGCCCAAATTTGAAGATCTTGTAGTCACCTAGAATCATTGTAAGAATTAGTTTATTAAAAATGAGGTTATGATAAGTTGGCTCAAGAAAAACACACACTCTTTCTTTTTTCAAAATACGGTTTTTGTTTTGGTTAGTTGGATTATGTGTATGTCTTGATTGATATACATGTCTCTAAATATTTCATATTTTAACATCTAGTTTATATCATGTATACCAACCCTTATAGCATGCTACTTAATCATCTAGCCATTTAAAAATATTTTAAAAATTCTTTAAAGTTCAAAATTTTTCCTAAAATAAAACTGTTTCAGGCCCAACGGTCGACCGGCGGTATACCAGATCTATTTCAGGCCTGATCGGTCAACTGCACCGGTCGACTGGGCCTTGTTGCATTGGCGTACATGTTTGTGCACGTCTGCCGGTTGACCGGACCGGTCGACCGACTGACTGACCCTTGCTCTCGGGTTTTGTCAGTCGACCGGGCCAGTTGACTGACAGAACAAACTTGTCTTTTTTGTTTAGCCTCTGGTCGACTGACCGATCAACCGAGTCCAATGGCTAGTTTTCCAGATAGACTGCCGGTCGACCGGGCCGGTCGACCCGCAGCCCCCAACGGCTAGTTTATTGAAAACTGTTTTCTGGATTTGATTTTGATGGCTCTCTCAGCAGTTTTTGATTTTCCTCAGGCTATTACCTGACCTATTAACCTAGTTTAAATGATGAAAAGATCTCTTCTAATCCCTATAAATAGATGGCATTGGTCCCTTGTTAAATTCAAGAAAAATTCCCATTGTTTTGAGTTTCAAAAGAAAAGAAAAGTTTTCAAAGCTCTCACTTTCAAAGTGCATTCTTGGTTAAAGTTTTTCAGTGGTTTTCAAGCTCTTTTCTTACTTCTTTACAACTGAATTTTCTCACTTCACTTCTTGAGCCAAAAATCATTCCCATTCTATAAGGAGTTGTAAGAGAGAAGTTTGTGGTCTTTTTGATCACCTAGTTACTTGTAGTTCTTTGTGTTGAGATCCCTCTTGTGTAGAGGTTGGATTGGTGGGAGTTTGGTACGCCGGTCTTGTGTAGACCAATTGTAATCCCCTTGGGTGTAAAGGTTCCAGTGTGGAAATTTCCTTTGCGGATTTAGTGAAAATCCTTCACGGTGGTGAAGGCAGGGACGTAGAGCGGTGGCTCGAACCTCGTAACAAATTTTTTGTGTTTGCAATTGGTTTCCTTATTGCTTTTCATTGCTTTACATTTCTATCTTGTGATATCTCTTGCTTGCACTTCTTTATTGCACACATTTCATTTACTTGTATTTTTTTGTCTTTACTCATCTCAACAAGAAAGCAATTACGCGCCTCAACTCATAATCTTGAAGAATCAAATAGGAGAAGTTCTAGAGCCCTTCACAGGAAATTCGACTTCAATTTCTTATTTTGAGTGACCGATTACATCTTACATACATACTTGTTTAAAAAGATCATTAGATTAGCATTAACACCTATTCACCCCCCCCTCTAGGTGTTTTTCAATTGGTATCAGAGCTTTGATCTCTAGGCTCTTGGCTTAACAACCTTAGAGAGATCCTATATTGCTAATCACTCTATTCATTTTTCATCCTCATATACTTAGTAAAAATGTCCGAAGGAATTAAGACTCCACCCAAGTTTGATGGCCTTAACTTTCCCATATAGAAGGTTAAGATGATCATGTTTTTGCAATCCTTAGGGAGCCGGGTTGTAAAGGCGATGACCAAACCTTTTAGTGCACCCCTTGGTGATGAGAACACTTGGTCCGATATTGCCACGAAAGAGTTTGATGCTAATGCTAGAGCACACTGTGCCTTACTTCAAGCTCTTAATGATGATGATATTTCTAGAGTCATTCGTTGTAAATCCACACATGAGATTTGGACTCACTTACTTGTCACTCATGAGGGAACTTCACAAGTAAAGAGGGTAAAAATTGACCTTCTTCGTTCCCAATATAAAAAATTTCTATGCAAGAGAATGAAACCATAGATGATATGGTTACTAAGTTTACAAAGATTACTAATGGACTTTCTTCTTTAGGTGACGGCATTGACAATGACCAAAAAGTAAGGAAGACCATCTGTGTACTCCCTCCATCTTGGAAAGTCAAAGCCACAACTTTAAAGGAGCTCAATGACAAGGAAGAAATGGAGCTTATCGGTCTCATTGGGAATCTCAAGACCCATGAGATGGAAAGAAAAGCAAAAGAAGAGATGGCTCCTCCTGAGAAGAAAGTTATTGCCTTCAAGAGCTCTTCCACCTACTCCGACGAGGATGATGAAGAAGAGGATGATGAAGATCTTTCTCTTCTTGTAAAGAATGTTCGGAGAATGTACAACAAGGCAAAGTTTCAAAATAGAAGGAGATGGCAAGTTAAAGAAGAGAAGAAAATCATTTACTTCAATTGCCAGAAGCCGGGTCACATTGTTGCGGAATGTCCGAAAAACAAAAGCAAACCCTCCACCTCCAAGAAGCCATACAAAAAGAAAGCTTTAAAGGCTACATGGGATTCAAAGAGTGAATCCGATGAGGAAGTCGACACCGCCAACATGTGCTTCATGGGAAATGAAAGCACAAGCAAGGTAACTCCCGATATATCTATTGATTGTGAACTTTCTATAGATGAACTAGGAGAAGCTTTTGAAGAACTATCTCATAACTATGATTTTCTCAAAAAGAAATACTTGAAAATGAAAAAGGAAAATGAATCTCTCAGCCACAAAGTTTTCATTCTCACAAAAGAAAAAGATGAATTGTTTTCAACTCTCTCTTCTACTCAAAGGATTTTGATGAATATAAAATTTCTTGCAAAGATAAATTTCCACAAATTGATGAAAATGAGATTTTCTTGTTAAAGAAGAAAATTGATTCATTAGTAGTAGTTTTGAAGAAGTGTGAATTTGATAAAACTAGACTAGAGGCTATGTTTTCTAAGAAACATATCCCTAAGAAACATTCACATGCTACTAATACTCATGTTTATAAATCACAACCTTTACATCATGCCAAGCACCCTAAACATGCCCACACTCCACACACACACATCATGCATTCATGTATGGTAAAGCTTTTTTCTGCACATATTGTGGTCGTAAAGGTCATTTGGTTAAATTTTGCTATGATAGGATTAATGCATCGCATAATCATGTTTGAATTTGGAATACTAACATTCAAGGACCCAAGAAAGTTTGGGTACCAAAGTCAACAAATTTGTTAAATGATGTAGGTACATTCCAAAGCCCAACGACATAAGGAGTTGTGGTATCTTGATAGTGGTTGCTCAAGGCACATGACTTGGAATATCAACAACTTCACAACTCTATCAAGATACCATGAAGGTGGACCATCACCTTCAGAGATGACGCCAAAGGAAAAATCATTGGTATTGGTAAAGTTAAACTTGGTACATCTCTTTTAATAGAAAATGTTGTTTTAGTTGATGGCCTCAAGCATAATCTCTTGAGTGTTAGTCAACTTTGTGATAAAGGTTTTAATGTTATTTTTGATGACCTAACATGTAGTGTTATTGATAGACAATCCAATGCATGTATATTTTTCAGATTTCGTGAAAATAATGTATACATGATTGACATGTCTAATATGCTATGCAATGCTACTTGTTTGAAAGCCCTCGATGATGACTCTTGGTTGTGGCATAGGAGATTAGGCCACATTTCTTTTAACCATCTATCTAAATTAAATAACAAGGAAATGGTGAAAGGTATTCCTTGCTTGAAATTTGAAAAGGACCGCATTTGCAATGCGTGCCAACTTGGGAAACAAACCAAGTCCTCTTTCAAATCAATCAAGGATATCATGACATCACGACCTTTGGAGTTTATCCATATGGATTTGTTTGGTCCTACTCAAACCAAAAGTCTAAGTGGGAATCGTTTTGCTTTCATTTTAGTTGATGATTTCTCTCGTTTTACTTGGGTTTTCTTTTTAGAACACAAAAATCAAGCCTTTTCATATTTTCAAGCCTTTAAGAAAAGAGTTGAAAAGGAAAAAGATTCTTCTATTCTAAGAATAAGAAGTAATAGAGGTGGTGAATTCAATAACCAACCCTTTATCACTTTTTGTGAAGAACATGAAATTAAGCATGAATTATCTTGTCCTAGAACTCCACAACAAAATGAAGTCGTTGAGAGAAAAAATCGTACATTACAAGAGATGGCTAGGACAATGATAAATGAGTACGGTCTCCCTCATTATCTATGGGCTGAGGCCGTTAACACATCTTGCTACATATCAAATAGGATTTTCTTATGCAAAAACACTTCTAAAATATCTTTTGAGATTTATTTTTCTAGAAAGTCAAATGTTTCATACTTTAAAGTTTTTAGTTGTAAATGTTTTATTTTGAATACTAAAGATAATATAGGTAAATTTGACGCAAAATCATATGAAGCAATATTTGTTGGTTATTATAACACTAGTAAAGCTTATAGAGTTTTCAATAAGTCATCCTTGACTATTGAAGAATCTATACATGTAAAGTTTGAGGAATCTAATGTGTTTATTGAGAATATTATAGAAATAGATTCCCTAAATGAAGACATAGAGAAAATTTCTTTGAAGGACTCACCTACTCTTGAAGACATGCCAAAGGGTGATGAATAAAATGAAGTTCAAGAAGTTGAAGTGGAGACTACTCAACCACTTCCAAAAGATTGGAGATTCACTCCACATCATCCCAAGGATCTTATTATAGGTGAAGTATCAAAAGGGGTAACTACTCGTTCTAAACTCATGATCTTTGTGGGCACTATGCATTTATTTCTCATTTTGAACCGAAGAACATCCTCGAAGCCGAGGGCGACTCATATTGGTTGCTTGTCATGCAGGAGGAGCTCAATCAATTCGATCGCAACCAAGTTTGGCATCTTGTTCATAAGCCCCACGATAGACCAACAATTGGTACTAATTGGATCTTTAAGAACAAGTTAGATGAGTCGGGTAATGTTGTTAGGAATAAAGCTAGGTTGTGACATAAGGTTACACTCAAGTTGAAGGTATCGATTTTGAGGAAACTTTTGCACCCATAGCACGGCTTGAAGCCATACGGATGACACTTGCATTTGCTTCATATAAAGATTTCAAACTTTTTCAAATGGATGTAAAGAGTACTTTCTTAAATAGATTTATTGAAGAGGAGGTGTATGTTGAACAACCCCTGGGTTTGTTGATCCTACACATCCGGATTTTATTTTCAAACTAGACAAAGCTCTTTATGGTTTAAAACAAGCCCCTAGGGCATGGTATGAAAGACTTTCTTCTTTTTTTATTTCTAATGATTTTAATAAAAGAAAAATAGATACTACTTTATTTACCAAACATGTTGAAAATGATATACTTATAGTTCAAAATATGTTGATGATATCTTATTTGGTTCTACTAATGAAAATCTTTGCAAAGCTTTTGAATCATGCATGAAAGAGGAATTTGAGATGTCTATGATGGGCAAGCTTAACTACTTCCTTGGTCTCCAAATCAAGCAAAGGAAGGATGGGATTTTCATCAATCAAGCCAAGTACACGAAAGAACTTATCAAGAAATTTAGGCTTGAAGGGGCTAAAACAAGCAAAACTCCCATGGCTACCACCATAAAGCTTGACAAGGATGAACAAGGTACAAATGTAGACATTAAACTTTATCGAATCATGATTGGTAGCTTGTTGTATTTAACGGCCGGACATTATGTTTTTTGTATGTCTTTATGCTCGATTTCAATCGTGTCCTAAAGAGTCCCATTTGAATGCGGAAAACGCATTATTAGATACCTTAAGGGCATAATTGAAATGGGTTTGTGGTATCCGAAGACCGGAAAATTTTTGATGATGAGTTTTTCAGATGCCGACTATGCGAGTTGTAGAGTGGATAGGAAGAGTACAAGTGAAACATGTCAATTTCTCTGTAATTGTCTTGTTTCATGGTCTTCCAAGAAACAAAATTCGATAGCCCTCTCAACCGTCGAGGCGGAGTATGTTGCAGCGGGGCTTGTTGTGCACAAGTCCTTTGGATGAAACATACTCTCCTTGACTATGATTTGCATTTTGACCATATTAAAATATTTTGTGATAATACTAGTACTATTCATATGACTAAAAATGCAAATCAACATAGTAAGACTAAGCACATTGACATTCGGTATCACTTTCTTTGAGATCATTATGAGAAAGGTGATATTGACATTGATTATATTTCTACCGATTTTCAACTTACCGATATTTTTACAAAACCACTAGACTATACTAGATTTTCTTTTATTTATGGAGAATTGAATGTTTGTGTTATAGATTCATGAAAATTTTCTAACCATGTGTACCCTTTTTGATGTATGACAAAAAGGGGGAGAAAAAGTTATTTGAGTTTTAAAGTTATGAGTTTTTTTTTTAGTTTTGAGTTATTGTTTGTTGAGCTATACGTTTTGAATTCTTATGTCTTTTTTATGCCAAGTTCTTGTTTTTACTATTCATTCATGTATATAGCCATTCATATATATAGCATGATTTGAGGGGGAGCTTTCAAGCTCCTTTCCAATTTTTTCCATTTTTTTGTAAAATAACTCAAATGTTTTGTCATCATCAAAAGGGGGAGATTGTTGGCCCAAGGTTACAATCACCCGGTATTTGAGTTTTGATGATTACAAAACATATATAGTTATTTGTACTAATCATATTTTAGTGTTTAAGTGTGTTTCAGGGTTCATGGATTCAAGATGTGTTCTTCCCTAAAGGAAGGTATTTTTGACTCAAGTTGACTCAATTCAGGATCAAGGATTCAAGCTATTCAACATTGCATAGGAGAAGCCCTAATTTGAAGATCTTGTAGTCACCTAGAACCATTGTAAGAATTAGTTGATTAAAGAATGAGGTTATGATAAGTTGGCTCAAGAAAACACACACACTCTTTCTTTTTTCAAAATACGGTTTTTGTTTTGGTTAGTTGGATTAGGTGCATGTCTTGGTTAATATACATGTCTCTAAATATTTCATATTTTTACATCTAGTTTATATCATGTATACCAACCCTTATAGCATGCTACTTAATCATCTAGCCATTTAAAAATATTTTAAAAATTCTTCAAAGTTCAAAAATTTTCCTAAAATAAAACTGTTTCAGGCCCAATAGTCGATCGGGCGGTCGACCGGATCTATTTCAGGCCTGATCGGTCGACCGCACCAGTCGACTGGGGCTTGTGGCATTGGCGTGCACGTTTGTGCACGTCTGCCGGTCGACCGGACCAGTCGACCGACTGACTGACCCTTGCTCTCGGGTTTTGTCGGTCAACTGGGCCAGTCGACCGACAGAACAAACTTGTGTTTTTTGTTTAGCCTCCGGTTGACCGACCGGTCGACCGAGTCAACGGCTAGTTTGCCAGATAGACTGTCAGTCGACCGGGCCGGTCGACCGACAACCACTAGCAGCCCCCAACGGCTAGTTTATTGAAAACTATTTTCTGGATTTGATTTTGATGGCTCTCTCAGCTGTTTCTAATTTTCCTAAGGCTATTATCTGACCTATTAACCTAGTTTAAATGATGAAAATGTTGGCCCAAAAGGTTACACTCTCCATTTGTTTAAAGTTTTGATGATAACAAAACACATAGAAGCTATATGGTACTAATAAGTTTGTTTAAGATGAGTTTCAGGTTAGTACCATTTATGAAGGCCATTGCTTAGCTTTTGCAAGATTTTCTAGGCTCATGGAGCAAATAAGGCAAAAGGCACAAGAGGGAATGTCCATAGAAGAGAAGGCTCTAGCATGGCGTTGCATGGCTCAAGACTTCATTTTGGCTCAAGAGACTTCATTAGATTTGTTTTTAGTTTTATAGTTTTGTTAAAGAATAGTGAATAGGTTTGAAGCTCAAAATTTCTACACACAATTTTTTGCGCACATTTCTTTTCTAAAAATTTCTCTTATATATATACAAAATATTTTTAAATATAGTCTTTTGCTTATAAACTCAATTTTATGTATTATACATAGTTTTGATCAAAACTATTTTGTAAACCAACAAAATCTCCTCAAAATCCTTTTCAAATTTCAGTTTTTGACCTGAGGCGGTCGACCGACCGGTCTACCGACTCTATGTCAGGTCAGATCGGTCGACCGACTCGATCGATCGGGATTCTAATCGTTGGGTGCGTGCATGTGTGCACGTTTTCCGGTCGACCGAAATCCTTTTTCGGTCAACCGACCTTCGGCCGACTGAAAGTTAGTGACTCTCTGTTTGTTGCGGTCGACCGGGCGATCGACTGTGGGCCTGCAACGGCTCTATTTTTTGAAACCCGGTCGACCGTGGCTGTGTTTCAGCCTGTAACGGCTATTTTTTAATGCACGTTTTAAAACGAGCTTTTTGTCTCTAAATGTGTTTAGGGGCTATTTTCTGGGTCAAATACTTCCTAATTATCATTTTGTTAGTTTACTTTTTAATCCCTAGCTCTATCATATAAATAGGGGTGATTAGGGTTATGATTTTTACAACAATCATTTGCAAAAAATATTCAAAGTTTAAGGGCTTTCAAAAGAATTTTGTTCTTGGTTTTTGTGCTGAAAAATCTCTCTCATTTTCTGAAGTTTTTGTTTCAACCTCTCTTAAAATTCATTTTCTTTTTCCCACTTACAATACTAGAGCTTCAATCCTACTCATTGCTCTACAGGGCTTTTGTAAGTGAAAAGGATTTTCAAAAGAGAGTTTGTGGTCTTTTGATCACCAAGAGAATACTTATACTTGAGATTATGGAGTTGGGTACTCCGGTGTGATTGTAACTCTTTGTGAAGTTATAGTGGTTAGAAATCCTTCTGGGTGAAGGCGGGGACATAGAGCTGGGTGCTCGAACCTCAGAAAAATTCTCGGTGTTTGCGTTTAGTTTACTTGCTCTATTCTCTTGCTTTATATTCCTTGATTCATTTACTTGCTCTACATATTCATTGCAACATTGTACTTGCTCTACTTATTCTTTGTAATATTCACTTGTTACATATTCATATTGTTGATCGAATACTCTTGTTGTATACGCACCTCAAACTCTTATCTAGAGGAATCACGAGGAAGGAGTTTAGAGCCTTTCACGGGGTATTCGGCTTCTAGTCTTATTTTGGGTGATCGTTGCATCACAATTTTTTATTTGTGTACTGATTAGCATTATCACCTATTCACCCCCCTCTAGGTGATTTCAATTAGTATCAGAGCTAGGACTCTAGTTTTTGGCTTAACATCCTTAGAGAGATCCTAAAATTTGCTAATCACTATTTGCATTCTTTCATTCATACACTAGTAAAAATGGCCGACAACATCAAAACCCCTCCTAAATTTGATGGACTTAATTTTCCCCATTTGGAAGGTTAGGATGACTATCTTTTTACAATCCCTAGGTAGTTTAGTTGCTAAATCCTTGACCAAACCTTATGTTAGACCCGATAGTGAGGAGAGCACTTGGTCCGACTTTACCTACAAAGAATATGAGGCTAATTCTAAGGCTCAAAATTCCCTTCTCACCGCCTTGAATGAGGATGAACTTACACGGGTTATACATTGCCAATCCGCCTATGATATTTGGCAACACTTGTTGGTCACACACGAGGGGACATCACAAGTAAAGAGAGCTAAAATAAATCTCTTGAGGTCCCAATATGAAAGTTTTAAAATGCTTGAAGATGAGTCTGTTGATTCTATGATTACCAAGTTTATTAAAATTACCAATGCTCTTTCTTCTCTATGTGATGTTATAAGCAATGACCAAAAGGTGCGCAAAGTGATTCGAGCTCTTCCTTCATCATGGGAGATCAAGGCTACCACCTTAAAGGAGTTGAATGATAAAGATGAAATGGATCTCATAAGTCTTATTGGAAACCTTAAGACTCATGAGATGAAAAAGAAGGCTAGAGAAGAAGCGGCACCTCAAAAGAAGAAATCCATAGCTTTCAAGTCTTCCTCTACCATTGTTGACGATGATGAAGATGAAGAAGAGGATGAGGAGCTATCTCTCCTAGTGAGAAATGTGAAGAGGATGTACCGGAAGAACAAACTCAACTTGAGAAAGAAATGGGAAGGGAAGGAGGAGAAAAGAATCATTTGCTATAATTGTCGGAAACCCGGACATATCATGGCGGATTGTCCCGACTTCAAGAAAAAGATGACTTCTTCCTTAAAGCAAAAGAGGCCGGTTGAAAAGAAGGCATACAAGGCCACTTGGGATTCGGAAAGCGAGTCCGAAGATGAGGTGGATACGGTAAATATGTGTTTCATGGCAAACACACCCAAGGTAACCACTCAACCTCTTGATGAAGAAAATGAAATAAGTAGAGAAATGTTAGAACATGCCTTTGTTGAACTTTCTGAAAGCTTTGATGATAAAAAGGTAGAATGCTCTAAATTGAAAAAGGAAATTGAGTTGCTTAAAAACCAACTTGCAATTATTTCAAAAGAAAAGGAAGAAATTTCTTCTAATCTCGTTTCAACTAAAAGAGAATTTGATGCTTATAAAATTGCTTGTAAAGCAAATTTTCAAAAGTTGATGAAAATGAACTTTCTTTGTTAAAAACTAGAATTATTGATTTTGAAAATGTTTTGAAAGATTGTGCTTTTAATACTAAGAAATTAGAGGATATGTTTTCAAAGAAGCGCACTCCACATGTTAAGAATGATAAAACAACCCATGCTAAAAATGCTCACCATGTCAACACTTCACATGTTAAAACTACTCATGCACACAAGTCACATGCTAGTAAGCCACACACTCATTATGCATTTAAATATGGAAGAGCTTTTAGATGCACTTATTGTGGTAGAAATGGTTACTTAGCTAAATTTTGCCATGATCAAATAAATAGATCTAATAATCTTGTGTGGGTTCATGACACTAACACTTTAGGACCCAAGAAAATGTGGGTACTAAAATCAAGTCCTAAATTATTTGATGTAGGTACACACCAAGGCTCCAAGACGTAAGGAGTGGTGGTACCTTGATGCGGTTGTTCAAGACATATGACATGGGATATCAATAACTTTACAACCCTATCAAGGTACGTTGAAGGTGGCACCGTCACCTTCGGAGATGATTCCAAGGACACTATCATCGGTATAGGTAACATTCAAATTGGTGCATCTCCTATTATAGAAAATGTTGTTCTTGTTGATGGACTTAAACATAACTTGCTTAGTATAAGTCAACTTTGTGATCGTGGTCTTAAAGTTGTGTTTGATGACTCTTCTTGCAAAATTTTTGATTGTAAAACTAATGATTGTATTCTCACCGATTTTCGTGATAATAATGTCTATATCATTGACATGCTTAATTTAGATTGTTCTACTAAATGCTTGAATGCTTTTAATGAGACTTCTTGGCTTTGGCATAGAAGATTAGGACATGCATCTTTTGATCATCTTGCTAGGATTAATTTTAAGAAATTGGTGAAAAGTATTCCTTGCTTGAAGTTTGAAAAAGACCGCATTTGTGGTGCGTGCCAACTTGGGAAACAAATCAAGTCTTCTTTCAAACCAATCAAGGATATCATGTCAACTAGGCCATTAGAATTAATTCACATGGATCTTTTTGGACCAACTAAAACTAAAAGCTTAAATAATAGTAGATATGCTTTTGTTTTAGTTGATGATTTTTCCCGATTCACTTGGGTTTTCTTTTTGGAACACACAGATCAAACTTTTTCGTATTTTAAGATTTTTCGAAAAAGAGTTGAAAAAGAAAAAGGTTTTTCGATTTTGAAAATAAGAAGTGATAGAGGTGGTGAGTTCATTAACCAACTCTTCATGACTTATTGTGATGAAAAGGGAATTAAGCATGAAATGTCATGTCCTAGAACTCCACAACAAAATGGAGTAGTTGAAAGAAAGAATAGAACCCTTCAAGAGATGGCTAGGACTATGATAAGTGAATATGACCTCCCTCAATATCTATGGGCCGAGGCCGTAAACACCGCTTGCTACATATCAAATCGTATTTATTTGTGTAAAAATACTTTCAAGACATCTCTTGAAATTTATCATTTAAGAAAACCAAATGTTTCATATTTTAAAGTTTTTAGATGCAAGCGTTTTGTTTTAAATACTAAAGATAACTTGGGTAAATTTGATGCTAAGGCTTATGAAGCAATATTTGTTGGATATTCTACTACTAGCAAAGCTTATAGAGTATTCAATAAATCTTCTCTTACCATTGAAGAATCCATGCATGTTAAATTTGAAGAATCTAATGTTGTTGTTGAGAATGTTGTAGAGATTGACTCATTATGTGAGGACATGGAGAAAATTTCCTTGAAGGACTCACCCATTCAAGAAGAAAAGCAAGAACCTATTGGTGAAGTTCAAAAGGAAGAAGTGAAACAATCTCAACCACTTCTGAAAGATTGGAGATTCGCTACAAATCATCCCAAGGATCTTATCATAGGTGACGTATCTAAAGGGGTAACAACTCGCTCCAAACTCCATGACTTGTGTGGTAATGTTGCATTCATTTCTCATTTTGAACCCAAAAACATCCTCGAAGCCGAGGGTGACTCATATTGGTTGCTAGCTATGCAAGAAGAACTCAATCAATTTGAGCGCAACCAAGTTTGGCACCTTGTTCCTAGACCCCACGATAGACCAATAATTGGTACTAAGTGGATTTTTAGGAATAAGATGGATGAGTCAGGAAATGTGATTAGGAATAAAGCTAGGTTAGTGGTCCAAGGTTACACTCAAGTTGAAGGAATTGACTTTGAGGAGACCTTTGCACCCGTAGCACGGTTTGAAGCCATACGGATGATACTAGCTTTTGCATCTTTTAAAAATTTTAAACTTTTTCAAATGGATGTAAAAAGTGCATTTTTAAATGGTTTTATAAATGAAGAAGTTTATGTTGAACAACCTTCCGGTTTTGTTGATCATGTTCATCATAATTTTATTTTTAAACTTGATAAAACTTTGTATGGATTAAAGCAAGCTCCTAGAGCTTGGTATGAAAGGCTTTCTAGTTTTCTTCTTTCAAATGATTTTGTTAAAGGCAAAGTAGACACAACATTATTTACTAAGCATGTTGATAATGACATTCTTATAGTGTAAATTTATGTTAATGATATAATTTTTGGTTCTACTAATGAGCTTTTGTGCAAGGAGTTTGAAAAGTGTATGCAACGTGAATTTGAGATGTCCTCAATGGGTGAATTAAACTTCTTTCTTGGACTCCAAATCAAGCAAATGCGAGATGAGATATTCATATGTCAAGCCAAGTACTCAAAGGAACTAATAAAGAAATTTGGACTTGAAGGTTCGAAAGTTTGCAACACTCCCATGGCAACCACCACCAAGCTTGATAAGAATGACCAAGGTAAATGTATTGATATTAAATTATATAGAAGCATGATTAGTAGTTTGTTGTATTTAACGGCAAGTAGGCCGGATATCATGTTTAGTGTGTGTCTTTGTGCTAGATTCTAATCGTGTCCTAAAGAGTCTCATCTTATTGCGGTAAAATGCATTATTCGTTATATTAAGGGCACAATTGGAATGGGTCTTTGGTATCTGAAAACTGAAAATTTCTCAATGACGAGTTTTTCCGATGCCGACTATGCGGGTTGTAGAGTGGATAGAAAGAGTACTAGTGGGACCATGTCAATTTCTTGGTAATTGTCTTGTTTCATGGTCCTCTAAGAAATAAAATTCGGTAGCCCTCTCAACCGTCGAGGCAGAGTATGTTGCGGCGGGGGCTTGTTGTGCACAAGTCCTTTGGATGAAACATACTCTCCTTGATTATGATTTGCATTATGACCATATAAAAATATTTTGTGATAATACTAGTACTATTCATATGATTAAGAATGCAAATCAACATAGTAAGACCAAGCACATTGAGATTAGATATCACTTTCTTAGAGACCATTTTGAGAAAGGTGATATAGAGATTGATTATGTTTCTTTGGATTTGCAACTTGCCAATATTTTCACTAAACCACTTGATTTTAATAGATTTTCCTTTATATGTGGTGAACTAAATGTTTGTGTTATTGAATAACAATGTTTTTCTTGTTTCTTTATCCCTTTTTGATGTATGACAAAAAGGGGGAGAAATATGTATGATGAGTTTCTTGTATATAAGTTCTAAAACTAATAAGCATGCAAGTGCTTTTGTGTTTTTGTGTCTCATGTTTTTAGCTTGCGCATGTTTTTGCTTGCTATCTTGCTATGCTATTTAAAACTTCAAATTATTGATCTTTATGATTTTTTTTTTGTTATGATGAGTTTTGCAATTCAAATTGTTTTTACTTGTTTAATATAGCATAATTTGAGGGGGAGTTTTACCTCTCTCTTTATTTCTTTTTGATATAGCCTATATGTTTTGTCATCATCAAAAGGGGGAGATTGTTGGCCCAAAAGGTTACACTCTTCATTTGTTTAAATTTTTGATGATAACAAAACACATAGAAGCTATATGGTACTAATAAGTTTGTTTAAGATGAGTTTCAGGTTAGTACCATTTATGAAGGCCATTACTTAGCTTTTGCAAGATTTTCTAGGTTCATGGAGCAAATAAGGCAAAAGGCACTAGAGGGAATGTCCATAGAAGAACAGGCTCTAGCATGGCGTTGCATGGTTCAAGACTTCATTTTGGCTCAAGAGACTTCATTAGATTTGTTTTTAGTTTTATAGTTTTGTTAAAGAATAGTGAATAGGTTTTAAGCTCAAAATTCGTACACACAAGTTTTTGCGCACATGTCTTTTCTAAAAATTTCTCCTATATATATATACAAAATATTTTTAAATATAGTCTTTTGCTTATAAACTCAATTTTATGTATTATACATAGTTCTGATCAAAACTATTTTGTAAACCATCAAAATCTCCTCAAAATCCTTTTCAAATTCAGTTTTTGACCTGAGGCGCCAAGACCGTCCAGGACATTCGACGTTGTTGGCAAGAAAACCCGACCGACTCGATCGATCGGGATTCTGACCGTTGGGTGCGTGCATGTGTGCACGTTTCCCGATCGATCGGGCGGTCGACCGAAATCCTTTTTCGGTCGACCGCCTTCGGCCGACTGAAAGTCAGTGACTCTCTGTTTGTTGCGGTCGACCGGCGGTCGGTCGACCGTGGGCCTGCAACGGCTCTATTTTTTGAAACCCGATCGACTGACCGGTCGACCGTGGCTGTGTTTCAGCCTGTAACGACTATTTTTTAATACACATTTTAAAACGAGCTTTTTGTCTCTAAAACGTGTTTAGGGGCTGTTTTCTGGGTCAAATACTTCCTAATTATCATTTTGTTAGTTTACCCTTTAATCCCTAGCTCTATCCTATAAATAGGGGTGATTAGGGTTATGGTTTTTACAACAATCATTTGCAAAAAATATTCAAAGTTTAAGGGCTTTCAAAAGAGTTTTGTTCTTGGTTTTTGTGCTGAAAAATCTCTCTCATTTTCTGAAGTTTTTGTTTCAAACCTCTCTCAAAATTCATTTTCTTTTTCCCACTTACATACTAGAGCTTCAATCCTACTAATTGTTCTACAGGACTTTTGTAAGGGAAAAAAATTTTCAAAAGAGAGTTTGTGGTCTTTTGATCACCAAGAGAATACTTGTACTTGAGATTGTGGAGTTGGGTACTCCGGTGTGATTGTAACTCTTTGTGAAGTTATAGTGGTTAGAAATCCTTCTGGGTGAAGGGGGGACGTAGAGCTGGGTGCTCGAACCTCGAAAAAATTCTTGGTATTTGCGTTTGGTTTACTTGCTCTATTCTCTTGCTTTATATTCCTTGCTTCATTTACTTGCTCTACATATTCATTGCAACATTGTACTTACTCTACTTATTCTTTGCAATATTCACTTGTTACATATTCATATTGTCGATCGAATACTCATACAACAAGATTGCAATACGCACCTCAAACTCTTATATAGAGAAATCACGAGGAAGGAGTTCAGAGCCCTTCACGGGGTATTCGGCTTCTAGTCTTATTTTGGGTGATCGTTGCATCACAATTTTTTATTTGTGCATTGATTAGCATTATCACCTATTCACCCCCCTCTAGGTGATTTCAGAAAAGATCTCTTCTAATCCCTATAAACAGATGGCATTGGTCCCTTGTTAAATTCAAGAAAAATTCTCATTGTTTTGAGTTTCAAAAGAAAAGAAAAGTTTTCAAAGCTCTCACGTTCAAAAGTGCATTCTTGGTTAAAGTTTTTCAGTGATTTTCAAGCTCTTTTCTTACTTCTTTACAACTGAATTTTCTCACTTCACTTCTTGAGCCAAAATCATTCCCATTCTATAAGGAGTTGTAAGAGAGAAGTTTGTGGTCTTTTTGATCACCTAGTTACTTGTAGTTCTTTGTGTTGAGATCTCTCTTGTGTAGAGGTTGGATTGGTGGGAGTTCTGTACTCCAGTCTTGTGTAGACCAATTGTAATTCCCTTGGGTGTAAAGATTCCGGTGTGAAAATTCTCTTTGCGGATTTAGTGGAAATCCTTCACCGGTGGTGAAGGCGGGGACGTAGAGCGGTGGCTCGAACCTCGTAACAAATTCCTTGTGTTTGTGATTGGTTTCCTTATTACTTTTCTTTGCTTTACATTTCTATCATGTGATATCTCTTGCTTGCACTTCTTTATTGCACACATTTCATTTACTTGCATTTTTCGGTCTTTACTCATCTCAACAAGAAAGTAATTACGCGCCTCAACTCATAATCTAGAGGAATTAAAGAGGAGAAGTTCTAGAGCCCTTCACGGAGAATCCGGCTTCAATTTCTTGTTTTGAGTGACCGGTGGCATCTTACATACATACTTGTTTAAAAAGATCATTAGATTAGCATTAACACCTATTCACCCCCCTCCCCTCTAGGTGTTTTTCAATGAAGACCAGACGACGATTCAGATCTAAAGTTGCTTCATTTCATGTGAGTGATTACTTTATATTTTTTGATTTATTATTATTCGTGAGTGTTTATTTTCATTGTTTTTATAGTGAGTGTTTGCTTTTATGTTATTTCCTTATTTACCATTGTTAATAGGTATTTGTGTTTTACTTGAATCATTTCATGTGACTATCTGATTTATTTTACCAGTATGATTATGCGTATCATTTCATAAGATTTCAGTGAGCGTCCACTTTAATTATGTAGTTGATATGAGCGTTTATCAGCGTCATTTTATGTGCTAGCAGTTCATCTCTTTTGGCTTAAGCCTAGGCAGTTCTTGATGTTACCTTATTGATATTGAGCATTAGATGTATATGGACTTTGTATTTGATATTGAGATATAATAACTTATATTATTGCTTGTTAATAAAAGACATCATAACCTAGAGAAAAGGGATAATTATCTGATGATGCATGTCGTGTATTTTGTTGAAGCCTACTAAGTTGAAGCCTATCAAGTTGCAAGATTTTGATGATGGACAAACACTTCTACCTCATGATGATTGCTCTACCTCTATTGAAGACTATTGAAGATTATGGGTGCTATTGGAAGTTTTGTGTAAACTTAGAAAATTTGTGAAAAGCCTTGATCACTTACACAAAAATCCTTCCCAAGTCGACTTACCCTATTGATATAGTCGACTAACCCATACTTAGTCGACTTGCCAAAACCCCTAGTCGACTAGACCATTTCAAACCAAATTTCCTAACTCTCTGTTTGGACCCTGTAATGACAATTAGTCGACTTGACTTATATACCTAGTCGACTAACAGATACTCTAGTCGACTACCCAATTTCCCAAGTCGACTAATATCAGATACAAAATTTTCCCAACTCTCTGTTTCTGTCTGAAATGAAACTTAGTCGACTACCCTATTTCCCAAGTCGACTAACACATTTTATAGTCGACCAACAGTATTTTTTAGTCGACTAATTCAGTTATCCAGAAACTTGTTCTGCCAACAGACATATACCTAGTCGACTAATTGCTAAACCTAGTCGACTAATAGTTGAATTTTTGCCTAGTCTAGTCGACTAACTCAGAATCCTAGTCGACTATAGGCAGTTTCTAACTGTTGGACAGTTTCTCTTATCTGATCCATTTGACAACGTTTTCCAACGTTTAAATTGTCTGAATTGGTTCTATAACTACCCTAACTAACCCTAGTCTTCAGCTATAAATAGGGAAGTTATTCCAAAGGCCAATTACCAATTCTTTCCATCAGTTTTTCAAAAGAAAAATTCCAGAATTCCTAAAAACTGATTTCCAACTTCTGTTCTTCACCAAAAAGCCATTCCATTAGTGAAGTGCTCTGAAGTTCATCTTTCCTATACTACCTTGTCCACATACACATTCAGTATCAAGGCTATAGGAAATCATTGTATTCATTCAAAGAAGATTTTGTACAAGGCGTCTTCTTGGAAGTAGAAGAAAGTTGTACAAGGCGTGTTCTCTTTGGTGTAAAGAGGAGTTGTGCACATTTGGCAAAGGGCGTTTGTCAAGTGGTGTACAAGGCATTGGTTGTGGGTGTACACAAGTAAAGAAAGGAAAATCTCAAGCATTTTGCTTGGGGACTGGATGTAGGTCACAAGGACCGAACCAGGATAACTCTCGTGTGTTTGCGTTTGTATTTTCTGTGTTTATCTTGTGATTTCTTTATTTCCTGCAAGTAATTTGTTTAATTATCTATAAACACTATTCACCCTCCCTCTAGTGTTTGTGTTGCTTTGATTATAGATCCTACATTTGGTATCAGAGCAGGTTCAAGGCAACAACCATACAAGGATGGCAACGGAGTTTCCAATCTTCCCAATTCAAAGAAGGGCATTCTACACAACGTCCACCGCTATTTGACGGAACCAACTACAATTATTGGAAGTGTAGAATGAAGATCTACTTGCAGTCACTCAACTACGACCTTTGGAACATCGTAGAAGCAGCGTACACCAAGCCTACAACCAACTACAACGCTTGGAGTGAAGATCAAAAGAAGAATGCAAATCTTGATGCCAAGGCGATGAATGCTTTATTTTGTGCCTTAACCAAAGAAGAGTTCAACCGTGTGTCAACATCAACCTCTGCACATCAAATATGGCATACACTTGAGGTAACACACGAAGGTACTAATAAAGTTAAGGAATCTAAAATTTCTGTTCTTGTCCACAGATTTGAGTTGTTCAAAATGAAGGAGAATGAAACCATATCCGAGATGGTTACAAGATTCACCGACATCACCAATACCTTAGCATCTCTTGGAAAGGACTACACTCAAGTTGAAAGAGTCCGTAAGATCCTTCGTGCACTCACACCGGAATGGGAAAAGAAGACAACCGCAATTGAAGAAGCGAACGATCTCTCAACTATGACATTAGAAAACCTAATCGGTAATCTAATGGCATATGAAGTGCAAATAGAAGAAAGAAAGAAGGACGAACAACAACATCAATCCAAGAAGAAAGTACTTGCCTTCCATACAACTTCAGATACGGACAATTCGGATGAAGATGAAGAAGAAATGGCCATGCTTTCAAGAAAGTTCAAAAGGTTCTTAAAACAAGGTAAGTTTAAAAAGAATAAAGATACTAACGATATTCCTACTTGTTTTAAGTGTAACAAACCAGGCCACATGAAGAAGGATTGTCCATTGATGAAATCAAAAGAACACTTCAAGACTTTCAACAAGTTCAACAAGTTCAACAAGAATAAGAAAGCCTTCCAAGCAACATGGGATGATAGCGACTCATCTTCCTCTGACGAAGAAGAAGCAACGGAAATCGCCAATATTTGCTTCATGGCCCAAGAAGATGAGGTACAAGATTATGATGAGTTATTAGAAGCTTTTAATGAATTGTTTAATAATTTCAAAAATGAAAAGATTAAAAATAAAGTCTTAATAAAGGAAAATGAAAGACTCATTCATGAAAATGCATGTTTTGTTTCTCAAACATCTTCTCTAAGTTCTCAAAATGAAGATTTTGAAAAAGTTATTGCATCTTTAAAAAGGATAATGAAATTTTCTTAAAAGAAAATTCTTTACTTAAAAAAGAAACTATTTCTTTAAATTCTAGAATTTCTATTTTAGATAAGACATGATTGTTTTCAAAATTAAGTATGAAGATCTTTTGAAAAATGTAACAAAGTTTAATAAAGGAAAAGAGAATTTAATGTTTTATTATCTTCTCAAAAGATGTCTAACAATCATTTTGGTCTTGGTTTTTCCAAAGGATAAGATGTATAAACCTACTCATGTTGGTATTGGATTTTCAAAAACCAATTTTGTAAAATCTACACATCTTCATAATCCATACAATTCTTTTGTAAAAAGAAATACTATTTCAAAAAGAATTAGATGCAAATATATATGGGTTCCTAAGAATCTTAATAATATTGATAAAAATGTTTATATTGCATCTTATATACATGATGTGTGTAATTCTAAGAATTATGTTTATACTAACAAGTGAAACCAAACTCCAATTGGATTTGGGTTCCTAAAGGCTAACCTTTTTCGGACCCTATCATGATGGGTACCATACAATTGTTTTTATCTTATAGGTACCTTATAAAGAAAAGTGGATACTTGATAGTGGTGTTCCAAAACACTTGACCGGACATATGCAACTACTATCTTCCGTACAAATCAAAAGGGAGGTACAGTGATATTTGGAGACAATAATAAAGGAAAAGTTATTGGTACCCGGCATAGTTGGTAACATTTCAAAACCCCTTATTGAAAATGTTCTTTTGGTAAGAGGTTTAAAACACAATCTATTAAGTATTAGTCAATTATGTGATAAGGGTTATAAAATTGTTTTTGAAAAAGATGCTTGTCTTATTTATGATACTAATATGAAAGATATTTTATTTAAAGGTTTTTGAAACAATAACATTTATGAGTTATCAATAACATGCATGTCATCTAATGATAATTTATGTCTACTTGCTTCTAATAATGATTATTTTTTATGGCAAAAAATATTTGGTCATTTGAATGTGAAAAATATTTCTAAGATTTCTAAATTTGATTTAGTTAAAGGTCTTCCAAAAATTGCTTTTAAAAAGGATTATTTTTGTGATTCTTGTCAATTAGGAAAACAAGTTAAATCATCCTTTAAATCAAAGGATTTAGTTTCTACAAATAGACCTTTAGAATTATTGCATTTGGATTTATTTGGACCTACTCGTGTTTCTTCATTAAACAAGAGTAGATATGTTTTTGTCATTGTTATGATTATTCACGTTTTTCATGGGTAATTTTTCTTAAAAATAAAAATGACACTTTTGATGAATTTGTAAGTTTTTGTAAAAGAATTCAAAATCAAAAGTCTCTAAACATAGTCACTATTCGAAGTGATCATGGAGGAGAATTTGAGAATGAATCTTTTTCAAATTTCTGTGATAAGTATGGTATTACACATAATTTTGCATTTCCTAGAGCATCTCCTCAAAATGGTGTTGTAG
Organism: Agave tequilana; assembly: GCA_038442645.1. Taxonomy (NCBI): domain Eukaryota; kingdom Viridiplantae; phylum Streptophyta; class Magnoliopsida; order Asparagales; family Asparagaceae; genus Agave; species Agave tequilana. Next base: position 214,718 of record JAVJIF010003058.1, read on the forward strand.
AGAGAAAGAATAGGACTTTGCAAGAATGTGCTAGAACTATGCTTATGGATAGTAACTTACCAAAATATTTTTGGGCTGAAGCTACTGCTACTGCTTGCTTGTTATGTTTTAATCATGTGCTTATTCGACCTTTTTTAAATAAAACATCTTATGAATTGTTTCATAATAGGATTCCAAAAGTTTCTTACTTTAAGATTTTTGGATGTAAATGCTTTATCTTAAATACAAAAGATGCTTTAGATAAATTTGATGCTAGATCCAATGAAGGTATTTTGTTGGATACTCTACTCATAGTAAAGCATATAGAATATTTAATAAGAAAATATTTACTATTGAAGAATCATTACATGTTAAATTTGATGAATCCATGACTAAACCTATTTCTAATACTTCTCCACATGATGATGATCATATCATAGATACTCCTAATGATAATATTGTTATATCTTCTGTTGATCCTAACATTTCTAAGGATGATGAAATTCCTACCGAGTTACCGAAAGCTTATGTTGAAGTAAGGAATCATCCACAAGATTTGGTGATTGGAGATATAAATCAAGGTGTTCAGACGAGATCCAAGTTGAACTACATGACACAAATTGCCTTCATTTCACTCATTGAACCGAAGAATATCAACGAAGCATGTGCGGATGATTTTTGGACAATTGCCATGCAGGAAGAGTTGAACCAATTTGTAAGAAATGATGTTTGGGATCTTGTACAACGTCCTACTGATCATCCTGTCATTGGCACCAGATGGGTCTTTAAGAACAAACTCGATGAATCCGGTGAAGTCATTAAGAACAAAGCAAGGTTAGTAGCACAAGGGTACAATCAAGAAGAAGGTATTGATTTTGATGAAACTTATGCACCAGTAGCAAGACTTGAATCTATTCGTATATTACTTGCTTTCTCATGTTTTATGAATTTCAAACTTTATCAAATGGATGTTAAAAGTGCCTTTTTAAATGGAATTATTAAGGAAACTGTTTATGTTGAACAACCTCCAGGTTTTGAACATGAAAAATTTTCAAACCATGTTTTTAAACTTAAAAAAGCTTTATATGGTTTAAAGCAAGCACCTCGTGCTTGGTATGATAGATTAAAAAGTTTTCTTTTAAATTCTGATTTTAAAATGGGAAGAGCAGATACAACTCTTTTTATTAAACATGTTAATAAAGATATCTTAATCATTCAGATATATGTTGATGATATCTTATTTGGTTCTACTAACGATAATCTTTGTCAAGAATTTTCTAAGACCATGCAGAGTGAATTTGAGATGAGCCATATGGGCGAACTTACTTACTTCCTCGGTCTACAAATAAAGCAAATGAAGGATGGAATCTTCATTTCCCAATGCAAATACGCTAAGGAACTTCTAAAGCGATTTGGCATGGAAAATTCTGGTCATAAGAATACTCCCATGAGTACGACTACTTTTTTGACAAAGATGAAAATGGTAAGAATGTCGATCAGAAACTCTATCGAGGTATGATTGGCTCTCTACTTTACATTACTTCAAGTAGACCTGATATTATGTTCAGTGTATGCTTATGTGCTAGATATCAGTCAAATCCTAAGGAATCACATATTAAAGCAGTAAAAAGGATTTTTCGATACTTAAATAACACAATCAATTATGGTTTATTTTATCCGAAATCATGCACATTTGATTTATTATCGTATAGTGATGCTGATTTTGCTGGATGTAAATCTGATCGGAAGAGTACTAGTGGTACTTGTCACTTTTTGGGACATTCACTAGTATCATGGTTCAGTAAAAAGCAAAATTCTGTGTCATTATCAACAACCGAGGCAGAATATATTGCTGCTAGTGTTGCATGTGCACAAATTATATGGATGAAACAAACCTTACTTGATTATGGCATGACTATCACAAACTCACCTATTATGTGTGATAATACCAGTGCTATTAATTTATCTAAAAATCCTGTTCATCATTCACGTACCAAACATATTGATATTAGACATCATTTTTTACGTGATCATGCTTTAAAAGGTGACATTTCTTTATCTTTTATATCAACTGATAATCAAGTTGCTGATATATTCACAAAACCTCTGAAAAAAGATACTTTTATTAAATTTAGAAGAGATTTGGGTATTTGCAATTTTTCCGATTTTTAAACATTTTTTCAGATTTTTTCAAAGGCAATTTTTTCAAAAGTTAGTCGACTTACAACTTTTATTAGTCGACTAATAGAAGACTTAGTCGACTTGAAATATCCTCAGTCGACTCCTGTAGACTCATGTACACAAACAGAAACTTCCCTTTCTGATTTTTCAAAAATTAATCGACTATAGTAAATGACTAGTCGACTAGTACAATTATTAGTCGACTAATATTACCCTGTAAGTCGACTAAAACTGTGAAATTCTGTTTTCTGCTTTTTGTTAATGACAAAGGGGGAGAATTTTGTGTGTTCTGTCTATGTAATTTGTGTTATGTTATGTAACTTTGTGTTATGTTAAAACTCTGTGTTCTGTTATGAAAATCACTTTTGTGTGTTCTGTCTATGTAATTTGTGTTATGTTATGTAACTTTGTGTTATGTTAAAACTCTGTGTTCTGTTATGAAAATCACTTTTGTGTTATATCTGTTTCATATGCTATATCTGTGTGTTCCTGCCTGTTACATACATATTCTGACAATTCTGCATGTATTGCAACTTTGTGACATAGTCAAAGAACTTTGACATATATGTTATGGATATTGACATATGATCATGCAGGTGCAACTTAACATTTTCTGCAGGGGTAATATATTCTTTATAACCTAGTTACTGCAGGGGAGTTTTGTTGCAGGGGGAGCTATCATAAACATAAGTTGTCATCATCAAAAAGGGGGAGAATGTTGAAGCCTACTAAGTTGAAGCCTATCAAGTTGCAAGATTTTGATGATGGACAAACACTTCTACCTCATGATGATTGCTCTACCTCTATTGAAGACTATTGAAGATTATGGGTGCTATTGGAAGTTTTGTGTAAACTTAGAAAATTTGTGAAAAGCCTTGATCACTTACACAAAAATCCTTCCCAAGTCGACTTACCCTATTGATATAGTCGACTAACCCATACTTAGTCGACTTGCCAAAACCCCTAGTCGACTAGACCATTCCAAACCAAATTTCCTAACTCTCTGTTTGGACCCTGTAATGACAATTAGTCGACTTGACTTATATACCTAGTCGACTAACAGATACTCTAGTCGACTACCCAATTTCCCAAGTCGACTAATATCAGATACAAAATTTTTCCAACTCTCTGTTTCTGTCTGAAATGAAACTTAGTCGACTACCCTATTTCCCATGTCGACTAACACATTTTATAGTCGACCAACAGTATTTTTTAGTCGACTAATTCAGTTATCCAGAAACTTGTTCTGCCAACAGACATATACCTAGTCGACTAATTGCTAAACCTAGTCGACTAATAGTTGAATTTTTGCCTAGTCTAGTCGACTAACTCAGAATCCTAGTCGACTATAGGCAGTTTCTAACTGTTGGACAGTTTCTCTTATCTGATCCATTTGACAACGTTTTCCAACGTTTAAATTGTCTGAATTGGGTCTATAACTACCCTAACTAACCCTAGTCTTCAGCTATAAATAGGGAAGTTATTCCAAAGGCCAATTACCAATTCTTTCCATCAGTTTTTCAAAAGAAAATTCCAGAATTCCTAAAAACTGATTTCCAACTTCTGTTCTTCACCAAAAAGCCATTCCATTAGTGAAGTGCTCTGAAGTTCATCTTTCCTATACTACCTTGTCCACATACACATTCAGTATCAAGGCTATAGGAAATCATTGTATTCATTCAAAGAAGATTTTGTACAAGGCGTCTTCTTGGAAGTAGAAGAAAGTTGTACAAGGCGTGTTCTCTTTGGTGTAAAGAGGAGTTGTGCACATTTGGCAAAGGGCGTTTGTCAAGTGGTGTACAAGGCATTGGTTGTGGCTGTACACAAGTAAAGAAAGGAAAATCTCAAGCATTTTGCTTGGGGACTGGATGTAGGTCACAAGGACCGAACCAGGATAACTCTCGTGTGTTTGCGTTTGTATTTTCTGTGTTTATCTTGTGATTTCTTTATTTCCTGCAAGTAATTTGTTTAATTATCTATAAACACTATTCACCCCCCTCTAGTGTTTGTGTTGCTTTGATTATAGATCCTACATATTTTAGAAGGACTAGTTATGGTACACCAAGTTTAGGTTCCATCATGGGGAACCAAGGTAGTACTGGCTGCCTAATTATTCTGTTATTCAGTTTTCAGTTATTAGGGTTATACCCAGACTACAGCGCCACACCAGTTATTCTTTTGAGTGGGGCTGTAGTTTTCAATTATTAGGGCCTTGCGGTTTGTACTGATTTAGTGCCAGGAATGTTAGACCGTGGTACCAGATATGCACCGTACCCTTTCAAAACACATACACTATATTGGTAGGCAGTTACAACAATGATAATCTAATTTGATATGTGAGAAAATGGTTGTGGTATGGAACACAGCTAAGTACTACATTAGTTAGGTTAATAATAACCAACCAGACTAGCGACATATGCTAGATTACACACCTTAATATCAATTGTTTGTTTTATCAGTGGCATTCTTTTATTTACAGACTTGTCCATGTTATTATTTAGTTATCTTTTTTATAGTTTATCATGTTATTTTTATATAGACACTGTTTATAAGCACGAGCACTTTCCCCTTTTTCTTACACACTCATTGGGTTGTTTTGACGATCCTGGGTTTGCACGTTCAGATTGGATGTTTCATTTAATTGACCAGGTGTTCGATGAGACCTTACATGTTACGAGAAGCTGGAGTCTCTCTCTTCTTAATCATCGATATTCTTGTTCACTTTTATTTCTGTTATTTCCTGATTCTCTCTATATCATTATCGGTTGTCATTTCATCTCTTTGTTTATTTATTATCATGTTTGGATACTTATATGTGATATTGCAGTGATCATGATCTAATATAGTAGATTTTTATACCTTATTTCGGGTTACTTAAGGCTTAGCGTTTATACGTGAGGTACTTTTCTTGCGCATAAGCGTCGCCGACTCCCGTCGTCTCTCCGCTTCAGTTTATTTTGGGAAGCGGGGTGTGACATAAACCATTTGATATTGAATAAAATATTCCCCTTAAGCCCCTTGGACGTAGCCAAATTGTCGAATCTCGTTAAATCCTTACTCTTCTCTTTGTTTATTATTTTTATTATACTTGTGATTAGTCTCTCGGCATAGTCAATCTAATCTCAACAAGTGGTGTTATGCTTCCGCATAGACGCGCAACAAGTCAGGAATAATGAAGAAATATACAATAATTTCTTGAAATTTGTTAAAAGTCATATTAGTTTTTATAATTAAGTCTTCCTTAATCCTTCAATTAAATTGAGATAGAGTACTTATAGCATTTTCTTGAGATTGAATGCCTACAAGCTCTCTTGGAACTATGATTCAGTTGAGGAACTCTATTTGTTTGTATATTCAGTAAACCTGTTATCACTTTTCATGCAGATTCCCAACTCATGGCTTGTGTTTGCTGGCTAGTTCTCTGCTCCCATTTCCATCTAAATAATTAAAAAATTAATTAATGAATGAAATCCGCATCCTCCCAAGCTTCACTATATATGTGGCCTCATCTCTCTTAGCATACAGGCTCCATTTCCTTTTGAAGAGGGGGGGGGGAGAGAGAGAGAGAAAGGGAGAGCACGATGTCAAGAAGCGGGAGGATCCTTCTGAAGTTCTGCACATGTTCCTCTTCTTCTCCAACCTCACCACCACTGTCACCACCACCGTCACCCCGAGCCCAACCACCGTCACCTCCTCCACTTCCACTTCCTCCTCCCAATGCATTCCTCTGCCCGATCTCCGGCCGTCTATTCGCAGACCCCGTCGTCATCACCGCTACTGGCCACACCTTCGAGCGAGCCTGCATTCAAGCCTGCCAAGAACTCAACTTCACCCCTCCCATTCTTCGATCCTTCTTCTCCTCCTCCTCCTCCTCCTTATCCTCCTCCACCTCCTCCCCTTCATTTTCTTTCTTACCTAACAACACTCTCAAGAACTCCATCCTCCACTGGTGCGATCGCGCCGGCCATCCTCACCCCATCCCCGTCTCTCAAGAAGAAGCCCTCGCCATTGTTAAGAGCTTGAAGGACAGCAATCAAGAACCTCCACCTCCTGCTGCTGCGGCTGCTGCTGCCGATCCTTTCGAAGAGGAGTTCTTGATGAGTCTGAAGAAACCCGAGAGCTCTAAGCAGAACAAGCGCTCAGAAACCTCATTAACATCATAGCAACGGACAGAGCCCGAGGGGTCGCGCTCTGCACTCCCGCAATCCTGGCTGCCATCATCACATTAATCCTGCAGTATCCCGAGCACTGGCGCGTCCAAATCTTTGCCGCCGCCGTCCCCTCCTCCTTCTCGCAATTGCCGGCCAACAGAGACAAGATTCTCCGGTTCGGGGCCGTTCCTCATATTCTCGATGTCCTCGCCAACGGCCACCCGCAGGCCCGCGCCCTTGCAGCCACCACCATCAACAACATGGCCGCCGACGAGAAGAACAGGCCGGCCATTGGAGCTCTCGGGGCGATCCCTCCGCTTCTTGCCAAGTTCTTGGATCGCCGATTCGGGCAAATCAAGGCAGTGCAGGCGCTTTACCGCCTGACCCTGAAGTGTCCTGACAACCTCACCATTCTTGCAAATGTGGAGGGTGCTGTGTCGAAATTGCTCGCAGTGGTGGCCGACAAATCAAGCGGCGACACGACAAGGACGTTGCCCTGAGGGAACAAGCACTGATGCTCCTGTGCAATTTGGCGGGAGCGAGCAAAGGGAGGGAGGATTTGATCGGTGCCGGCGCTGTGGAACTGATGGTGAGAATGGTGAGAGAGGGAGGCCGTGGGGAGCAGGACAAGTGCTGCTTGAGTGTAATGTACAAAATCTGCACGGATTGCCCGACGATATTCAAGGAGCTGGCGAGGGCGGCCGGAGCAGAGGCGGTGTTATCGGTGGACAAGGAAGAGTGGGGAGGAGAGGGCAGGGACATGGCCAGGAAGATGTTGCACGTCATCAGAGAAGACTCTGAAGGAAAGGCTGCAGCGAAACCATCCACACAGCTTGCTATCAGAGATCAAGAAAGTCTTTGAAGAGAACCAGAGCCTGCAGCAGTGATTCTGGATGGTGATTTCTTCTTTTTTTTCTGATGTCAAGATTTTTGCATGCAAGAGCTGCAGCACAGAGGAGATGGATTTTTTTTTTTTTTTTTGGATTTATTTTAGTCCAAGTGCACGAGGAAACAAAGTATTCAGTAGGATGTTCTTCAAGATGCATTGTGCAATGAATGGGTAAGAATCTTTGAAGGAAATGATTCAATGTATAAGAGAATCCTTAAAGAATATAAACATCCACTGAATGATTCTTCCCATATACACATCTATTTGTTTTTGGCAGTCTAAGATGTAAGTTCGTGTCATTTTACATCTTCAACCTGTTTGCCTTTTTATTAAGGGAAAATTGACTCTAGGTTCCTGGGATAAAAATGTCCAGTGAAAAACTCTTTATATTTTGAAACGCTGTGAAAAAGCCCCTTCATCCAGTTTTGTTGTGTGTGCAGGTGCATGTCCCTATTCAAATTTTTTTTAATACCAATGTTGCCGTTGATTAGATACCTTGTCTGAGTTGATTTAAGTGGCCAGCGTGATGCGCTCGCTAAGGTGTGAACTGGCTTGTATGCTTTATTTTTGTCCACTGTTCTAATTGTTTTCCACTTCAAGGTGGATAATTTTTTTTGCATTGATAATTTTTTCAGAGATATTTTTTTTTTACATGGATGTTGTATTTCTGTCCACCCTCAATGGATGTTTAAATGCACATTGAATCCCCCCAGATTTACTATTAGCATTTATTCATAATTAGAAAATTATTCATAACATATGTATATTTTATTTATTTATCTTTAACTTATAAATTCAGTACACCTCTAATATTCTGTGTACGTTATCAAAACTTTTGTCCACCCTCTTAAAATATTTGTCCACCTTCTTAAATATTTTGTCCATCTTGCTAAATATTTTATCTACTTTATCAAATACTCTATCTATTTCTCTAATATTTTGTCAATTTATTCTAATATTTTATCTACCTAGTCTAGAAAAGCTTTTTTTTAATCTAGAGATTTTCTTACAAGGACACCTTTCACAGGGACTCAAAAACAATTTTTCTTCAATTTTCTTTCTTTCTATCGATCTTACTCAACTTCTGTCAGCTTTTTTATATTTTGTCCATCTTTCACCCTTTTTGTCCACCTTCGTCAATTTCTGTCTAATTTTATAAATTTCTAGAGTAGGTAGACAAATTATTAGAATAAGTGGACAAAATATTTGACAAAGTGAAAAAATATATGGCAAAGTGAACAAACATTTTGAGAAGGCGGACAAAGTGAACAGAATATTAAATAAAATAAATGGTGAACTAGATTATAATAAACATTCATTATCTCTACAAAAAATTTATCAATGCAAAAAAAAGTCCAACATGAGGTGGACAGAAATATGAAATAGTGAACAAAAATATAACTTTCATGCCGCTGTCATCAATCTGTGTTCCATTAAAAGGTCAAAAGAACAAAAGGATAAAATTGAAAATTAAATAAAAAATAGGGTTTCTATCGATCTTACTCAACCTCTATCTATTTTTTATATTTTTCTACCTTTCCTTTTTTTGTCCCTTTGTCAATTTCTGTCTAATTTTATAAATTTCTAGAGTAAGTAGATAAAATATTAGAATAAGTGGACAAAAAATAAAGAAAGCGGACAGAATATTTGACAAGATGAAAAAAATATTTAAGAAGGTGGACAAATTTTTGAGAAGGTGGACAAAGTGGAGACAGAATATTAAACAAAATAAATTGGTGAAAAAGATTATAACAAACATTCCAAAAAAAATATATCGGCAAAAAATTTATCATGTAAAAAAAATGTCCAACATGAGGTGGACAGAAATGTGAAAGAGTGGACAAAAATATAGGTTTCAAACCGCTGTCACCAATCTCATGTTCCATGAAAAAGGCAAAAGAACAAAAGGACAAAAAGACAACACATCGGAGTGAGCCAGCTAAGTAAAGGCAATACGAGCAATATGAAAATAAAATGTGTCATATGGTGAGGATATGGACTTGCACTCACAACAAACTAGGTCAAGGTGCTTTTTCACTGCGGGGCTGTTTGGATGCCTGGAAGTGGGTGGAAAGAGAAAGTAAGAAGTAAGATTCTTTTCCTTTTGAAAAATGAGAATTTGTGTTTCTTTTCCGGTTTAGATGATAGTTGGGAAGTGTAATTAGATAAGTGTAATGTTTTTCGCCATTTGGTTAGTAATGTGGAAGTGAAAGTGGAAAAGTTGACTACAAAGTTGATCGTAAAATAAAATTAAATTAAAAATTAATTATGAAAAAAATTAGACTATAATTATATACAAGTAAGATTTACATGACCACGAAATTAATTATTTTGAGTTACAATTTATCATAAATGAGATTTACATAATCAGAAAATTAGCAATAGCATCTTGAAAGTGAAGAAATGGTTGTGTAAAAGGGAAAAGAGAAAAGAAAAAAGTATTTTTTTTCATTTTTCTTTTCCGGTGTTTGGATGGACAACGGAAGTGGGAAATGATACTTCCCACAGCCTCACTTTCGCCCACTTCCTTGAATTCAAACAGCCCCTGCGCTTCAAACTATGAGAAGGTTTTTTTACAAGACAGTATCAAACCAGGAACCTAAAGACATTTTCCATTTTATTTATCATACCATTTTTCTAAAAAAACATGAATTATTTACTAAGCTATACACACGTGTGTACACAACATTTCAGTTTCATTGCAAATGGCTCGGGCAACGGGCAGCACACCTCCCATGTTTTGGTGCAGTGGTGTGCGCTTGACGCATATCGGAAGTAAAAGCTTCGATAGATCTTGTTTTCTAGCGTCGATGAACCATACATAAAATGCTAGATAGAAAAATACAGAGATCCACCAGAAATGAAAGAGAAAATTTTTCAAATTTTATTAAACTTCAAAATGTCTACAAAGAATTTCGAAGAGCCTTTATATAGATCTTCAGACATAAAATACTAATAAAACTTAGATTCTTTTAAAATACTCCTCGACTTCTAATTTGATTCAAACACTAATAATAGAAATAAAAAAATAAAAGTAAAATAAAACCTGAAAACAAAAAATAATTAGAAACCCAAAGTCCTAATAGAAAAAAAAACAAAAATAAACAAAAAAATTGTTACTAATCAGCACAATTTAAGATTTTACGAAACTATCTCGAATTTTACAGATCATCCCTATAAAATTTGCAGAACTGTCTTTTTAAGTTGAAAATATCGCAACTTTTGCATACAGACTCTGATTTTCACAGTATGTCCATTGTTCTAGTAGGGAAATAAAAAAGAAAGAAGGAAAAGAAAATGGCTCGGTTCCTGGAAAAAGTTGATCAAGCACCGAGAGAGAGAGAGAGAGAGAGAGAGAGAGTAATGCAAGGGATCGAGGGTTGGAATGTTGAGGAATCTTTAGCTTTCTTTTGTGTTTTCTATAGAGACATGGGCTGCATTTCATCTTACCGTTTTGTGTGTGAATCACTGCTCTACACCCATGAGTAGGGGTGCCACCGGATACGGATTATCCGCGATATTCGCATCCGAATCCGCCTCCAATCCGGATACGGATATCATTTTTTCACATCCGTCAATATTCGTATCCGTATCCGTATCCGAAAGGTAGGTGCGGATACGGATATGGTAAAAGTAATATCTTATTCGTATCTGATTCGATATCCGAATGTTGCGTGCTTCATAATGATATCGGTATGGAAAAGACTATTCTTCAATGGAATAAGGTATTAAATTTTGATATTTTGAGTTGGTGAAAAAGTAATAGTGAAAAGTATTCGATTCTTGCAAGAGCACCACATGATATTTTGAGTATGTCGACATCAACCATGTCATCCGAATCGACATTTAGCACCAGAGGACATGTAATTTATTGTTATAGAAGTCAAATGACAATGAATACGATGAATGTATTGATATGTACACAATAATATCATAGTATGTATCACATTTAATATTGTTGTAGATGAGATAAAAAGTAATATAAGTATTTCTGTTTAATTTATCTTTAACCATATCCATTTTTAACATATCCGATTAGTATCCGCATCCGATCCGCTAATATCCGATTTATATCTGATATCCGATTTTGGCGGATACGGATATCATTTTTCCACATCCGTCAATATCCGTATCCGTATCCGTATCCGAAGGTTGGGTGCGGATATGGATATGATAGAGGTAATATCCGATCCGTATCCGATCCGATGGCACCCCTACCCATGAGGCTTGGTGCCTCTGAAACCCTTCGACTCTCAAACTATGTAGTTTCCTCTTATTTTATTTGAATATTAAAAATATTCGTCCATGTGCGGTTTTGGCATAGCCTGCCTCAAGTCAGAAAAAAGGATTAAAGAAAGACAACCGTGAAGATACCTGAATACAAATTACTTTTGAGAACAAAACAGATAGAAGTCACCCTCCTGCCTTCAAAATATGCTATAGAATAATAAAAAACTCTTTTATTTTTAGATGGGAAAAATGAAAACAGCAGTAAAGATCTACGAATGATGTCCCCTGATGTTGGCCTGCCGATTAGGTCTTGAATTTGCTCTCCAGAGGTTATCGGTTTGAATCTCTCGGGTGAACATTCATGAAAGGTGTGTGTGTTAGGCTTGAGAGTAACCTCCATCTTATTCTCCAAAAAAATAAATAAAATACAAATGATCAGGGTCTCATGCAAGTGCAGTATGATTAAAATTCATTACCCATCCTTGTCATTTGCGTACTTTAGGCAAATGGGCCTTATTTTTATTTATTTTTTACTTAAGCATGACCTAGTTTACTTGCGCTTAAGTTTGCAGGGGGAGCCATCCAGTGCTCCATGAGCACCAAGCTGATAACTTCGGTTCATGTGTGTCTCCAATCACCAGATGAGGATTAGTATCAGGCCAGTGGGTCTCCTATCATGTATGTATCTCTCCCCTGAACTAGGGGCATCAGCATGGTGCTCAGGGACTACTGGATAGATTTCCAAGTTTGCAGACGTCCAAGTGCCTCTCAGAGAGGGGGTCGATGCCCATTTCACAGATAAGCTCCATATTGTTCTCCGTGAGGTTTTCGTGAAGCATATCCAGAGAACTCAGAGAGACGAGCAGCGGGAAGTTTGCTGAGGATTGGCCCTTCTTCCTCTTGTTCCCCAACTTTATTCCCTTCGGGGAGGACTTTGCAATACCAGAGCCCAGGCACTTCAAAGGGGCTGCCATGTCCTTAACTTTCTCCAATTCCTTTGCTTTCTTCTTCATGAATTGTTTTAAAGTGATGTTATGAGGAACAGAGACGTCTGTGGTAACTTCAACGGTTCAAACTTAAACCTCAACTCAAACTTTGAAAATTCTTATTGGGTTGAGAATTCGTGGATCAAATCCAAACCCACTGATTAATTAGGATTTTTTACATTTGTACTGTTAACTGAATCTGACCCATCTAAAACTTGGGCCTTGTAGCCCAAGCCCAGCTGAAATACCCTAACCAACCCACTATATAAATCCCCATCTCTTCAATGCCCTCTCTGTCGCCGCACCTCTCCAAACGCTAGCGCCTCTGCATTCTCCTCTCTCTCTCTCTCTTCTCCAACCATGGCGGCTGCTCCTGCTGCAACAGACTCCGTTCAGTGCTTCGGCCGCAAGAAGAACGCTGTGGCGGTGACCTACTGCAAGCGCGGCCGCGGGCTGATCAAGGTGAACGGTCGCCAATCGAGCTTGTGAAGCCCGAGATCCTGCGCTACAAGGCCTTCGAGCCCATCCTCCTCCTCGGCCGCCACCGCTTCGCCGGCGTCGACATGAGGATCCGCGTGCGCGGTGGTGGTCACACCTCTCAGATCTACGCCATCCGACAGAGCATCGCCAAGGCCCTCGTGGCCTTCTACCAGAAGTTCGTCGACGAGCAGGCCAAGAAGGAGATCAAGGACATCCTCGTCGGTTACGACCGCACGCTTCTCGTAGCCGACCCCAGGCGCTGCGAGCCCAAGAAGTTCGGTGGGCGTGGCGCTCGCGCGAGGTTCCAGAAGTCGTACCGTTAGATTGCTTCGGTTCTCGTGCTCTCTCTCAGGTTGGGATCTTTTCTTCGAATTGGGGGAAAAAAGCTGAGCTTTTGAGGTTTTTGGGATTATGAGATAAGATGCTTGCTTAATTAAGACTGTTATAGATAAATTAGGCTGTCCTCGTTGCAAGACTGGTTGTTCTATTAGCTTGCTTTTGTCTGAGATCATGAATTGAGTTTATGTGGGGGCTTTTATCTTAAGTTACTGTTTTATATTAATTTTCTTGTTATTTCCTATTGTTACTTGATTGATTAGGTGTGTTTATCATGGTAAATGGGTGTCTTTGCTTACTTTCATTATTGATATTTTGACTGTTCTTTTGCTCGCATTGTTAAATGATTGAATCTTAAATGATTTTTGTGAACCGTTGTTAGGGCAATTTATACTTTTGTTGCTTTGTCTAGTGTTCTAAAAATTGGATTAATCGGCCGATAAATTGGCCGATTAATCCTAATCATTGGCAGCCCATGTAATATTACTTTCAACGCTTTGATTATGCGCTCGGACGCTTAATCAGGTGCAAAATGATTAATCTGATGTTTAGTCGGGTCCAAAACAATTAATCTGATGCTTGATCAGGTCCAAATTGATTAATCTGACGCTTAATCGGGTCCAAAACAATTAAGCGCCCGATTAATCTATTATTTAGTAAATAATAGATGAATTATGGTATTTTATTATTGTACATTTTGCATAAAGTGATATTTATATTTTATTGTTTTTGATTATTTTTCAAATTAATTTATTTAGCAATTTTTTCATCACTCTTTAAAGCTCAATATTTTGATTGATAAATTGACTAATTTTTTTATTTATCTTATTTTGCAAGTAACTTCTTTGATTTATATTTATGTTGCAAAATTTGAAATCTTGAATTACTAATGCGAAGAGATAGGTTCTCTTACTTCTTCTTTTTTTACTATTCATATTGTCTTGTTATTCATCATATCATGGTTTATAGTTTCACATCTAGATATTATCTTGTATAATATTTAGGCGTTTTCAACGATTAATTGTATATATTTATATGTAGTTGTGTATAAATATAATTAAATATATTAAAATATTTAATTTTGATTTATCTCCGATCAATCCCTGATTAATCCCCGATTAATTCGATTAATCATTATTTAGTGTTAGACCGTACGAATAATGAAACTGATTTTTAGAACACTGGCTTTGTCCAGTTGTTTCTCATAGAGTTGTTTTGCAATAAGAAGGTAATGATTACTGGTGACTTCTTGAGTTTGAAATTGCAAGTCACGATGCTGGTTGCCATCTCCTTGGTGGTTTGAGATGACTTGGGCAAATAATGAAAGTAAGTTATTAATCATTTGAATTTTTTTTTTCATAGGTTGACGATGTGCCTGATCATCACTCAATAAATTTGGATGGCTTGATTTGCAGCTTGCCTGAAACGAATCTATCCCTTGTTTCTAGAACTCATATAGGAAGTAGGCTGCAATGTTTCCTTATTGACATTTTCCTCTTTGTTTTATCACCTTGTAGGATTGTTTAGTGCTCTAAGTTGTGTTGTGGCAGTTTATGGTTTCCAATTTTATTAAATTCTCCCCTTTGCCTTGGAGTAGACAGTCAGGTTAGTTCTCTCAGTTTCAACATTCAGAAGAATCCAGAAATTTATAATAGGTAGTCATCTGGTTGATCTGATAGATATGTTTTCATTTAATTGTAATAATCTACTCAAACATATAATTGTTTACTATTTCACATCATAGAGAGCATTCTTGTCAAAAGTGTGTAATCACTTAGTCTAGAACATGAGATTTGGCCAGTTTAGATCTTTCTTTTTTCTAAACTGAACAACAAACATGACTCTTGGTCTTCTAATATTCTTTTATGTTAGAACGTGAGCAAAAATAACCATTGAACATGACTAGGGAGGTTAGAGGTTGGTTAGTAAAACTACGAGTTCATAGTTCCTGTTGTCTCCCATTTTGAGATTCCATTATGATCAAGAAGTATCCTTTTAACTCTGTGTCCCATATAATTGTTAGACATCTTGTTCATCTTTCCTTCAAGCTGATGACTTGTCAATTATACCCAATTCTTTGGGTGGAGTGTGCACCAAAATCTTTGCTCAAATATGTGCGTGCTTTCATCTCTACGCTTGATGTCTCGATATCATCACATTACCCAATACTTACCTCTTGTGGCTATTTAAATTGTTTCCCAAAAAGCCAATTTTGTTTTCAATACTCTCCTCTAGTTAAAATTTCTATATTAGACAAAGTGTTCTTCTCCTATCTAAGTGAACAATACTGCCTCAGTAAAATCACTTAACTTATTAACTGTCCAGAACCTCTCTTGTAACTCAATCTACGCTTTATTTTTCAACTAAAATTGCCAAGGATGTTTCAAATCTTCCTTAAAGTCACCATGATTTCTGGAGAGTAGGGCTTTGTTTGATTGGAATTTATTGACTTTTCTAAAAATCAGACTGATTTGCCTGAAATTAGTTTTATTACTTATTTTGCTAAAATAGAATGTAATTTGTTAGTTTCGCATCAATGTTGTTTTGAGTGGAGTGTATTGATTCACCTTCTGGCTTCGGAAGTCGAGGCGTCACATATTCTCTGAATGGAAGTGTCAAGATGCCTTTTCACATTCTAAGTCTTTTTGGAAATTGGAGTTAAGTGTATACAGCTGGCGAATTTAATGAACAAGACCTTAACTTTATGATGATCGAGATCGTGTGGCAGAGGTGGATTTGGCTGACTTGACATGCCGAAAAATTCACGATACGAACCAACTTTTATGAGGCGGTTGGGTTCTGAATCTATAAATAGAGTGGATTCTGGAAGAAGTTTGCTCACCTCTTCTCAAGAATTTCCTGCCCCTTGTTCTGATAGGCGGTGATGTCGCTCCTTCTGGTGGAGGAAGGAGAGGGAGAAGATGGAGGCAATTTAGATGGCTAGTATGGCTTGTCAGTTCTCGTGATGACCTTATGACGGATCGGTACTCTTGACGAGGTCCAGCTGCCAGGGAAGTCGTCGAGTGGGCTTCAAGCTTTGACTTGATTTGCTCAGACATCTCTTCTCTTATTGGTTAGTATGGATAGAGTGAGGACTGTCTCAGGCGGTCATAGAGGTGGATCTTGATTCCATCTCTATCCATTTTGGCTTACAGTCTTCATTTTGACCCAGATCCTGACCTCGCCCTTGGAGATTCTCTTCTTAAGGCAAGACATGGGATGAAAGCACGAGAGGATGCCCGGGGATGCCCACCGATGAAGCGCTCCCCCTTCTGGAGCTCTGACCTCTTGCGAGGGATGAGGAGCTAGTGATGGGATACCATTATTGTCTTGCAACTCCCTGAAGGAGTTTGTCTGGTTGTCTTGGATTGTGCTCCTTCGGGGAGGAGGTGGTTCCTTGTCTCGAAAATCTCCTATTTTTGTGAAGGAACCTCCCTGGGCTCCTCTCAAGATCAGTGAAAGTTAGCGTGATCAATTGGATCGTGCCCGCGTGAAACCTCTCTGATTGGCGATTTTTTGTTTGGTTTAGTATCGGGAGCTCAGTCGGTGAATAAGATTGGATTATCTATATTTTTTTAAAAAGTAAACACAAATATATGATAGATCTTGTATTACTCTTGTGAGATGTAATCAAGTTTCTATTTGGATGTAATTAGAAAAGTTTGTAATAGAAGCAATAACTTTTTTTTTGAAATGAGAGTATTGTTTGGATCTTGCTTGGCGATCACTCTGTTTGAACTTGGATGTTTGTTTGGAAGGTTTACTTTGACTTCAAGATGTCTGGAACTGGCTTGGTGTGTAATCCAAGTGGGTGTTTGTCGCCCAGCGGTCCGAGCTACGAATCAACCTCTGAGGGAGAAATCCCTGCAACGGAGTTTCATTCGCATTGGCTTTCGAGTGTGAAAAATCCCATCAGCGGAGCTATGAAATCAGGTCTCTAGTAGGGAAATCCCTGCAACAGAGTTTGGTTTTCCAAGTGGGGGAAATTCCATAACGAAGTGTCTTGGCTGGATGTGGTGGAGGTTGTGTTATTGCCCCGAGTGGGGGCACATTCCATCTCGAGGTTAACAGACTGCATCGAAAGTTGTTTGGATGCACATGCAAACATGTAATGAGACATTTAAGTAAAGCATTAGATGCAAATGCGAGCAAAATTAGTTGTACGAGCTTCGTTTATGGATTCATAAAATTGGTACGTCGAAGGTATAATCTAAATAAGGAAACCTTCATAGATATACCTTATGTCTCATGTCGCCATTGCTCGAGCGTATTCAACCCAAGTTGCCCCCAAATAGGTCAAACATATTCAAACTTTGAAATCATACTTGAGGTCCTCATAGCCGGGAAAACACGCCTATAGCATTTCGTTCTCGGGAGAATTAATGGAGCTATGGCCATACAAAACCGATAAGCGGATAATCCAAACAAGGAAACCCTCATAGATATCAAACAGGTCAAACATATTCAAACTTTGAAATCATACTTGAGGTCCTCATAGCCGGGAAAACACGCCTATAGCATTTCGTTCTCGGGAGAATTAACGGAGCTATGGCCATACAAAACTGATAAGCGAAAATTCAAACAAGAAAACCCTCATAGATATACCTAGTCTCTATATAGCCAATAGTCTGGTTGTACCTGCAAGAATTGATCTGAAGTGGGGGTATCACCTATCAAGAGGTTGGATGTCTGACCCGGATATAGGTCCCTACCCGGTTGACGATCCGATACCTCCAACATGGGAGCAAGTCCCACAACAGAGTTGTCCTCGTGCGGGATCCCGTCAACAGAGCTGTCTTCTGAGTGGGGGCACATCCTATCATCGGAATATGGAAGGAACCCGACAGAGGAAAACTAGCGAGGGTTCATCGCTTCGTAGGCTCAAATGAGGGGAGCCCAGATGCTAGTGTTAGTGTTCTGAATGGGGCACATCCCATCAGCGGAACAATAAGCGGGGGCTCTAGGGGAAAAATCCTCCACAGAGTAGGTCTCTGAGTGGGGGCACATCCCATAACAGAGGGTTTCGTCTTTCGTAAGACTACCGAGAAAGGCCCGTAGGCATGTCTGCGTTGACACTTTCAAGTGGGGGCACATTTTATCAAGGAGTGTACAGATAAGATCATCCGAGTGGGGGCATATCCCAGCAGTGGAGTTGTATATTTGCCTCCGAGTGGGGGAAATTCCAACGGGGGGAATGGATGGACAGATGTCAGAATCACCTCTGAGTGGGGGATATCCCATCAACTGGGGGTTTTCTTGCTGCCTCTGAGTGGCGGCACATCCCATCATTGGGGTGTGTGGCTGGATGTATGTCAGGACCGCCTACGAGTGGGGAATATCCCATTAACGAGGGGTTTTCTTGGCTGCCTCTGAGCGGGGGCATATCTCGTCAATAAGGCGCGTGGCTGGAAGGATGCACCGCAAAAAGTAAAGCATTGAGTAATATTTTATTCTCACAAATGCAATACAGAAGGATATGATTAAAAGGATGTACACTGAGTATGGAGTTTGTAGAATCAATCAATCGTTTTGTACTGGGCAATCAAATTTTGCTTCCGAGGATGTTGTGTGCTTGGCTGTCGGGAATTGCCTCGGGGGTGAGGACGTGCTCCTTGAGAAAGCCTTGCTGGATCAGTTCCTCCAAGTACCTTCAGAGTGTCCAGCAATGGATGGTTTGGTGCTTTTTGCAATTGTGGGTAGGAGCAATACTCCGACCTGGGGAGTGAGAGATTGTGTTGGATCGGCTTCAGGCGTCTGACCCATGGTTGATCTTTGATGCTGTTGAACACCTCGTTGATCGGGAGCCTTAATGGAGTGAAGTGTTCTGTAGGCCTGTAGCTTCGGATTGGATTCGGGGAAGGATGGAGAGGCCTGCTTCTTGTAGGTAGGTTGCCCCCAGAGTCGATTTGGTGCGTGGTCGGGAACTTCATGGGTAGACTTTGACTTCTCTCCAACATCGTCCCGCTTCGCGGGTGACTGGAGGAAGCTTTCATCGCCTCTAGTTGAATGTATGGCTGTGCTCGAGAAAGAATCTCGCTCATCTTGGCATCTTTGTGCTTTAGGAGCTGCTTATACAAGGGATGAGTGATCTGCAGCCTGCTGATGAATGCGAGTGCGGATTCCTCCTCACCACAGTTGGAGACATTAGCCAGCTGACTCTGAAAGTAGTTGTAGGATTTGAGGTTGTCTTCGGGCCTCATCTTGACGGAGATGAGTTGATGGCTACTCATGGCTTCTTGGTGAGGCGTATTGTGTGAGGAAGACCTCGGTGATCTCCGAGAAATTGTGTAGAGAGCGCGGTGGTAAGAAATAGAACCATTCTGATGCTGCACCCTTCAGGCTGGAAGGAAACGTAAGGCACATTATCGGGTCATTGCAGGAGTATGCACCATCTTATCTTGGAATTGCCAGATGTGCTGAAATGGATCACTTGCTCTGGTGTAACTGTTGAAGGTGAGGAGAATTTCCTTGAAAACTCACTCCTGGATGTCTTTGGAGTGTGGAGAGTCGTGGAGGCTAGTGGATGAGATCAGGTGCTGAGGCAAGTTGGCCTCCATGTCCGCTTCTGGATCAGCTCGTCGAGGGCGTGGAGACTCGGGGATCCTCTATTCTCAGGATCGTCTTCTCCCCGTGTAGAGTTGTTCTGGAGGGCTGCGACTTGAGTTTGGAGTTGGTTTGAGTTGATTCAGTTTCTCTTGCTCACGGAGGATGTTCTCACGTTCGGGTGCCATCTGTTCTCGCTCACGATTGGACTGCTGTTGTTTCATTTGCTACATCTCGTAGAGCATTCAAAAAGCTGGTCTTGTGGTTGAAACGTTTAGAGGTTGGCAGACGGCTCTTGCGGTGAGATGGAGTCGGTGTCTTCGACGCACAATTGATTACTGGTTAGTTGAGGGGTGATACCCGAGCGGTTGCTTTGGTTTTGGCTTTGAAAGTTGCATTGTCGGTGATTCTCTTTCGTGGGGCCATCATTGATTCGGCAGGGGCTTTTTAGGAAGGTCGTGAAGGGAGAGATCTTAAGTGTTGGGACTTAGCTCTTAATGAAAGCATCAAAATTTAGTGGAGAGTTTCCAACACACGATAGATCGAGCGATCAATTTCGCACCGCGGGGATGAAAAGTAACTGAAAGATTCACACAGAGAACAAGTAAAAACACAAGATTTTACGTGAAAACCTAATTTGAAAAAATCAAGGGGGAGAATTCACTATTTTCAAAGGATTACAGTGACTCCACAGAGCTAGAACTGTGTTTACAATCTCTGGTACAGTGAGGAATGACTTTGATTCTTTTTCCCTCTTCTTTTTAGGTCTGCCTCTTAGTGTATAAATACCTTGAGAATCGTCATAGTTGGTGTGAGTCATGCGAATTCTTGTAACCTCTTGATTTTCACGTTGACATTTCTTCGTAACGGTTGGGATTGTGCTCTTGATTGCTAGAGTGATTCTAGTTAATTTCTGTAACAGTCTGCGTAGGGATGAGAGTTGTTGCACGTTTGAAATATGAATGAGTTGGAGGCATAACGCTCTCCATAAATGTAGGCGATGATCAAGGGGGTCAATTGTTGCATCTGTTTTGCTCGAAGCGGGAGTAATTGACCTTGAGATAGCTGATTCGTCAAGAGAAGTGGTCTGGGGATCGTCGAGTCCTCGAGAAGAGTGGCCTTGGGACAATCGAGTCCTCGGGAATGGTGAGATGATATTTCAGGGAGATATCCTGCTGGCATATCTTGTTGTCCGTCTTCGGGGAAGTTCTGGTAAGGTGGGACACGTGTCACGATCCTAGCGCAGATCGAAATCTGACCACTGAATCATGGGCCAAGGTGAGAAAATAATATAGTGAGGGCACTAGCATACTATGCAAATTTGAGAGGGATGATTATTTCAGCGGGATAATTATTTCAGCTCCTGATAAAATATGGAAAGTCTGAACTGGAAATATCTTCATTGGTTAATAGATGAGAGGGTTGAAGGTGAGGTACCCCTTTAAGTTTTATTACTTCTTTTGGTAAAATGGAATGTATTTGTTAGTTTCACATTAATGCTGGTTTTTTTTTTGTTCTTTTCAGCTTTTTTGAATTCTGGTGACTTTTGAACATTTGTTTTGAATCATGGGCTAAGTTGAGAAAATAATATAGTGAGGGCACTAGCATAATATGCAAATTTGGGAGGGATGATTATTTCAGAGGATGATTATTTCAGCTCCTGATTAAATATGGAAAGTCTGAACTGGAAATGTCGTCATTGGTTTGTCGATGAGAGGGTTGAAGGTGAGGTACCACTTTAAGTTTCCATGTGCATGACATTGGTTGGTTAGTCCATGAGATGGTTGAAGGAGAGTACACATCTTTTAGTTTCCATTTACATGACATTGTATGACGTGTTTAAGCCCAATGATAAGTAGCTTCAACTTGAAATTACCTATTAGAGAGGAAAACAAAAAAACTGGCCTGAGTATCAAAGGGTAATCATCCAATATTCTTTCTATTTCAAATGCCTGTAGACATAAGTAAATAGAGAAATAATATATGTCCTAAATTGGTAGCCTACAAGGCTACATTGTGATTTCTATCAAACTTAATAGTGTAAGTCATGTATTTTCCAGTTGTGTAGTTCTTTTTGTGTATATCATTTTTTGCTATGATCCTTTACTCATTATATATCCATTTTCAGTAGAACCTTTACTTGAGTAAGGCACTAACTAGTATCAATTGTTTAGCTGTCCATCTGTCTTCTCCACAAATGTTCTAACTTTCATTTATTTTACTATCAGCTTTTTTAGTTGCAGGCATGAAGTTGTTGCATGTCAATAGCTTTTTCAAGACTCGTCTTTGTCATCATCTTTTGGAGTACATGAATTGATTTGAAGGATTTAGATTTTTTTTTAATTTACTGTTCTGATAAGGCTACTCTTAAATTCTATTTCATGAGTAGTAGACTATGTCTATAATGCAGATGGTATTTTGCGTTTTTGGGTCAACTTTTGCATGACTACAAGGACTAGCAAGCATTAGACTCCTGTTTTAAATATTGGTCAAGTCGCAAGATATCGTCCGATATCTCCTCTTTTTCCTGCTGCCAATATGATATGGAGAAATCGTTTGCCGTATCGTTTGCAGCAAAAAATGGCGGATAAATTGCCCGATATCGGCGAATAAATTGCCCGATATGAAATAACTTATTTATTACACGACTGCGTGCAGATGTACATTCTTTTTTACTGTCTTTGCATGTATATTACATCATTTTTATTCAGTAGATGATATCTATGACGCTAAACCAACTTTTAGATATTAGTATTTCATTATATATAGTATCCAATATGAATGCCCGATATGCGCGCGTATCCCTGATATCTCTCCCGGTATCCGATATCAAAAACCCCTCATCCGATGCGATCCCGATATCCAATTTTTAGAACCTTGCGTTAAGACTTTGATATCATGGATCTGGAAGTTGTCATGCAAGCCTTCACTTGTTTAGTTCTCTGAAGGATTTATGTACGTCAGTCCTGTGAATTATACGCTATCCTTTGTCATCAGATTTAGTCGGTGACCACTATCTGACATGTTAGTTAATTCAGGACTTGGGGAGACAAATAGTAACCTGATATAGTTGCTGGCAGGAGGATGTGTAATTCGACAGATTTTATGTGTGCATGCTTTGCTTTTTCTGTGCATAATCTGAGAGTTACCTTCCAGATCTTTACATATTGTGTTTTTGATTAGTTGATGAGCCTTGAGAAGGTGTAATTTCTAGAATAAGAATGTGTGAGAAATTTAGAGTTTAATAGGTTGCAGAACCTGACGAGGAAAAAAAAAAAACTACATGATGTTATTTTGCTTACCTATATAGTATGCCAGAGTATAGCACATGGATCTTCTGCAATCAAGAAAAGAAGTGTCCTCGTTTTCTATCCCTTTAAAATTGTTTCTCATTCGCGCCATATTTCTTTTATCTTTCAGTTTTTTCCTTGGCTTGAATTTCTATTTCTCGGAAAATTTTCAGAACTTCTTTTACCAAAGTATCATTCAATATTTCTCACATCTGTATGGTATCTTGTTTTCACAATGTCATGCAGTTTGTGAATTTTAGTGGTTTTAATTTGAAGCTGAGTTGAATCTGTTGCCCTTTGCTTTTTTAGTGTTAAATTGAGCAAGCTTTATTTTTCCACTATTGTGATTTTCTTGTGCTCAAATCATCCAAATATTAAAATACAAGTTTTTGCCAATGGTGGATCCTTTCTTTCTGATAAAAATATTGGGTTGGTAATTAATAATAGTCATGTACTAGAAGCTTTTGTTTCATTTATGCAGAGTTATTTATATTACTATATATATATATATATATATATATATATATATATATATATATATATATATATATATATATATATATATAGGGACCTGATCCTCTAAGAACGGTTCTCACGGATTTCTGTGAGAACTTTCACGTGGGTCGTCGGATCTGATAGATCAAATCAAATAAAACCAGATCTCTATCAGATCCGACGGCCCACGTGAAAGTTCTCACATGAATTCGTGAGAACCGTTCTTAGGGGATCAACTCACTATATATATATATATATTATATATATATATATATATATAATATATATATATATATATATTATTGTTTTCACTTTTTTTTTTTTTCCTTTCCTTAGTTTTCTTAGGTTTTTCTTATTTACCCAGGTAGTGAGCCTTTAGCCGGTGACTCCTAAACCAGATGATCTTAGGGCACCAGATGAGAAAATCTCCCTCAGACCTAAGGACTCGAGTAAACAAGGCCACAAAACTAAATGAGATTATTTTATTTTTTTCACCGTGTGAATAATTATGCATAATTATCCAACTTCAATAAGTGATTTTTAGTATCATCATTTTTTTCTTTATTTTTATATTTTTTTTGGCATTTTCAGTCGTTGTTTCAATCCTAAAAATTGTGTAAGTGTGAAGTGCATAAATCTAAGGCAAAAAATTAAAGATCTAACTATCTTTTCAATCTTACTTATCCGAAAATTTAAACAAGATCTATTATTTTGACTTCGTTTAAAAATTTATAATTTTAGAACTTCCTAATTTCTAAGATAATCTTAATTTTCTTAAAATAAATCAAAACTATTTACCTTGTTTCAAAAAGTTTTATAAAAAGAAAAAGAAAAGTTTCTATAATTTTTTTTTAATTAAAAAGAAGTGTAAAAGAAAGAAAATGTGAAACTAACTATGTTAGTAATCCCTCCCCCACACTTATCTAATGTATTGTCCTCAATGCATTGTGTCTGACTGGGCCAAGCGTTGCTGCCCAATCAAGTTATTGTGGATCTTGTAGAAATCCACCAATGACCTCTCTAATGCGACCCAGTAAAAAAATGATTAACTGAATGGTGTTATTTAAAAACTTATCCTCATCTAATTTTCAATTTTCAAAAATAATTATTGAGTCATTTTTGTCAACTTTCTTGTCCAACAATGAAATGTGATTTTGGAAGATGTTTGATTTGGACTCAAATGGAATAGGAATAAAAACCGACACCGACTCGGGAATTTGACTCATATCAAGTCGAGAGTCAACAATGAAAATCGAAATTGGTTCAAAAATAGGGTCCAAACTAAAGAATTGATGTTCACACACTTTCTCCAGCAATGAAATGTGATCATAAGATATTGGTGATTCAATTTCATGGTGTACTGGTACAGGATTTAATGTTGACTCCGGAATAGAGAAAAAATCTGGTAAAGATACCGGAGTCATTATTGAATCAAAAAGTGAAATGGATTTACTAACATGAGGTTCAGGATTACATTCAGGTTCGATTTCAATTTCAGGAAAAAGATAACTTGCCAGAATGTCCAGGCGACTTTCATAACTTGGAGTTTGATCAAGTTCAAATGTGTGTTCTGAAATTGAATCTGGATTCCCAAAATGACATGATTCATGGGTCCAATCAGTAGAGTTAGGGATATAAGGATCGGTCAAAGGTTGACAAAAAGACTTTCCTCGCTCTCATTGATCAATTCGCTCATAAGTGAGTCTAACCTACTTGATAGGCCATGTAACAGAATTTGGATTCGGAATCATGTCTTCCATACTCTTTGCAATTGGTTCTTTTTGAAAAGGTGAGTATGGAAGTTGATTTTGAAAATTGTGGTGAAATTGTAAGTCCATCAGATTTTGCGATTGTTGCTCGGACTCACGCAAGGGTTCTATACTCAAGTCCAGTATTGATGGTTGTTCATTTTGAATGGTAAGACTGGAAAAGATGAGTATGACTCTTGAAAATTTGGCTGAGATGATGAGTCCAACATATTTTGAAATCGTTGCAATTTTTCACAAAAGACTTTCAAATGCTCTTCTACCTCAGATTCTTCTTCAATTGGATGTTGTAGAAAAGAAGTATATGGAGTTTGATTTGGGAAGGATTGTGAATTGAGCAAATTTTGAATTTGTTGTTGGGACTCAAGCATGGCTTCCATACTCCTTTTCAAATTAGATTTTTCTTCGGTTGGTGGAACAGGAAAAGGAGGATATGGATTCAAATCGGGGAATGAAAATTGTGGACAAGGTGGTTGAAAATTAGACTCGGGGAGTTGAATCCCCATTGACTCTGTGAAAAGTTGAAATTATTTTGAAAATTATAGTCATATGAATGAGGATATGGGTCATATTGAGTCGGATAATCCCAACTCGGCATATATGATTAGTTCATGTTGTACATAGACGGGTTGGAGTTATCCGAGTCAAATGAGGTCGGGGTGAAATATGGTTTTATATTATAATTGAAAGAATTTTATTGTTAAAATCCATTTCACAATTTACAAAAAAGAAACAAACAAAGAAAAAGAAAAAGAAAAAGAAAACAAGTCTATGCTAAGGTTGACTTACACTTAGACGACTCCTAACTTAGACTGTCCACGGGGGGTATATTATCGAAATTTGACCACGAGTTAATCGGCCAGGTAGGGGTAAGATCAGTGGGAGGTATCCGTGCCGGAGCAACGGGCCTAATTATGCCAAACCACTGTTCTTCAAGGTTTCGCCTCTCAATCCCCAACCTTAGACACCAATTTTACAAGAGTCAACTTCTAACAACTTCTCCCTTAGGTCAATCTCTTAAATGAGTCCGAGATGTCCCTAGGGGCCAATGTCTAGCAATTTTTATTTAGGCTTGGGTTGTGTGAGTGAGGAGGTGATTTTTGGGTTAAGGGAGGGTAATGACTTTCCCACCTTATGTTGTCTTGGGTTTGCCCTTAAGTTTAATTTGTGCAAGTGTGTAATATAAATAAGAATGAACACAAAAAAGCGAGTAAATCACTAAAGTGTTTGTCTTAACTATATGCAATGCAATATGTACACCTCTGTCAAGATCACAACAACACAAGAACAAAATACAGTATATTGGAATGAAAATTGACACGTGCCTAGATGCAAATGTCTAAACCGTTTTAAAGCATCTAATTTTCGTATTTTAATTCTTAAAATTATTTACAGCGTATAGGTAATATAAACAAAAATTAGCAGCAAAATATAAGAATATACAAGAATTTACCCAACCACACAAAAACAAGTGTGGACTTCTGCAATGTTAAAACTTTAACCTGCACACCAAAAAACGATGAAGAAAAGTTAACAAAAACGTGAAATTAAACCGTTCTCATCCCCGCAACGGCGCTAAAATTTGATCGGGGGAAAATCGCGCATGAAAAGTGTATGTTTTGAAATTGATATTTAAAGTGTTGTGTTCTTTGGCTTCCTCGATACTTCCGTTATAGCATAGAGGCTAAAACGAGTCGAATCCACAAGGACGGGAGGCCATAGAAGCTTTACCGGTTGATTCACGTATGTGTTAAAAGTTCTTCAATATTTGAAAGAATCAAAAAAAAAGAAAACAAAGAATGATAAGAGAAGAGTACGGTGAAATACGAAGTAGGAAATATAGAAGATAAGATATTTGTGGTTTTTGATATATTTCTAAAACAAAGTAAAAAGAGAAAGAAAACCCATGGCTACTAACTATTAATGGCTCTACTAACATGCTAACCTCTTAGTGATAGTTGCCTCACATGTATCATTGGCCATCACTAGTCCTTGGTTCAAGAGCTTTACAAAGCATGGCTCATATGTTAACTTTCACATCTAAATTTAACCAACAAGTGCAAGCTACACTTAAATCATTA
Source organism: Agave tequilana (assembly GCA_038442645.1). NCBI lineage: Eukaryota > Viridiplantae > Streptophyta > Magnoliopsida > Asparagales > Asparagaceae > Agave > Agave tequilana. The sequence continues at coordinate 242,125 of JAVJIF010003058.1, forward strand.
AAACCCAATAAGAGCAAGCATGAAATAAAGTAATGTTAGCTTGTTAAAGATTTACATGTTAGAGTGTTAGAATCCATCATCATGAGCCATCAATGGCTCTTGCAAGAGCAAGACCAAGTAGAGGCTATTAGAATCATGTGGATTATCAATTAAGAAGTTAGACTAGTTAGTGGTTAGTAGTTAGTTGCCATGAGAGAAAAATTAGCTACACATGTAAAAGGGATTAGAGAGAAGAAAACAAAGATAAGTTAAGAGAGAATCTTTCATAGATTGTCACCTTCTATTATAAGCACTCTTACTTTCCAACATGTACCACTCTCTCTATTACAAGAGCTACAAGAAATGAAAAATACAATGGAGGAAGAAGAACACTACCCTAAACTACAAAATGGAGATGAAAACTACCCTCAACTATGCATATCTCACTGAAGGAGAACCCCAGGGGTATTTATAGGCAAAAGGGGGGAATTAGGGTACTGTACGGAGCCGCGCGTCAAATCTTGGCGCGCGGCTCCACAAGGGAGCCGCGAAAACGCAGCTATGGCCGCGTTTTCGCGGCCATAGGGCGGCCGCCTGCACGGCGCCTCCTGCTGCGCTGTCCTTTCCTGTCCCCCTGTCGGCTAGATGTTCCGGTTTTGGGTTTCGGACCCCTGATTTTGACGAATCAGCTCCCCAAAGTCAATGGCTATATTTTAGGCCTTTAATCACCAATTAAATGGTGATTTAGGGTCTTCTTCATTGCACACCATGAACCTAGAAACATGCAAGAGAGGTGTTTATTAGCAGAATTTAATATGAAATAAATGTGAAGATGTGGTATGAAATATGCAGTTTTAGAGACTAATCACAGGACAGCCTCTGCCCACTTTGAGAAGTAATCAGTTATCACATGGATGAACCGATGATCTTTAGCTGATGGAGGACTGACTGGCCCTATTATGTCAATTTGAAAAACACCTAGGGGGTGAATAGGTGTAATTGCTAATCTAACAATCTTTTTAAACTAAGATGGATGAATGATGCAACGATCTCTCAAAACAAGACTAAGAGCCGAATACCCCGTGAGAGGTTCTGAACTCCTTCCTCCTGATTCCCCTTGAATGGGTTAGAGGTGCGCAATGCAACCTTGTTGTATGAGAATTGATCGAACAAAGAATGAATAATATGCAATGATGAAATGCACACAAGATATATCACAAGTATCACAAACTAAAAGCAATAACATAAGGAAAGAAAACTAAATCTCAAGCAAGTAATTGAAAGCAATAGAGTGCAAGAGAAATTTAAAGCAAAATGGACACAAAGCAATCGCAAACACAAGATGTTTGTTTCGAGGTTCGAGCCACCGCTCTACTCCCCGCCTTCACCTCCGTGAAGGGTTTCCACTATCCACCGAGGACAATTACAACGGTCTACCGAAGACCCGAGCACCGAGCTCCACCACTTACAAGAACCTCTACCGAAGAGGTGTCTCCACAAGAACAAGATGAACACAAGTAGCCAAAGTGATCACAACAAGATCACTAAACTTCTTACAAACTCTCACTCTTTTACAACTTCCTTATAGATTGAGTAGGAAATTTTTGGCTCTAAGAAGTGTAGTGAGAAAACTCAGTTGTAGAGATGATTTTTGCTAGAGAACACAACTGAAAACAAGCTCAAGAAAGAATGGAAAATGGAGAGCTTAAAAACTTTTCTTCTCTTTTGAAAACTTTGAATACTTAGGTATTTTCTTGGTAAGAAATGCAAGAGGCTATACTCCTCTATTTATAGGGAGAAGAAAGGGTTAAAAACAATTTATTTTAAGTTTATTTGACCTGAAAAAGTTCTCCAAAACCTCAAAAAAAGTCTGCAAAAACAGATTAAGAAAACAGTTTTCAGAATTGCACAAAAGAGGAAAGAGCCGTTAGGCTTTTGCGGGCTTGGCGGTCGACCCGTACGGTCGACCGTCCGCCTAGCCGTTGGGCTCGGGTCGACCGCTCGGGTCGACCGTCCTCAAAAAGAAAAACACAGTTTTCTACGGGCGGTCGACCCGGCTGTCGACCCAGAAAACCCGAGAGCAAGCTTGCAGACAGTCGGTCGACCCGGGCGGTCGGCCGACAGACATGCACAAGCGTGCATGTCATGTGCAGGTGCCGGTCGACCGGGCCGGTCGGCCGGTCTAGCCTGAAACAGAAAAACAGCAGAATTCTGAACTTGGGAAAATTTGTAAAAATGTTTTGAAGTAAAGAAAACTAAGTAATATGCTGGAAAGAGTATACATACATGATCTAAACATGATATTCATTTTTGTAAAACTTAGGGTCATGTATATATATACTAAGGCATGAAACAAAAGTTTTGACCATGAAAACTTGAATACAAAATCGTGTGTGTGTATCCTAGAGCCAATTTTCCAAACTCAAACTTTAACAAACTATTTCTTAAATTGGTTCTAAGGACTACAAGTTCTTCAAGTGGGCTTCTCCATATGATCTTGAAAACTTGATTCTTGAGCCCGAATTGAGGTGACTTGAGTCAAAACGCCTTCTTTTTGGGAAGAAACCTACTAGTTTAATTAGAACCCTGAAACACACTAAACCAATAAACAATATTAGTACAAATAACTAATATGTTTTGTAATCATCAAAACACACTAAAAACGGGTGATTGTAACCTTGGGCCAACAATCTCCCCCTTTTTGATGATGACAAAACATATAAGTTATTTAAACAAAAAGGAAGAAGAGCTTTGGAAAGCTCCCCCTCAAATAATGCTATGTATAAAGAATGACAATGAGTAAGATACATGAAGCATTGAAAACACAATAGTTTTGTCAAAAACTTAAATAAACAACAAACAAACTTATATAAACAACAAATATAAACAACAAACAAACTTATACTTTTTCTCCCCCTTTTTGTCATACATCAAAAAGGGTTAAACAAAACTAACAAAACAAAGGAAATTTTTCTTAAGAATCCATAATGCAAACATTCAACTCACCACAAATAAAAGAGAATCTAGCATAATCTAATGGTTTAGTAAAAATATCGGCAAGTTGAAAATCGGTAGAAACATAATCAATATCAATATCACCTTTCTCATAATGATCTCTAAGAAAGTGATATCTAATGTCAATGTGCTTAGTTTTACTATGTTGATTTGCATTCTTTGTCATATGAATTGTACTAGTATTATCACAAAATATTTTAATATGATCAAAATGCAAATCATAGTCAAGGAGAGTATGTTTCATCCATAGAACTTGTGCACAACAAGCTCCGGCTGCAACATACTCCGCCTCGGCGGTTGAAAGAGCTACCGAATTTTGCTTTTTGGAAGACCAAGATACAAGACAATTACCTAGGAATTGACATGTTCCACTTGTGCTCTTCCTATCTACCCTACAACCCGCATAGTCGGCATCCGAAAAACTCGTCATTGAAAATTGCCCGGTTTTCGGATACCACAAACCCATTTCAATAGTGCCCTTAAGGTATCTAATTATGCGTTTAACCACAATTATATGAGACTCTTTAGGACATGATTGAAAATGAGCACAAAGACAAACACAAAACATAATATCCGGCCTACTAGCCGTCAAATACAATAAACTACCAATCATGCTACGATAAAGCTTAATGTCTACACTTTTACCTTGTTCATCCTTATCAAGCTTTGTGGTTGTTGCCATGGGAGTTTTGCTCACTTTAGATCCTTCAAGCCCGAACCTTTTGATTAATTCCTTTGTGTACTTGGCTTGATTGATGAAGATCCCATCCTTCCTTTGCTTGATTTGGAGTCCAAGGAAATAGTTGAGCTCCCCCATCATAGACATTTCAAATTCTTCCTTCATGCATGATTCAAAAGCTTGGCAAAGAGATTCATTAGTAGAACCAAAAATAATATCATCAACATAAATTTGCACAATAAGAATATCATTTTCTACATGTTTTGTAAATAAAGTAGTATCTATTTTACCTTTCTTAAAACCATTTGAAATTAGAAATGAAGAAAGTCTTTCATACCAAGCCCTAGGGGCTTGTTTTAAACCATAAAGAGCTTTATCTAATTTAAACACAAAATCCGGATGTGTAGGATCAACAACCCGGGGGGTTGTTCAACATACACCTCCTCAATAAAACCATTTAGAAAAGCACTTTTAACATCCATTTGAAATAATTTAAAATCTTTATATGAGGCAAATGCTAGTGTCATCCGTATGGCTTCAAGCCGTGTTACGGGTGCAAAGGTTTCTTCAAAATCGATTCCTTCGATTTGAGTGTAACCTTGGGCAACTAACCTAGCTTTATTCCTAACAACGTTACCCGATTCATCCAACTTGTTCTTAAAGATCCACTTAGTACCAATTGTTGGTCTATCGTGGGGCCTAGGAACAAGGTGCCAAACTTGGTTGCGCTCAAATTGATTGAGTTCCTCTTGCATGGCTAGCAACCAATATGAATCGGCCTCGGCTTCGAGGACGTTCTTGGGTTCAACATGAGAAATAAATGCATAATGTCCACAAAAATCATGAAGTTTAGAGCGAGTGGTTACCCATTTAGATACTTCACCTATGACGAGGTCCTTGGGATGATGAGGATTGTATCTCCAATCCTTTGGAAGTTGTTGAGTAGGCTCCACGTCAATTGATTGAATTTCATGTCCTTGAGCCTCTTCTACTTTAGCTTCACTTCCTTCATCATCCTTTGGCTTGTCTCCCATAGTAGTGTATCCTCTGTATGACCCGGGAAAGGAGAGAGACGAGAATTTGCGGTAAAAGTTTTCCTTGAATCAAATGAAAAGGATTACAACAAAGACTGTTCCTTCCGGTTACAAGGGAGGGAGAATATTGAATTTTGAATTCCCCCTTTGTTTAATGCTGGGTTCTTCGTGTGGCGGTGGAGAGTGAATCTTGTTCTCCGTTGACCAGATGACCGTCCTTCTGGGATCTCCTCTTCGGCCGGTAGAAAGAGTAACTCAGCTCTGTCTACCAAAACTCTCGAAGAGAAGGTAGGCGAAAGCTAGCTCGTACGCAGCGAACTTGCTGAAGAGTTGATCTGCTTCTTTTCTCTCTGTGTCGCCCTCTTGTTGCTGATTGCCAAAAGTTTGACCTTGATGCTGATCGCCCAAAAAAGTCCTCCCTTCTTCATAGCGACGGGGCTATTTATAGAGGTTTAGGGGGTGATCGTGCCCCCTAAAAGTGCTCCACGATGAGGGGCCACTTCCCGCTACTTGTGCGGTGAATGGCCTCGTAATCCGGATGGTTACAACTGAGGCGCGGGTGTCAGGCCGACGCACCTTGATGCTGAGACGCGGGTATCGAGCCGACGCGCCTTGATGTAAGACGCGGGTGATAGTGCCAACGCGCCTTGATGCTGAGACGCGGGCCAACGCGCCTTGATGCTGAGACGCGGGCCAACGCGCCTTGATGCTGAGACGCAGGTGATAGTCCCTCGCGTCTAGAGCTTGAAACTTTGCTTCTCAATGGCTTGTCCTCCAGTAACTTTTGGACAGCCTACAGATCCCCCTCCAAAGTTTTCGATATTCCGCAGTTAACTGGGACGGATTTCGAAATACTTTGGACTCTAGCTGAATTCACCTTCGTGACTGGACTGTTGATGCTCCGGGTTCGATCTTATCTGGTGTAATACCCCGTTTCCGAAATACGTACTAAGTTGCGTATTCTGATTTTCGATCGTATTTTTCGATTTACTTCCCGTATTTGACCAATTTCAATTTCAAATATCATTTCCTAATATATTAGATTTTAGGAGAATTTCTGGAATTTTCTAGAATTAAAATGAATTTCTTCAAAACCGGTGTCGACCAGTATCGCTGATCGATTCCTGGAATTTTAATTCCCAAATAGTTAGGAATTTCAAGAAAATCTTTTAGACATTATTTCTTAGAATGACATTTCTTATCTAAATACTTTTTCTGAGAATTTTATAAATTTATGAAAATCCCAACGGAGTCGGTAGTTAACTGATTCCGGAATTTTAGTTCCAAAACTATAAAGTATTTCTTCAAACGGATTTCACTATACGTCTTCTTATATTATTCTTGATTTTTGGTAAAAATTACGAGTCGTTCCGAGATACTTGAATTTCGGACGATTTCGGTATTTTCCGAAATGTTTTCCGCATTCTCGATTTAAACCCGGGAATCAGTGTTTTCAATATTTTCATTTTTCAAAATTAAGAAAATATCTTTTCTTTTACAAATTCTTTTCCTTTTTCTTTTTCCTTTTTCTTTCCTTCTTTCCTTCCACCAACTTCCCAAAATATCTTCTCCTCCAAAATATCTAAAAATCCCACCCACTTCCTCATTAATGCCTTCATTAACTCTTCATCTCCATGGCCGGCCACCATTGGCCAAGGGAGACAACCCCATCCTCCCCTATTTGCACAAAACCCCTCTCCAATTCTTTAATTTCATCCCCTTTACAAAAATCAAATCCTATATAAACTTTCCTTTACAATTCCTTTCTCTTTTTTTCACTTCTCCATCTCAATCCCTAACTCCCAACCACCTCAAAGCCTTCACCATCTTCTTCTCAAGCTACCACACTCTTGGTTTTGGATCGCATCTCACTTCGTCGGAGATATCGCCAAAGACCTAGTTGGTGACATCGTCGGCAAACGATCCTTCAAGACTCGTAGAACCTTCAAATAACCTTTCCTTGTGAGTATTTTTACTCACCAAGACTAGATCACTTCTTTGTGTACATGTGAAGATCATTCATATACACTTGTGTCATAAAAATCCCATTTTTAGGCCAACAACAACCATCTGAAATTCTGTTCTGTTTTCTGTTTTCTCCAGGATTAGTCGACTTGACCTAGAGACTAGTCGACTAACCCACTTTAGTTGAAACGTAGCTTTTCTGATTTTCACAGTTTTAGTCGACTAACCCATTTTTACCAGTCGACTAGACCCCCCTAGTCGACTACATTTTGACCCTAGTCGACTAATTTTCCTTGAACCAAAAAATTACCAACTCTCGGCTCTAGTCGACTTATCCCAAATTATTAGTCGACCAGAGACCTCTAGTCGACTATACATAGTACCCTAGTCGACTAACATGTCCCGGAAATTAATCCCAACTTTTTATATCACAGATTTAGTCGACTTGCGTACCCGTTAGTCGACTTATAGTTCACCAAGTCGACTACCCTTCCAACCCAAGTCGACTACCAAACTCTCTGGAAAACCACTTTAGTCGACTCCTGCGGACTATTAGTCGACTGAAGACCCTTATTAGTCGACTAATCTCCCACCTAGTCGACTAATTCTGACTATTTAACTTAGTTGTTTCCTTTTCTGATTTTGGACTTTAACCTCTATACATGTGATACATTATTCATGTTTATGCTTCATTATTGATATTACATGACATGCTACCTGATGGACATTACTTCTTGATACTCCATGACTTGTTATTGTAATTCTTACTTCATAAATTGTTAAATAGTGAATATCTCCACTTATCATGCCATCTCTTAAAACCAAGCATGATAGACTCGACTTTTGTATAAAATAGACCAACTTACATTGGGTCCGGGGGAAGACATGCGGATATCGATGTGTTCGTGTTTACAGTGGCTTTTAGGAGTGTTGTGCAACCCATGTTCCGGTCTAACCTGTGGGCCTCCAGGGGACCGAGGGGAGTGCTTGCTCCCTTTATTTCTGGTACCATCATGAAAAGGGCATACATAAGTCCCTCCAGTTGAGCCTAGCGGCTGGCTTCCGTCACCAAGCAACGGAACAATCAATGGCCGTTATCCCGGGTATGTACGGGGTCCACTGTAAACATAGTTCGTCGATACAACCGCTGATTTCCAACAACAACCTTGTATTACTATGATATGGATCTATGTGCACTGGGACGCTGGACCACATAGCTAGATATCCGAGTAAAACAAGTAATAATAATAAAACGTTAATTGTAGATCTATAGTACGACTTTATCTATTCATGCTTTTCATATCTGTTAGTTGATATACCTTATATAGACCCGTCTTACTTGTACTCGTTCCTTAGCCACTTGGCTGTAGCTATCTATTGTTTTTATGTCTTGATCCTTTGGATTTGCATATTCAGATTCCGAGACCTGGAACGAAGTGGATCCTTCCACGGAAGATCAGGCATACTTCAGTGAGCAGGCTGACCAGCTCTAGTTCCCTCGTGCCGTACTCCTCTTTTTGGCTCACGAGTCTCCATCTCTTACGTGAGCGCCTTGTGTATATCTTTGTATATATTCTTTTGGACTTGGTTGTGAAAACAAAACACTTGTGAAGTGTAATAGTTATCATAACTTGTATAACTTTGTATTAGTACTTTTATAGTTGGCCTATGAATACACCATGCTTTGTGTTGTACTCTGTTTCCTTATTGTACTTTTATGCTCAGCGTATATACGTGGGGGCTTCTTCTGACCTACGTATATACGTCGCAGTGACGTCCCCGTATCCGTGGAATCGGGGCGTTACAGGTTGGTATCAGAGCCTAGGCTCTCAAACCTAAAGTACAATCAAGTGGCAAATTCTAGTAATTTGCTTATGCCAACTACAATGTACAAAGTTATAGAGTCCTTCTTGCTTCCTTCATTGATCAATTCCTTCGTATCCTAAACTTCTTTCAATTGTTTCCAATTCCAGTTATCATACGGTATGGAGAGACGATCGGGTCGTAACAACATCGGGCAGGTGCCCAATGGACCCGTAGGAGGAGAGAATGCTGATGTCCTGAGAATCATTCAGACTATGGTGGAAAACCAACAACAGCAGATGCAGAATCAGCAGCAGCAGACCGAGCTCCTTAGACAAGAGTTAGCAGCCCCGAAGGAACAGAAGCCCGGAATGTATCGGACTTCAGAAGACTACAGCCTGCTATATTCACGGGGAGCGAGAAACCATTGGAGGCGGAGCAATGGTTGACGGACACGACAGACCTACTGAATGCAGCCCGTGTCCCGAAGGAGAGCCAAGTTGAAGTAGCTAAGATTCAGTTAAAGGATGTTGCGAGAACTTGGTGGCTCGCAGAGGAGGCTAGACTGGAGAAGCCCGTTACTTGGGACGCCTTCTCCAAGAGTTTTTACAGCCGCTTCTTCCCTGCTACGGCACAGAAAGATATGGAGGAACAATTCATCAGGCTCCAGCAGTGGAACAAGTCCGTGGACGAGTATGCCGCGGAGTTTCTTCGACTGAGCCGCTTCGCACCGTATATGGTGACGGACGAGGAGAAGCGAGCGAGCAGGTTTCAGCAGGGTCTACAGATGAAGATTCAGATGTATCTGATGCCCCAGCAGCTGAAGACCTATGCAGAGGTTCTCACCATCGCTCGGGAGGTAGAGCGTGGGTTTGAGAAGGAGCAAGGGGATCAGATGAGACAGCAGGCCATGAAGAGGCCATTTGTACCTATGGGAAGAGGGGGCCCGTTCAGAGCGGCGAAGATCCAGATGAGACAACCTTTCAGGCCAGCACCTTATCAGTCAGCCCAACCACTGGTATTCTGTAGTCATTGTCAGAAGCCAGGGCACACTCGACAGACTTGCCGGAGGGCAAATGGACTGTGCTTGGTGTGTGGAGCCAGAGATCACTCCATAGAGGCATGTCCACACAGGAGATTGGGGATGACTAACCAGACCTTGCCAGCACTTCCAGGACCGAGTGGACAGCGGGCAGTACCAGGGCATCTTGAGCAGAGGAACCAGGGGCCAGTGATGAGGAGAGCTCTTCCACTTCCCCCACAGCATGCCATTCGCCCAGTCCAGAGAGGAGGCAGGACTGCAGCAGGGCGTGGCAGAGGTCAGGCTTATACTCTGACAGCAGAAGAGGCAGAGGCTTCAGAGGAAGTGATTACAGGTAACATCAGAGTTCATGCAAAGCCTGTTCTCGCTTTATTTGATTCAGGTGCATCCCACTGTTACATCTCAGATAAATTTGTGGCTTTACATTCAATACCTGTTAAGGTTTTAGACCACAAATGGGAGATAAGTACAGGGAATGGGGTAGTCATATCATCTAGAGTGTGTACTGATTGTCCAGTAGAACTGTGTGATAAGACCATGGCCATAGATATGCTCGTACTAGACACCAAAGGGTACGACGTGATCTTAGGCATGACCTGGCTCAGTCAGTACTATGCTGTGATTGATTGTAGGGAGAAGAAGATCAAGTTTAGAATTCCACTTCAACCAGAGTTCCAGTTTAGTGGAGAAGTGAAGACCACCAAGGGAAAGTCTCAGATTACTTCTTCGGAGGTTCAGAAGCAGAAGGTGCCGGTGTGGGATGAATTCCCGGAGGTGTTTGCTGAGATTGCAGGACTGCCACCTGTCAGGATGATTGAGTTCTCCATCGAGACTATTCCAGGAGCAGCACCTATATCCAAGGCTCCGTACAGGATGGCACCGACGGAGTTGGAGATCCTGAAGAAGCAGCTGCAGGAGTATTCAGATAAGGGAGTGATTAGGCCAAGTACTTCACCGTGGGGAGCTCCAGTACTGTTGGCCAACAAGAAGGATGGTAGTAAGAGACTTTGTATTGATTACAGGGAATTGAACAAGGTCACCATCAAGAACAGGTATCCCCTTCCCAGGATTGATGATCTATTTGATCAGCTTAATGGAGCCCGTGTGTTCTCCAAATTGGATTTACAGTCGGGTTACCACCAGCTGAGGGTGAAGAAGGAGGACATACCGAAGACGGCATTCAGGACCCGATATGGCCACTATGAGTTTCTGGTTATGCCTTTCGGAGTCACTAATGCCCCTGCAGTGTTTATGGACTTGATGAACCGAGTGTTCTCGCCTTTCTTGGATCAGTTTGTTGTTGTTTTCATCGACGACATCTTGATCTATTCAAAGAACAACAGGGAGCATGCTGAACACTTGAGGATTGTGTTGCAGACACTTCAGCAGGAGCAGCTTCATGCCAAGAGAAGTAAGTGTGAATTCTGGCTGGACAGTATAGCATTTCTTGGACATATGGTGTCAGCAGAAGGTATCTCAGTTGATCCGAGCAAAGTCCAGGCAGTAAAGGATTGGCCAGTTCCGAGGACGGTGACGGAGATAAAGAGTTTTCTTGGACTAGCTGGATATTACAGACGCTTCGTCCAGGATTTCTCTCGGATTGCAGCTCCGTTAACCCAGCTCACCCGGAAAGGAGTAAGGTATATTTGGACAGAGGAGTGTGATGCAGCCTTCGAGCAGTTGAAGCAGAAGCTCATTTCAGCTCCTATCTTGAGAACTCCCTCAGGGAGAGGAGGGATGGTCATCTTTAGTGATGCATCAGGTAAAGGCCTGGGGTGTGTGCTTATGCAACATGATCATGTGATAGCATATGCATCTAGGCAATTGAAGCCTCATGAGAGGAATTACCCAACTCATGACTTGGAGTTGGCGGCAGTGATCTTTGCCTTGAAGATTTGGAGGCACTATCTTCTGGGAGATAAAGTGCTGATATATACAGATCACAAGAGCCTCAAGTATATCTTTTCACAGAAAGAGTTGAACATGAGGCAGAGGCGGTGGTTGGAACTGATGGCAGACTATGACATTGACTTGCAATATCATCCAGGCAAGGTCAATACAGTTCCAGATGCCCTGAGCAGGATGCCAGAGAACAGAGTGTTAGTCCAAATCACTCAACAGAAGGAGTTGATTCAGGACTTTATCAGATTGGACTTGATGGTGGTTCGAGGAGCTGAGAAGACAGGACAGCTTATGACCTTGCAGATCCAGTCCTCATTGATAGATGAGATTAAGGAAGCTCAGAAGGAGGACCCCAGACTTCAGACATTCAGAACTCAGGTAGAGGCTGGATTGAGGACGGATATTTGTATTCGTCCGGATGGTGCATTGTACTTTGGAGATAGACTTTGTGTTCCCCAGGGAGAAGTTAGACAGAAGATTTTGGAGGAAGCACATAGTTCAGCCTATTCTATACATCCAGGAGGAAACAAGATGTACCAGGATTTGAAGAAGCAATTTTGGTGGAATGCCATGAAGAGAGAGATAGCTCAGTTTGTAGCTAAGTGCTTGGTGTGCCAGCAAATAAAGATTGAGCATCAGAGATCAGCTGGGCTTCTTCATCCTTTGCCAATACCTGAATGGAAGTGGGAGCACATCACTATGGACTTTGTCACGGCATTACCTCGTAGTCCCAAAGGTAATAATGCTGTGTGGGTTATCATTGATCGTCTCACCAAGTCAGCTCATTTCATACCATTCAGGGTGGGTCAGACTACAGAAGTTCTGGCAGATAAGTATGTGAAGGAGATAGTTCGTCTGCATGGAGTTCCAGTCAGTATTGTATCCGATAGAGATACCAGATTCAGATCTCATTTCTGGGAGAGTCTCCAAGAGAGTCTGGGAACTCGTCTGAAGTTCAGTACAGCCTATCATCCTCAGACAGACGGACAATCTGAGAGGACCATCCAGATCCTCGAGGACATGCTTAGAGCCTGCATGATTGAGTTCAGGGGTTCATGGGAAGATCACCTTCACTTGGCTGAGTTTTCTTATAACAACAGTTATCAGGCAAGTATTAAGATGGCACCTTTTGAGGCACTGTATGGGAGGAAATGCAGGTCACCGATTTGTTGGGATGAAGTCGGTGAGAGGAGTCTATTGGGGCCAGAGATTTTGATCCAGACCACAGAGAAAGTTAGAGTTATCAGAGATCATCTCAAGGCAGCTCAGAGTCGGCAGAAGAGCTGGGCAGATTTGCAGAGGAGGCCATTGGAATTCGGAGTTGGAGATCATGTGTTCTTGAAGATTTCACCTACCAAGGGAGTAATCCGGTTCGGCACTCGTGGGAAACTAAGTCCGAGATATATCGGCCCATTCGAGATATTGGATCGAGTGGGAGATGTGTCTTATCGATTGGCGTTGCCGCCATCGTTGGACGGAGTTCATAATGTTTTCCACGTGTCTCAGTTGAGGAGGTATGTTAAGGATGACAGCCATATTTTGGATCATTCCGAGCTGGAGCTACAACCGGATTTATCATATCAGGAGCAGCCAATGGCCATCTTGGATAGGAGTGTGAAGACACTGAAGAACAAAGCCATACCTTTAGTGTTGGTGTCTTGGAACCGCCATGCACCAGGAGAGGCCACCTGGGAACGAGAGGACGTCATCCGAGAGCGTTATCCTCAACTCTTCTCATCTTGATTGGTTAGACTCTTTCCTTTTACTCTTTTCTATTTGTTATCTCTCATCCTAGCCTTATCTATCTGTTACCATTCCTGTTACCCTTCACCTTATGAAATTTCGAGGACGAAATTTTTGTAAGGTGGGTAGATTGTAATACCCCGTTTCCGAAATACGTACTAAGTTGCGTATTCTGATTTTCGATCGTATTTTTCGATTTACTTCCCGTATTTGACCAATTTCAATTTCAAATATCATTTCCTAATATATTAGATTTTAGGAGAATTTCTGGAATTTTCTAGAATTAAAATGAATTTCTTCAAAACCGGTGTCGACCAGTATCGCTGATCGATTCCTGGAATTTTAATTCCCAAATAGTTAGGAATTTCAAGAAAATCTTTTAGACATTATTTCTTAGAATGACATTTCTTATCTAAATACTTTTTCTGAGAATTTTATAAATTTATGAAAATCCCAACGAGTCGGTAGTTAACTGATTCCGGGAATTTTAGTTCCAAAACTATAAAGTATTTCTTCAAACGGATTTCACTATACGTCTTCTTATATTATTCTTGATTTTTGGTAAAAATTACGAGTCGTTCCGAGATACTTGAATTTCGGACGATTTCGGTATTTTCCGAAATGTTTTCCGCATTCTCGATTTAAACCCGGGAATCAGTGTTTTCAATATTTTCATTTTTCAAAATTAAGAAAATATCTTTTCTTTTACAAATTCTTTTCCTTTTTCTTTTTCCTTTTTCTTTCCTTCTTTCCTTCCACCAACTTCCCAAAATATCTTCTCCTCCAAAATATCTAAAAATCCCACCCACTTCCTCATTAATGCCTTCATTAACTCTTCATCTCCATGGCCGGCCACCATTGGCCAAGGGAGACAACCCCATCCTCCCCTATTTGCACAAAACCCCTCTCCAATTCTTTAATTTCATCCCCTTTACAAAAATCAAATCCTATATAAACTTTCCTTTACAATTCCTTTCTCTTTTTTTCACTTCTCCATCTCAATCCCTAACTCCCAACCACCTCAAAGCCTTCACCATCTTCTTCTCAAGCTACCACACTCTTGGTTTTGGATCGTATCTCACTTCGTCGGAGATATCGCCAAAGACCTAGTTGGTGACATCGTCGGCAAACGATCCTTCAAGACTCGTAGAACCTTCAAATAACCTTTCCTTGTGAGTATTTTTACTCACCAAGACTAGATCACTTCTTTGTGTACATGTGAAGATCATTCATATACACTTGTGTCATAAAAATCCCATTTTTAGGCCAACAAACAACCATCTGAAATTCTGTTCTGTTTTCTGTTTTCTCCAGGATTAGTCGACTTGACCTAGAGACTAGTCGACTAACCCACTTTAGTTGAAACGTAGCTTTTCTGATTTTCACAGTTTTAGTCGACTAACCCATTTTTACCAGTCGACTAGACCCCCCTAGTCGACTACATTTTGACCCTAGTCGACTAATTTTCCTTGAACCAAAAAATTACCAACTCTCGGCTCTAGTCGACTTATCCCAAATTATTAGTCGACCAGAGACCTCTAGTCGACTATACATAGTACCCTAGTCGACTAACATGTCCCGGAAATTAATCCCAACTTTTTATATCACAGATTTAGTCGACTTGCGTACCCGTTAGTCGACTTATAGTTCACCAAGTCGACTACCCTTCCAACCCAAGTCGACTACCAAACTCTCTGGAAAACCACTTTAGTCGACTCCTGCGGACTATTAGTCGACTGAAGACCCTTATTAGTCGACTAATCTCCCACCTAGTCGACTAATTCTGACTATTTAACTTAGTTGTTTCCTTTTCTGATTTTGGACTTTAACCTCTATACATGTGATACATTATTCATGTTTATGCTTCATTATTGATATTACATGACATGCTACCTGATGGACATTACTTCTTGATACTCCATGACTTGTTATTGTAATTCTTACTTCATAAATTGTTAAATAGTGAATATCTCCACTTATCATGCCATCTCTTAAAACCAAGCATGATAGACTCGACTTTTGTATAAAATAGACCAACTTACATTGGGTCCGGGGGAAGACATGCGGATATCGATGTGTTCGTGTTTACAGTGGCTTTTAGGAGTGTTGTGCAACCCATGTTCCGGTCTAACCTGTGGGCCTCCAGGGGACCGAGGGGAGTGCTTGCTCCCTTTATTTCTGGTACCATCATGAAAAGGGCATACATAAGTCCCTCCAGTTGAGCCTAGCGGCTGGCTTCCGTCACCAAGCAACGGAACAATCAATGGCCGTTATCCCGGGTATGTACGGGGTCCACTGTAAACATAGTTCGTCGATACAACCGCTGATTTCCAACAACAACCTTGTATTACTATGATATGGATCTATGTGCACTGGGACGCTGGACCACATAGCTAGATATCCGAGTAAAACAAGTAATAATAATAAAACGTTAATTGTAGATCTATAGTACGACTTTATCTATTCATGCTTTTCATATCTGTTAGTTGATATACCTTATATAGACCCGTCTTACTTGTACTCGTTCCTTAGCCACTTGGCTGTAGCTATCTATTGTTTTTATGTCTTGATCCTTTGGATTTGCATATTCAGATTCCGAGACCTGGAACGAAGTGGATCCTTCCACGGAAGATCAGGCATACTTCAGTGAGCAGGCTGACCAGCTCTAGTTCCCTCGTGCCGTACTCCTCTTTTTGGCTCACGAGTCTCCATCTCTTACGTGAGCGCCTTGTGTATATCTTTGTATATATTCTTTTGGACTTGGTTGTGAAAACAAAACACTTGTGAAGTGTAATAGTTATCATAACTTGTATAACTTTGTATTAGTACTTTTATAGTTGGCCTATGAATACACCATGCTTTGTGTTGTACTCTGTTTCCTTATTGTACTTTTATGCTCAGCGTATATACGTGGGGGCTTCTTCTGACCTACGTATATACGTCGCAGTGACGTCCCCGTATCCGTGGAATCGGGGCGTTACATCTGGAGTTTGGTCTTCGTGAGTGTACTGTTGAAACTCTTTGAAACCACCAGAGTTGATCATGTTGAGTGTCTAGATGCACAGTCTAAACCTCCCCGATTGCTTTTAGTCTTGTCACGAGTGTGCTTTAAGCCAGGAGTGGTTGGTCGTCTGCTTGCGTCAGTGTACTGTTGAACTGATTTTGCAGAAGCAGGAGGCCGAACGCAGGTTCTTTTCAAAAAGCCGAGATGGTACTGCTGTAAAGACGCGATTTCTGTAGGGTGCGTCCTTTGGTAATGGAGACGCGACTGATCTTCATAAGGCAGACGCGATGTTCAGCTGAAGACGCGAACTTCGGAGAGACGCATCTTTTGAATATAGACGCGATTGTCTGGGCGCATTTATGGCGATGCTGACGGGGCATATCCATCGAAGAGACATGGCCGTCGGGTGCGAGTCTGTGCCGTGTCATGATTACGCCGCCAGCTGGCCTGGGGAACCGGCAGGATTTCACCTTTTGGCGCGCGGATTTCCCGGTTCATTAACTGAACCGCGCCACGTGTCAAATGATGACTCGCCGCGGAGCCGTGGCGCATGATCTTCTCTGTTCAAAGATGATTTGGTTCCACGCGTCAGGCTGTGACTCGCTGCAGCGTCTATCGGGCCACACGCCGCGTATCGTTGCGTCTTATCGGGCCACACGCCGCGTATCTTCGCGAATCCTTGTGCCTATAAATAGCCACAGTTAGAGAGATACCTCTTCTTCTCCGAACGCACTTGCTCAAGAAAGAGAGTTCTCTTCTTCCTCTGTTTGAACTGTTCATCTCCATTACTGGACTTTTGAACTATTCATCTCCATTTACTGGAATTAAAGATGGCACCCAAGACCAAGCCAACCGCATCTTCTTCACGGGCGACCGTCGACGAGGCCCGGAGGGGCGCTTCTTCTGCGCAGGACGCTGCTTTCCCAGGTATAATGCCTTTTAGGCATGGATTTCGCCATTAACAGAGGCTCATAGAACCCTAAGAATCCTTAACACAAAATATAACTCGTGTTTGATTCTCAGACGCGGTCTCAAACGCAGTCTTTGAGTTGATAACCGAGGCGCGGGTTTGGACCCTCGCGCCATTGGGTCCTGCGCTTCAGATTCTTCACTTAGAATATTTCTAATTGTGAAGAGTTCAGACGCGGACTTGGTTTACAGAACGCGGATTTGATCCTTGCGTTCTGTTTCATCAGCTGCTGATTTTGATGAATCTGGCGTCCGAGTTCAAGCACTTAGACATCTGGGGATGTGAAAGGAAGGGAGTTACTCTCCTTAACTTCTGGCGATTATGGTGATGGAAGGGTTAAGGTGGATAACTCCCTTCTTTTCGCACCCCAGAAGTGACATCAAGGAGAATGTGGTGGAGACGCAGATCCTGCAGGTCTGGACGCGGATTTAATAATTCCTGCGTCCAGTATCTCTTCTGTGTTTGGACGCGGTTTCGCAGGTCTGGACGCGGATTTGATAACTCCTGCGTCCAGTATCTCTTCTGCGTTTGGACGCGGTTTCGCAGGTCTGGACGCGGTTTTGATAACTCCTGCGTCCAGTATCTCTTCCGCGTTTGGGTTATAAACACTTAGCATTTAAAGTATCTAACTAAGTGTCTTTTCCTTTTGCAGTGCCCCGTACTCCTGCCTCACTCGCCAAGACGCGCCACTTTGGACATGTAGGTGGTGCTGACCAGGACTTGACCTTTGTGCTACGAAGGACTGCCCCTGTGACTGCTGACAAGTCGCCGGCTCGCAAGGAGAGGCTCTCTAATGTTGACATGAGAACTCTTCGGGTACTTATGACCGATGCGGCATTCACAACGGATGCTCACGTCAAGTTGGAGAAGCCTGCCTTCTTCTTCGGAGATCATATCAAAGATGGCGGCCAGCGTGTGTATGAAGGGACTTATAAATGGCTCCGTCAGATAAAGGGTGGAAGATTCTTTCTTCCGGACATGGAGAGGATGTTCCCGCTGTCCTACTTCCAGCACATGTCCGTCCCTCGGAAGATGGAATGGGACATTTCTCGATATGTCCCCGAGATTACCCTCGGTGATTTGGGTCCCCATAAAGTGCATCGTCATGATAGCCATGACAGGTCGGTTCTCGGCCTATTCCCTGGGTCGCGCAAGTCTGAGGTTCCGGCGGGAGAGATACCACAACTTGGCACTACTTTCCTCAACGCGTTCATGGAAGCAGAGGGTGATTATCCGGTCGGGTTCCGTGCGCCCGGGTGGGTCCATTCCACGGAGAACTACTGGTGGGGCAGAATGGTAGGTTTCGTCCTCACCGACCTTGGGGATCTGCTACAGCACGTGGGACTGTATGTGGCGGTCAGGGCCGTACAGTGGGGGTATCCCACCAGGCTCTCATAACTTTTTCGGGATCCTGGAGCGCTACAATTCTCTGACGGGGACGTTCTTTACCCCGGTCGGAGAGATGGGCCTTGCAATGCACGAGCTACATGAGGTCTCGGGGCTATCAACAGGGGATATCCCATATGAGGAATATGTCCCGACCACTAAGGAGCTCCACCACTTGAAGAAAGAGTTTCCTGGGGTGTACGAGACTTATTGGGAAGTGATGTGTCACTTCCACATTTGTGGTCAGATAACCACCTGACGATCGCAGGGAGTCAAGCAACTGTCTTGGGCCAGTTACTTATTTAATGGTATCGATAGTAAAGATACTCTGATAACCCGACTGGTTCCCAATTCCGACAGGGAGATTGAAGACAGGATCGACCAGGCTTCTGAAGGCTTCTACACCACGGTCTCGAACGAGGACGGTTTCGACCCTGACCTGGTTTTTGAAAGCTTCCACCATCAAGCCCGGACCCCTATCTCCGATAGGGCACTGTTGGCAGGCTTCTTGATGCTGTGGCTGAAGCGTTGTGTGGTGCCCACGTTGCCACATGAAGTTATTGTTGCTGACGTGGTGTACCCGGCGGTGCTCCTGGCTCATAGCAACCCTATAGCCCTTCTCCCGGCCATGGTGGCTGGCATTCAGAGCGGGTTGCGGGCGCTAAACAAGAGTTTCTGCGAGGCGCCGAAAACTGCCGACTCCCACGGCAAGCCGTATGTCGACTCAGAGGGGAATCCGACGGTGAAGCGTCCTAACCCTCGGATCGAGCTGCCTTATACGTACCTTCTGGCTTGGTACGTGATGCACTGCCCTTCTTTGATGACGGCGGTGCGTTAGAGGGAGAGTTCCGTCCCTTTTGTACAGCGGTTGGAGGGTTCGAGGTGGAGTGACGTTTATATATATTACGTCCGGAAGCGACTTTCAGATCCCACGAATTACCAGATCAATCGCTGCTTCCCCGAGATCCCTGGTGCATCTTCCGGGGATCTATGTACTGATTCCGCGGGCTCAGATGGCTTCACGAGGTTGTCCACGGGAGCCTTTTGGTGGTTGATCAATATCCGACCCGGATATGTGCTTTTCCGGCAAGGGACTTCATGCACCATCGAGCCGTACATGCCGAATCGTTTCGCTCGACAGTTCGGCTACGATCAACTCTACGTCGGGAATCCCAACGCTCGACTCGCCTTCGAAGGGAACTTGTTCGAAGGTGCTCGGGCTTGGTACTACAGTGTGGCCGGAGGGACGAGAGCAACTTTCCGTCTACCTATCGAGGGGCCCAAGTGCCGCATGAGTTTCAGCTTCTGCACCTGGTACTCTCAGGTTAACCAGTCACCGGACTTTGCTCCGGGGTCTTCATGTATTGAGAGTATCAATGCAAGTCTCGAGGCAAGGTCAGAGTCTGGTAAGCCCTCGAAACTCACCGAACAGTACCTGAAGGCCCAGAAGGAGGTCGGGAGAAGATCGGGAAGGGAGCCGCGGGCAGTAAGGGCGGAGCCGCAAGCAGCAAGGGCGGAGCCACGAGCAGCAAAGACTCGTGGGGTGGTGAGTCAACACTCTGCTTCAACTGCTGAACCTGCTCCCAAGAAGGTTCGGAGAGACTTGACAACCGAAGTCTCCCGCTCTGAAGACATCCCTGCTGTCGTTGAGGTACCGAGGGAAGAAGACATAGCTGAAGAGGATATTCCTTTAGTCCGTCCCCCTAGGTCGAGCAGCAGAGACCGTAGGTCTGCGGAGGAAGGGGAGCTCGTCGACAGAGCCACCATCACTGACGAGGATGAGCAGATAGACATCATGAGTGGAGGAGATGTCGACATTCTGGGGATTTATGTCCGACCCGGGTCTTTACTTGCTCATGAAGGGAGAGATGAGGTACAGCAACCTGGGTCGCCTAGTGTCTTCATTACCAGTCCTCGGGCAGTTGACCCCAGTCCTACCACTGGGGTAATTGGTGGCAAGGCTCCGGTTGCAGAAGTCTCGCGCGAGGCGCTATCGTCTTCCTCACTCTCAGGGGAAAGCGAGTTTGAAGACGTGGTTGACTACGGTGATGAACCCGTTTTCCCTGATCCGAGAAAGTTCTCCCATATCTCGGAGGAAGAAATGTACGGGGGTGAGTCATCAACGGTGTCGCAGCCGGCGATTGTTCCCGCGGGAGGTACTCTTTTCACCTTTTGACCTAATTTCCCTTTTAATTTTGAAGAGGAGGCTTTAACATTCTCCCTTTTATGTTGCAGGATCGGCTGAGAATGTCGAGGCTGCACCCTCCTTGCAGATCGAGGAAATGGTACAAGAGTTGACCCAGCCAGAAGGGGCTACGGCTTTGGTTGCCGAGATAACTCCAGCGGGGCAACTACTGATGCCGGGGAGGCTTCTCCTTTGCCGGAAGAGGTGGCAACCCCTAAGGCCGGGGAAGAACCCATTCTGCCGGGTGAAGGGGTTACTATTGAAGCCAGGGAGACTTCCACTCCGCAGGATTTGCCCAAGGATTCGGCGTCTCTGGACCTCCCAGATGGTAAGGAAGTTCTGATATTTTAAATGTTTCGCTTTTCTCCTTTGTGGCTAATGTCATAATAACTTGCAGAGAGGACTGAGGGGGCTCAGATGGAGAGTCCGACGGTCGGTACCTTTCCAGAAGGCCACGCAGCTCAGGTCTCGGCTGAAGCTTCTGAAGAGGTTGCTCTTACTACTCCATCATTAGCTGTGGAGGTTCCTGCAGAGACCACCTCCGGAAGCGCCAGTGGCCAGTCTCGCTCTTGACGTATCGACGGTCAGCACGACTCTTGCGCAAAAAGAGCCGGCTTGCACCCCTTTCCCCATGATAGAAAGGGGGTCGGGGAGTACCTTGGGTGATGATACCATGGATTTCCTGACACGCAAGACGGTGCAGCAGTTCCTTGACGCGATGCGATCGTGCATCGATTTTATCCTGTCTGGGCGTAACTCTTTTGACTTTGCCCGGACGTTTCTTGGAAACATGGTCGGGAACATCGAATTAACTGGAGGCTCCTCGCTTGCTAAGTCGTGTATGCTGTTGGTGGAGCGATTGGGAAGTGACCTGAAAGAGCTGAAGTCTTTGGACAATGCTAGCTCTTCTCAAGAAGCCCAGGTCATCTTGACTAGGCTCCCAGCCAACCAGGAACGAGAGCGACAGGATGTGGAAGCACAAGTTGCTGAAGAGGTCCGCAATCTCGAGCGTCTCCAAGCTGAATGTCAGAAACTGGCTGACGATTCAATGGAATCCAAGTTCATCCGGCAAAACGCAGAGCTCGCCATTACCAATGCTCGGTCGGCCATTGCTAAAGCGGAAGCCATGATTGCGGATAATGAGAGGACGCTTGTCACCATCCGGAAGAGGCTGGAGGAGCAACAAGCTGCGAAGGCTCGGGCTGAAGAAAGCCAGACCATTCATTCCTCCAGGTTGGAATCTTTGCAAGCACAGCTGGCTGCAAAACCCTTTTTATCTGAAGAGGAGTTGCGGGTCCAAGCCATGATGGAGGCTGAGAAGGCACGTCAGCACGAGATGCATCGTCTCAAGGAACGTATTCGTTCTTTGCCGGATCAAGACTTTTAGCCTTTTCTCCTTCTTCCCTCCTTTTTTTTTTTGTAAAGAAGAGGACACTCTATTAGAGTGTTTGTATCCACTTTTACTATCTTCGATATAATAAAAGTTTCTTTTGAAATTTGTTCCATCTTCTTTGTTTAGCTGTGGATGAATTCAACTCCCTGATCACTGGCTGTGAATATTGAACTTAGGCAAGACTAAGTTCTTTCAATGAGACGCGGCGTAGACTCTAAGTCTTCTTGATGAGACGCGGCATTGATCTATAGAGTGAGACACGGTCATCATTCAATAGGAACTTAGATTTTACTAAGTCCTTTTGATGAGACGCAGCGTCAATCACAGGGTGAGACGCGGTCATCATTCCATAGGAACTTAGATTTCACTAAGTCCCTTTGATGAGACGCAGCGTCAATCACAGGGTGAAACGCGAATTTGTCTTGCTGAGCAGGACGCAGATAGAGCAGACGCGAGGGACGCAGCATTGTTTGCTGAAGGGACGCGACTTTGAGTCACGTGGACGCTCCTTTAAAGCGCGGGTGGATGCCTTTTAATTTGAGAACGGTGACGCGGATTCTTAGACGCGGCTTTCCCATCTGCGTTTAATGCAGCCGGACGCGACTTTGCTGTCTGCGTTTGATGCAGCCTGACTTAAAGATTTTATGAGATCTTTGACCGTCAAGTCTTCACTGACGATTTAACGTCAAGTCTTCACTGACGTTTGGGAAACCGGGTCATCCGTTGTTTTCCAAGGCAGTTGTCTACGCGTCAATTTTTCATTGGACTTGGGCGTTTTAACGCTCTTTAATGCAAAACCGGCGCTGGCGGTTGGAAACCGGTGTCTGCGACGGTTCCCAAAGCGACGCTCCACGCGTCAGTCCTCCATTGGGCTTTGACAGTCGTGCGCGACGGTTCCGACTGATGCACCATTAATAGCAGTTATTAGGGTCTGCCTATAAATAGGGCTAACCCTCTTCCTCTAACAGCGGCTGCTCAGACTGTGCTCTGTTTGAGAACGAGTACTCTAAAGGACTCTGCCTTCTCTCTTCAAGGACCCTATCAGGGGTTTGCCTCCATGGATGAAGGTGCCTCTGTGGATGAAGACGACCCAGAGCTTTCATGCTTCTGTTTGGTCTCTTCAAACGGAAGCGTCTCTTTGATCGCCTTTCATGTCCGCGTTTGGACGCAGAGAGCCCGACTCTTGGTAGAGGCCTCTGTTGGTACGCCGTCCCGATTAGCCATGATATTTTAATCTACCACGGCCTGTACTTTGGCATCATCATTATCTGGAATTTTCCCATGAAGTATGAGTTGGTGCATTCCTTCTGGAATTTACGCCGCCAACTTCCTCTCTGGACGCGAGTGCTGAAATCCTTGTCACTTAGCGCTGATTTTGTTCACAAAGCTTGCGTTTCAAAGCCACTGTCATGGCGCGTTTTATGGCTACTGCCTTAGACGAATTCAAAAAAGGTTTCAGACCCGAGCCTTGCAACTCTTGTTCACTCAACAAGGAGATGGCAACTTTCGGCGTCTGTGCCTTTTAGGCGTCTGTGCATTCGACTTGGGCGCAGAATGAGACCGCGTTTTGATTCGCGTTTGTCTCTGCTGACGCAGCAGTTTGGCTCACCGCGTGGGTCTTCCGCGTCTGCTTGGCTGACTGCGTGGATCATTCCCGCGTCTGCTTGGCTGACTGCGTGGATCATTCCCGCGTCTGCAGTCTGCATTTGCGACTTAGTTTTTCTCTGTTGAAACATACTAAGTTGCAGATTGTTCTGATTCCTTTGTTTCATTCCTTGCAGGTAGACTTGCTGGTTTGCTGGGCCCCTGGAAGGATGCTTTGGCCGGCGAACTTGTTCGATGTTCACCTATAAGAGAGTATATTATGGTCCTCGTCACCTATAAGAGAGTATATTACGTCTCTGACGAGGACCCAACCCTCGCCAAGGTCTCTTCAGATCTGCTTCGCCATTCATGCCTGCTGGCAAGAGATGGTCAGGCTATGCATGACGGCGATGAGGGTTCCGGCGGTTGTGGTGGCGGACAAGATCCTCTTCCTCTCCCACTCCAGAAGTCACATCAAGGACTCGTCATGTCTGCTGGATGGTCTGCTGGGGGAAGAGATGTTCATGAACGAAGGGTTGCAGGACTTTCTGCTGCCACCGGACCTCAAGAACACCATTGCTCTTAGCTTAGTCAGCTAGGGCGCTTTCGATGTTTACATCATGCATCGTGGTGTAACCAGCTTCTATTGTAGCCATAAAACATCGCGCACTTGGAATCAGACGCGGCTTATAAGGAGTGAGTGCAACCTCTGAGAGAGAGAGGGACTTCTTTGTACTCCTTAATTGTAACACTCAATCTTATTGCATAAGAGAGTGTTTTTACTGTAACACTCCATCTTATTGTATAAGAGAGCGTTTTGTATCACTTTCATATGTTCGGAAATAAATAAAAGTGACACTTTTCTTTTTGCCTCTTTCATTGTCTTGAACTTTTTGTCTTAGACTCGTAGAAGCAAAGAATCTTTGACTTTGTTAAAATTATGATGGTAACTTTAATAAGTCAAATTTTGTAGGAGAAGATCCTATTTCAGGAACTCTCACAATACTGTCAGAGGTGTAATATTAACTTGACAGAGATGAAAATTTTGATGAACCTGCCACTTTATAAGAGAAAGTGACAAGCAGAATTGGTACCCCCAGGAAGGGTGAACTTTTCTCAAGTGTTTGGGATTAACTTGACTGAACTCAACTGGGGATTTGATGGAAACACTGTTGACGGTGTAGTATTAACCTAACAATGTTTTTAGGTAGACTTGTTATTCTGTTGAAGAGAATAACAAGTGGGACTAGACTCGTGGGGAATCTAGGAAAATTTGTTACCGTCAGAGGTGTGATATTAACTTAACGGGTTGAAAGTGGTCTTGTCAGAAGTGTAATGTTAACTTGACAAGAACGTGAGTCAGAGGTGTGATATTAACTTAACTCAGAAGTTCACTGTTATAGGTGTAATGTTTAACTTGACAGTGGGGGTAATGCTAGAGGTGTAATGTTGAACTTAGCATTGGTCATCTCGGCTTGGATAAGGAAGTCCGAGGGAAAGTCATGGCCATAGGTGTATTGTTGAACTTAGCAATGACTTGGATGCTAGAGGTGTGGTGTTAACTTAGCATCATCCATTTCAGCTTCGATATGGAAGTCTGAAGAAAAGTGACTGTCAGAGGTGTGATATTAAACCTGGCAGAAACTTGGTCACTGTTTAGAGGTGTGGTGTTGAACTTTAACAGCAATTTGTCAGAGGTGTGATGTTAACTTGACAAAGATTGCCTCATGATGAGAGCAACTTTGAGGACCTGTCATTCTATTGGTGAGAATTGACAAGTGAAAGTTTGAAGTGCCAGAGGTGTAGTGTTAACTTGGCAAATTTGAAAATTTGGTACTCCGTGTAGAGTTGACAAGCAAAATTTATACTCGACAAGGAATATTAAAAAGTTTCCATTACCAGAGGTATAGTGTTAACTTAGTAATGGTTGTATTTGTAGACCTACCATTCTGTGGATGAGAATTGGTAGGGGATTTTGGAAGAAGGAGTGGAGCCAATCCACTTTAGGATTTTTAGCAAACCCTCAGCTATCAACGGGTTTAAGGTGCCTTTACCAACTACCGTTTGAGTTGGGCTAGCCATGCTATTCCCCTCAGCATGATGAGTTGTCGAAGACTTATGTTGGGCTTTTTAAGCCAACATTTTCCTCTACCCTTGGCCGTCGGAGGCGTTGGATGAAATGGGAACGTGTCCCTTAGGATTTTTAGCAAATCCTCAGCTGTCAACGGGTTTAAGGTGCCTTTACCAACTACCGTTTGAGTTGGGCTAGCCATGCTATTCCCCTCAGCATGATGAGTTGTCGAAGACTTATGTTGGGCTTTTTAAGCCAACATTTTCCTCTACCCTTGGCCGTCGGAGGCGTTGGATGAAATGGGAACGTGTCCCTTAGGATTTTTAGCAAATCCTCAGCTGTCAACGGGTTTAAGGTGCCTTTACCAACTACCGTTTGAGTTGGGCTAGCCATGCTATTCCCCTCAGCATGATGAGTTGTCGAAGACTTATGTTGGGCTTAGAAGCCAACATTTTCCTCTATCCTTAGCCGTCGGAGGCGTTGGATATCAATGAAGAAGCTCTTCTTGTTTTGATCAGAGGTGTACTTTTAACTTGATCAGCAGAAGAATACCATCTAAGGATAGTATTTCTTCAGGAACCTGCCATTGATCGGCATCATGAGTGTATCGCCATTTGAAGTTATGAGGCGATATGATCCATTTGAGTAGACTGACTCTACTACAAATGGTCCTTCCCATTTGGGTTGGAATTTTCCTTTTGTCTTGTGCGTCATCACCATGGGTCTTCTGACGGCTAAGACAAGATCGCCTTTCTTGAAAGTTCGTACTTTAACTTTCTTGTTGAAAGCTCTGGTGATTCGAGCCTGGTAGAGCTCGATTTGCTGTTGGGCTTGCAGGCGCTTGTCGTCTAAGGCCTCCAACTCTTGGAGTCGCTGTCGATGCTTCTCCTCTGTTGTCATCTCCGCTGTCAAGGCGACACGTAGAGATGGAATTTGAATTTCTAATGGGAGCACGGCCTCACAGCCGTATACCAAAGAAAACGGCGTGGCTTTAGTTGGGGTTCGCACAGTTGTGCGGTAGGCCCATAAGCATTCACCCAGTTTGTCGTCCCAGTCTCGTTGACTTTTCGAGACAAACTTTTTGAGAAGCTTGCCAATAGTCTTGTTGAAAGCTTCTGCGAGGCCATTGGCGGCAGGATAGTATGCCGTTGAGGACACACTCTGGATTCTGAACTTAGCGCAGAATCTCTGGAAAGCCTGGCTGATGAACTGGGGTCCATTGTCATGGACAATTCGCCGAGGTACGCCGAAACGGTAAATAACGTGATGTTTCACGAACTTGATCACGTTCGACGACTTGACCTCCTTCAAAGGGATGGCTTCAGCCCATTTGGAGAAGTAATCGGTTATCGCCAGAATGAACCGATGTCCTTTTGATGATGGCGGGCTGATAGGACCAACCACGTCCATGCCCCACATTTCGAATGGCCAGGTAGAGGCCGTAGAGTGGAGATAGCCTGGCGCTTGATGGATAAAGTCGCCATGCACTTGGCAGGCGTGACATTTCTTGGCATAAGTGACGGCATCGGCAATCATCTTAGGCCAATAGTAACCCAACCTTTGGAGTCGATGTGCCAGTTTTGGGCCAGGTTGATGGGCTCCACACATACCGTCGTGGGCCTCTTTCAATACCTCTTGTGCTTCGTTTGGTGAGAGGCACCGGAGTAAGATCCCGTCATGCGATCGACGATACAATGTTCGCGTAATCGCATTATAATAGAATTTGGGGGCTTTCCTTCGAATGGCAGCCGCTTCTTTGGCGTCCTCAGGCAGGATGCCATACAAGACGAAATCAATGTAGGGGAACCGCCAGTCTCTAGGTTCTGGACCGGTTTACGCTTCAAGTGCTTCTTCGCGGTGACGACCTCCCGTTGACTCCTGATAATCCTCGAGAGCATTTCTCGGGCAATACAGGTCGTGGCTGTAGACGAATATCTTCTCCATTGCTCCAGCTGGAAGAGCTAAGGAGGCAGCCAGGGATGCGAGTGCATCTGCGTGCGCATTTTGCCTGCGCGGTACATGGTCGATGTAGAAGCTTGTAAATCCCTCGGCCATGCGGATAGTTGCATTGTAATAGGGTGACAAGTCTTCATGTCTGACTTCGTACTCCCCGCGAACTTGGCTGACGATGAGCTTGGAGTCGCCGTATGCCTCGAGATTTTTAACGCCAATCTCATCGGCGAATTGCATCCCAACCAAAAGAGCGTTGTATTCCGCCACATTATTGGAACAAGGCTCGGTCAGTAAGACAGCTTGGGGAATCACATAATTTTGTGGGGAGACGAGTATCACTCCTACCCCTGCTACTATGTGTCCCTTCGGGCTTGTTCTTGATGCACCGTCGAAGAAAAGTTGCCATACTTGACTTTCGAACGATGTCTGAGTCAGGCAGACTTCAGCAACTTCATCTGGGAGATCCTCGTAGAGTTTGACTGCCCTCGGATCTGGGTGTTCAGCTAAGAAGTCTGCCACCGCTTGTCCTTTAATAGCCTTTTGTGGCAGAAAATGCATCTCATATTGGGAGAGCAATATGGCCCATTTTGCCAGTCGGCCATTTAGCGATGAAGGTTTAGTAATAAGTAACCTCAGAGGGTTGACTTTTGATATGACATTTATAGTTTGGCCTACCAGATAGTGTCGCATTTTCTGGATAGCGAACACCAGTGCCAAACATTCTTTCTCGATCGGGTTATACCGATGTTCGGCTCCGATCATTGTTCTACTTAGATAGTAGATTGCTTGCTCACGTCCCTGATCGTCATTCTGAGCTAGTAGAGCTCCCAAAGAATGATCCATTGCTCGGACGTACACCAGAAACGGCTTTCCGGATACTGGAGCTGCAAGGACTGGTGGTTGGGTGAGGTATTGCTTGATTTCCTCGAATGCTTGTTGGCAAGCGTCATCCCAAATGAATGAGACACCCTTCTTCATCAGCTTAGCGAAGGGTTGGCATCTTCCGGAAAGGTTTGAGATGAACCTGCGGATGTACGCCAATCGTCCTTGTAATCCCCTGAGCTCCTTGAGGCTTTTCGGGGGTTGCATCTCCTGGATAGCGCGGATCTTTTTCGGGTCCAAATGGATTCCGGTGGAGGTTACAACAAATCCTAAGAATTTGCCACTGGCCACCCCCAGGAAGGACTTTGTGGGATTCATCTTCAATTGATGAGCCCGCATGATGTCAAAGACCACCTTCAAGTCCGCTATGTGATCACCTTTAGTGCGGCTTTTTACCGCGATGTCATCAACATAACATTCCACCGTTTTGCGTATTTGCTGATGGAAAATGGCATTCATGGCCCTTTGATATGTTGCCCCTGCATTCTTCAGTCCGAAGGGCATGACGGTGTAGCAATATACTCCTAGGGGTGTCCTGAAGGAGGTGTGCTTTTCGTCATCAGGATACATTTTGATTTGATTGTATCCTGAGAATCCGTCCATGAAGGACATTCGTTCGAATCCACAAGTATTGTCAATCATGACATCTGTGATCGGCAATGGGAATTCGTCCTTGGGGCAGGCCTCGTTTAGATCACGGAAGTCGATGCAGATCCGGATTTTCCCGTTCTTCTTGGTGACGGGGACGATGTTGGCTACCCAGTCGGGATGCTGTTCTTCCCTAATGAAGCCAGAATCAATAAGTTTTCTGACTTCTGATTGAATTGCCTCCATTATTTCTAGGCGAAACCGTCGCTGTTGTTGTTTGACAGGCTTTTCGTCCGGATTGATGTTGAGGCGGTGCATGGCCACTTGCGGATCAAGTCCTGGCATGTCTTCATAATTCCAGGCGAAGACGTCTATATACTCCTGTACAAGAGATATTAGACCCTTCTTCTCTGAAGGTGACAGGCCGTCACTTATGAAGATGGGCTTAGGGTTGGCCTCATCTCCTAGGTTGATCTGAACAACCTTGTCTTCTGTGGGTGGCTCACGTTGTTCGAAGCGGGTATCCCAAAGAGCATTTAAATGTTTGATCCAAGGGTCTGTATCAGATTGGATCATTTCTTCATCTCCGTCTTCCAGGTGGCTTGTTGAAACCATGTTCACTGAAAGTTCCTTGAAGATGTTGCCGACACTGACATCTGACTCCCAAGATGATGTGTCTGAAGAGTAATAGTTGCTCGACGATTCTTGAGAATCGGAGGCTGATGGGACCGGAGTTGATACGTAGCCCAACCCCCGGCGCGTCCGATGATAATAATCGGGGGCCTTTCCTTTCGGCACAAAGGATCGGAGTAGCGTTCTCCTTCCTCTGCCGAAGTTCAACCCGGGTCTGTTGGTTAGATCGTACCCCATGCATTTCATCATTTTGAGCGCTTTTGGTTCATAATGACTGAGCTGAGGGGATTCCTCTTCACTTTCCGAGTCTTCGCGGGGCATTGGCTCAGATGAGATTCGCCCAAAGAGAATTGGTTTTTGGCCTTTCCGTCTGGCTGGAACCATGAATATAGATTCTTGCGCATTACCATTGTCTCGGTATGTCTCGAAGGACGACTTCACTGGTACATGCAACGATGTCAAAGCATCTACTGCCGACCAGGGATCGTCATCTATATCAGTGCTAGTGTCTGACGGTATTGAATCAGAAGCACACACAGGAAAATACGCAAAATCTAAATCTTCATTAATATACCAACCGCCTACATCATCGGTGGTATTATCGACATTGGGCTTATTAGTGCCTGTTACAAGTGGTTCTAACTCCCACAGGCACTCTTCTTTCTCGGGCTCAATATCAGCCTCATTACCAGAGTCTGGCTCCTCTGGTTGCGGGGTTTCATTTGACTCCTCAGGATCCTGAAATAGGAGGGAGTCAGTGAAATAATTTTCGACCCCTTTAAACGGATACCTCTCGGCTATCAACGTTTGAATTGTTCCACTCCCGTCAATGTATTTCATGACCTGGTGGAGAGTGGATGGAACGATGGAATTGCGGTGAATCCACGGTCGTCCCAGCAATAGATTGTAGGAAGTGTCGACGTCGATAATGTAGCATGTCACTTCCGACCTGAGGCTTCCAATCTGACACCTGAGCTTGATTTTCCCCATCGGCCGGGTCTGGTTGGCATTGAACCCATAGATAGTCGTTTGGGTAGGGCTCAAACGATGGGTAGGAATGCCAAGATGTTGCATGACTCGGCGAGGCATGATGCTCAATGCGGACCCTGGATCTACCTGGATGCGGTTTACCTCAGACGATCCAATATACCCTGTGAAGTACAGGGGTCGATCATGCTTCCCTTTAACCTGCATATCATCTGCTGTGAAGGTAATGCAGGGAGCATTTGGGGAGGTGTGGAGACAATCCTCTACATCTTCCTCCTTCGGCACCTGGGTCATAAAGACCTCAGCATTTGCCAGAGCTTCTTGCAGAGCTTCTCTGGTAGACTTTGATAGTCTAAGAAGTTCATATAAGGTAATGCGTGCCGGAATGTTGGCCAATTGAGCTAGGACATCAAAGCGGTAAGGTGCCGTAGATCCTTCCACAATGCCCTTTTGAAGGGCTCGAGAAAATCGAGTCTCCTTCTGCTTCTCCACAGGTGGCTTTGTGGAGGGCCTGACTGGCTCCGCAGTTGATTGTGGAGGGGCTACTGCCGTCTCGCCGTATCGTTTCAAGTAGGGCTGTCCTGAACGAGTCCCCGTCGTTGGTTGGTTGGGCTCTGCGGCCAAGACTATCGTTTCCTCCTCTGAGTCGGTCAGTGAAGGGATATCAGTCTCCGCTTCTCGGGAAGAGGCGCATACAACGTTGCAAGATGAGGCTTTTGCCTTGCCTTTGGATTTCCTGTTGGTCACAGTAGTCCATTGCCGTGCATCGACAAGGTCAGGGTGGACCCACATGATTTCCCCTTGAGGCGTAGGGACGGGTACCAAGCCTTTCTCTTGCTGCTGGTGAGGGTCTGTGTTGACTATTCTCAGTTCTCCTCTTGGAATAGGGACCACCCCCGCAGGCGTTGGGGGTTGTCTTCCGAACTGGAGAGCTGACGTCACATTGACCGTCACCTTCTTCTGCTCTGGTCGGAGCTTAACACTTCCGCGTCAATCAGAGCTTGAAGGACATCCTTGAAGACGTAGCAGCTTTTGGTAGGATGTCCCAACATCCTGTGATACATGCAGTAGTTGGGGTTGTCGGTTTTGCCGACTTCCTCTGGGCGCCTAGCTTCAGGGAGCTTCAGTCGGTTGCTCTTGTTGAGTAGTTTAAAGAGCGAATCGACATGTTCCTCTTTGAAGGAATATTGCTTGTTGGCGCGAGGCTGACTTGAAGAGCCACTCGCCCGGCCTGATTGAGGTTTGGCGGGAGATTTGGTCTCCGTTGCCAAATTATCCTTCCGCTTTGTTTGGAGGGATGTGTCTGGCGCACGCCTGGTCGACCTTTCCGGTCTAGGCTTACCTTCCTCCGCTCTGACGCGGGCGACAATCTCCTCAGCCTGTTCACCTTGTTGGACCAATTGCTTCTAGGTGCGGCTTTCAGCAACTCCTATTTGAGCAAGGAGTGAGGTTTGGAGATTGTGGCAGCATGTTTCCACCAGGGTGGCCTGGGTCATACCGCTTGGACACCGGAGTGCCATGTTCTGAAATCTTTCCACGAAAGATTTGACGGACTCCCCTTTCCGCTGTTTGGTAGCCAAAAGGGTGGGCATCGTGACTTCGGAGTCATCTTCGAAGAAGCGTGTTAAGAACAGCTTCTCTAGATCGCCCCAGTTCTTGATAGAACCTTCTGGGAGCTTCATAAACCATTCAAAGGCCAACCCTTTCAGGGTACCGATGAACAGACGCGCCAGAATAGCATCATTGTCTACTACATTCTCGGTTTGGGATTTGAAGTAGTAGATGTGCTGATTGGGTGACCCCTTCCCGTCGAATGCTTGGAGGGTTGGAGCCTTGAACTTAGGAGGGTATGGAACTAAGTCCCACTCAGCCGGATAGGGCCGGACCACTCCTACTTCTTGGAGGTCTTTGCGATTGGCAAGGGCCTCGAGGCGTCGTTCCAATTGACTCATCCTCTTAGCATGAGTCTTCTCCTGGTCTTGGTCGCTTTTATTTGCGACGAGGGTTTGGACGAATCCGAAGCAGATTGCTGTCTCTCTTCAGAAGGTTCGGAAGATGAGTTTCCTCCCTTTCTCCCTTTACCCTTTGGCCTTCTAGGAGGAGATTTCTCCCTTTCTTCGAGCAACTGCTCAAGCATCTGCTTGAGGGAGTCAATAGATTTCTGCTGAGACATAATTATGTCCATTTGTGCCTTTTGGACCTGGGCTTGCTGTTCGAAACGTCTAGCCGTCTCCTCAGGAGTGCCTACCATGTAGGCGGCAGCCTCCCTCTCGACGGAAGAGTTTGAAGCCCGTGATTCAGCTACGGCGGAGTGGGAATCGTTCACTTCAACGCCGTGGGCTAAGGCATTATAGTTAACTGGGGGAATGGCCCCCGTCCGGGTGTGAGTGTGTCGGTACACCCCTTCCGGTTCGGAGTCAGACTCATCTGAGCTGACTGCTAGTTGTTTTCCCTTTTGCTCCTGCTTGTCATATTCGCAGTGAGCTCCGGGTACTCAACGTCAGAGAAGGTTCTCCTTCTGTGGGAGCGTCTTCTTTTAGCTGACGGGGGAATCAGGGTCAGCTGTCTGATCAAAGACTGCTGGTTCATGCCTGATTCGCAATGGCATCCAGAGAGTATGGAGATAAGCCATTGGCAGCAGCATGCCGAAGTGACCTGATTGGCACTTCTTTTCTTTGTCAAGTAATCCCTCAAATCCATGGTAGGGGGATTGGAAGGATTAGCCTCGCAACGTCGAAGACGGGAGGCATCCATGTGCTGTACAGCCTGGACGCGGGCATCGGGGACGCGGTTCTCGCGACGCGGCTGTGTAACGCGCGTCTGGCGTCTCTGCTGAGATGAAACGCGAATCTCGCGTTGCTGCCTGGTGCGTCTGGGCAGAGACACTTGAGAGAGGATGGACTGCTGGGCCCCACGCCTGTGGGCGCGTGCTTCTTGCGTTGGACGAGACGTAGAAGCTTCGTCTCGACGCTTGGTAAGTTGGTCTTCAGAGGGCTCAACTTGAGGAGTCGCGCGTTTGGGGCGCCAAACGCGGATTTCACGTACTGGACGTGGCGCGGGTAAGGCGCGAGATTGTACGTCGCGTCTAGTCTCAGTTGGACAACCAACGGTTCCAACTTGCAGTTGACGCGCACGTCTCCTTTGTCGACGCTCAGCATTCCGGTTGCGTCGAGGAGGTGGAGAGAAACCAACAACATCCTGATGTTGAACATCAGGGAGTTTAACCACGCGGGTCTCCTGAGAGACGTTGACGCGGGTTTTCTGTGCGCCGGAGTTGGTCGCAACAGCAACTGTGCTTGGGATCACGCGGGCCTTCTGAGAGGCGTTGACGCGTGAACTTTGCTGGGCACAGTGGGCGGCAGCAGCGGCGCCCAAGAGAGCTTCAGGTCGGGCTTCGGGGCCATTCCCCGCTGAGACCCTGCGACAGACGCGGGTCTTTGGGCTCTTGGAGCCAGAAGAGAGAAACTCTTCATATTTCGCCTGGTCGAACTCGACGACGAGTGATTCGACCATCTTCCCCTTACGGAGGACGTCATCCTGCGCCACGATCTGTTCGTCAGTGACGAAAGTATTCCCCAGCGGAGTCGCCATCTCTTGTATGACCCGGGAAAGGAGAGAGACGAGAATTTGCGGTAAAAGTTTTCCTTGAATCAAATGAAAAGGATTACAACAAAGACTGTTCCTTCCGGTTACAAGGGAGGGAGAATGTTGAATCTTGAATTCCCCCTTTGTTTAATGCTGGGTTCTTCGTGTGGCGGTGGAGAGTGAATCTTGTTCTCCGTTGACCAGATGACCGTCCTTCTGGGATCTCCTCTTCGGCCGGTAGAAAGAGTAACTCAGCTCTGTCTACCAAAACTCTCGAAGAGAAGGTAGGCGAAAGCTAGCTCGTACGCAGTGAACTTGCTGAAGAGTTGATCTGCTTCTTTTCTCTCTGTGTCGCCCTCTTGTTGCTGATTGCCAAAAGTTTGACCTTGATGCTGATCGCCCAAAAAAGTCCTCCCTTCTTCATAGCGACGGGGCTATTTATAGAGGTTTAGGGGGTGATCGTGCCCCCTAAAAGTGCTCCACGATGAGGGGCCACTTCCCGCTACTTGTGCGGTGAATGGCCCTGTAATCCGGATGGTTACAACTGAGGCGCGGGTGTCAGGCCGACGCACCTTGATGCTGAGACGCGGGTATCGAGCCGACGCGCCTTGATGCTAAGACGCGGGTGATAGTGCCAACGCGCCTTGATGCTGAGACGCGGGCCAACGCGCCTTGATGCTGAGACGCGGGCCAACGCGCCTTGATGCTGAGACGCAGGTGATAGTCCCTCGCGTCTAGAGCTTGAAACTTTGCTTCTCAATGGCTTGTCCTCCAGTAACTTTTGGACAGCCTACATCCTCCAAGGTCACTTTCTCCAAGCCTTCATCCAATGCATCTATTTCTACAACATTCTTAACAAACAAGTTAGATTCTTCAAACATAACATGTATAGATTCCTCAATAGTCAAAGATGATCTATTGAAGATTCTATAAGCCTTGCTAGTGTTAGAATAACCAACAAAAATAGCCTCATAAGATCTAGCATCAAATTTTCCTAAATTATCTTTTGTATTTAAAACAAAACATTTGCATCCAAAAACCTTGAAATATGAAACATTTAGTTTTCTAGAAAAGTACATTTCAAAAGAAGTTTTTGAAGTATTTTTACACAAGAAAACACGATTTGATATATAGCATGATGTATTAACGGCCTCGGCCCACAAATAATGTGGTAGACCATATTCACTTAGCATTGTCCTAGTCATCTCTTGTAAAGTTCGATTTTTTCCGTTCAACTACTCCATTTTGTTGTGGAGTTCTAGGACAAGAAAGTTCATGCTTAATTCCATGTTCTTCACAAAAAGTGGTAAAGGGTAGGTTAATGAACTCACCTCCTCTATCACTTCTTATTCTTAAAATTGAAGAATCTTTTTCCTTTTCAACTCTTTTCTTAAAGGCTTGAAAATGTGAAAAGGCTTGATTTTTGTGTTCAAGAAAGAAAACCCAAGTAAAACGTGAAAAGTCATCAACCAAAACAAATGCAAACCGATTCCCACTTAGACTTTTGGTTTGAGTAGGACCAAATAAATCCATATGGATTAACTCCAAAGGACGTGATGTCATGATATCCTTGATTGACTTGAAAGAAGACTTGGTTTGTTTCCCAAATTGACATGCGTCACAAACCCGGTCCTTTTCAAAATTCAAGCAAGGAATACCTTTCACCATTTCCTTTGAGTTTAACCTAGATATATGGTCAAAAGAAATGTGGCCTAATCTTCTATGCCACAACCAAGAGTCATCATCGAGGGCTTTTAAACAAGTAATATTGCAAGACATGTTAGACAAGTCAATCATGTACATATTGCTATCACGAAAATCGGAAAATACACATGTATTAGATTGTCTATCAAAACTCTACAAGCTATGTTATCAAAAACAACATCAAAACCTTTATCACAAAGTTGACTAATACTCAAGAGATTATGCTTGAGTCCATCAACTAAAATAACATTTTCTATTAAAGGGGATGAACCAAGTTTAACATTACCAATACCGATGATTTTACCCTTGGCATCATCTCCGAAGGTGACGGTGCCACCTTCATGGTATCTTGATAGGGTTGCAAAGT
Organism: Agave tequilana; assembly: GCA_038442645.1. Classification (NCBI taxonomy): domain Eukaryota; kingdom Viridiplantae; phylum Streptophyta; class Magnoliopsida; order Asparagales; family Asparagaceae; genus Agave; species Agave tequilana. Next base: position 278,579 of record JAVJIF010003058.1, read on the forward strand.
TGTTGATGTCCCACGTCATGTGCCTTGAGCAACCACTATCAAGATACCACAACCCTCTACGTCGTTGGGCCTTGGAAGGTACCTACATTATTGAACAAATTCATTGACTTTGGTACCCAAATTTTCTTGGGTCCTTGAAAGTTAGTGTTTCAAACCCAAACATTATGACGAGATGCATTTAGTCTATCATAGCAAAACCTAACTAAGTGACCTTTCCGGCCACAATATGAACATGAAAACACTTTACCATACATGAATGCATGATGTGTGTGTGAAGTGTGAGCATGTTTGTGGGGTTTGGCATGATGTAGAGGTTGTGTGGTATGAACATGAGCATGAACATGAGATTGTTTCTTAGGGGCTTGTTTCTTAGGAAACATAGCCTCAAGTCTATTTTTATCAAATTCACACTTTTTCAAAACTACTCCTAAAGAATCAATTTTCTCTTTAAGCATGGTGATCTCATTATTATTAACTTGTGGAAACTTGCCTTTACAAGAAATTTTATAGTTGTCAAAATCTTTTTGGGTGGAAACAAGAGTGGAAAGTAATTCATCTTTTTCTTTGGAAAGAGTGAAAACTTGATGATTAAGAGACTCATTTTCCTTTTTCATTTTAAATACTTTTTCTTTAGGAAATCATAATTATGTGATAATTCTATAAAAGCTTCTCCTAGTTCATCCATGGAAAGTTCATCATTAAGAGAAGTGGAAGGGTTACCTTGCTTGTGCTTTCATTGGCCATGAAGCACATGTTGGCGGTGTCAATTTCCTCCTCGGATTCGCTCTCGGAATCCCATGTAGCCTTCATTGCTTTCTTCTTGTAAGGCTTCTTTGAGGTGGAGGGCTTCACTTTATCCGGACACTCTGCAACAATGTGACCCGGTCTTTAGCAATTGAAGCAAATTATCTTCCTTTCTTCTTTACCTCCTTGCCATCTCCTTCTTCCTTGGAACTTAGCCTTGTTATAGATCCTCCGAACATTCTTGACAAGAAGTGAGAGCTCTTCGTCATCTTCTTCTTCATCATCTTCGTCGGAGTGTGTGGATTGACTCTTGAAGGCTATTGTTTTCTTCTTGGAAGGAGCCATGTCCTCCCTAGCTTTTCTCTCCATCTCATGGGTTTTGAGGTTCCCAATGAGACCTATTAGCTCCATCTTCTCCTTGTCATTGAGTTCCTTCAAGGTGGTTGCTTTGACTTCCCATGAAGGAGGAAGGGCTCGGATGATCTTTCTTACTCTTTGGTCATTGTCAATACCATCACCTAGAGAAGAAAGTCCATTAGTGATCTTTGTAAATCTTGTAACCATTGTTGGCCCAAGAGGTTACACTCTCCAATTGTTTTGTGTTTTGATGATGACAAACCAAATATGAGCTATTTGGTACTAACAAGTTTGTTAAGATAAGTTTCAGGTTTGTACCATGTTTAGAGACCATTCGCTTAGCTATTGCAAGAACTTCTAAGTTCCACAAAGCAAGAAAGGCAAATTGCACATCAAGGAAGGATCATAGAAGAGAAGGCACTAGCAAGGCATTGGATGGCTCAAAGACTTGAAGATAGCTCAAGAAGTCTTCATGTAATTTGTTTTTCAGTTTATAGTATGTTAAAGAATAGTGGATAGGTTTGAAGCTCTATCACACACGTTTTTGCGCACATGCTCATTCCAAAATAATTTCTTATAAATTATACAAAAATATTTTGCATACAAGATTTTGCCTACAGATATATGTTTGTGTTTTATACTAATCCCTGTTCAAAAGTATTTTTGATAAAATCAAAATCCTCTTTTATTTCTTTTTAAATTTGGCTTTTTGACCTGATCCGGTCGACCGGGTCAGTTGACCGAGCCTATGTCAGTCTGGTTCGGTCGACCGGACCAGTCGACCGAAGTCCTGGCAGCTGCACGTATCCGTGTGCACGTCTGTCGGTCGACCGGGGCGGTCGACCGGAATATTTATTTTTGTCACAGTTTGTATCAGTCGACCGGATCGGTCGACCGATAGCCTGTAACGGTCAAATTTTTATACTTCCGGTCGACCGGCCCGGTCGACCGATCCGACCGTTTGAACAGTAACGGGCTGTTTATTTTTGTCTTTTGTGTTTAAAAATCCATTTAAGGATATATTTTGATCTAATTACCTCCTAAACATCAGTAAATATGTTTTATCCCTAAACCCTAGCCCTCTCCTATAAATAGGGGTGTTTGGGGAGAGATTGGTTACAACAACAATCTTTGCAAAAATTCAAAAGATTAAGGCTTTCAAAGTTCTTGGTTTTTGTGCTAAATTCTCTCAATTTTCTGAAGGGTTTTCAAAAGTTTTTCTCTGATTTTAATTTCTTTTCCTTACACAAAAAGAGCTTCAATTCTACTCATTATTCTCTAAGGACCTTTTGTAAGGGAAGAGATTTTTGAAAGAGAGAGTTTGTGGTCTTTTGACTACCAAGGAATCACTTGTTCTTGAGATTGTAGGAGTTGGGTACTCCATTGTAATTGATCTTTGTGATAGTGGAAGTAGCTAGAATCCTTCTGGGGAAGGCGGGGAGTAGAGCTGGGTGCTCGAACCTCGATAACATATCCTTGTGTTTGCGATTGGTTTACATTCTTGCAATTCTTACTCTATTTTGCTTGCACTTATTACTTGCTCATCATATTCATTGTCATACTTACTTGCTTGCATTCATCTTGTGATTGTTGTACCTTTAAATTTTTAATTTGCCATTGATTAGCATTGTCACCTATTCACCCCCCCTCTAGGTGACTTTTCAATTGGTATCAGAGCTTGGACTCTAGGTTTGGCTTAACATCCATAGAGAGATCCTTAAAATATTGCTAATCAACATTTCCATTCATACATTCATACACTAGTAAACATGGCCGACAACATTAAAACCCCACCTAAATTTGATGGACTCAACTTCCCTATTTGGAAGGTTAGGATGACTATCTTTTTGTAATCACTAGGTAGTTTAGTGGCTAAGTCTTTGACCAAACCCTATGTAGCACCCAATGAAGATGAGAGCACTTGGACCGACTTCAACTTTAGAGAATATGAGGCTAACTCAAAAGCCCAAAACTCCCTTTTAAACCGCCTTGAATGAGGATGACCTTACACGGGTATTCATTGCCAATCCGCCTATGAGATATGGCAACACTTATTGGTCACACATGAAGGGACTTCACAAGTCAAGAGAGCTAAGATAGATCTCTTGAGGTCTCAATATGAATCATTCAAAATGCTTGATGAAGAATCCATTGATTGTATGATTACTCGTTTCACTAAAATTACAAATGGTCTTTCTTCATTAGGTGACGTCATCTCAAATGATCAAAAGGTGCGCAAAGTGATACGGGCTCTTCCACCATCTTGGGAGATCAAGGCCACCACCTTAAAGGAGTTGAACGACAAGGACGAAATGGACATCATTAGTCTCATTGGGAACCTAAAGACCCATGAGATGGAGAAGAAAGCAAGAGATGAGGCAACTACTTCAAAGAAGAAATCCATTGCCTTTAAGACTTCATCCACCAATGATGACGATGATGAAGACGAAGAAGAAGATGAGGAGCTAACCCTACTTGTGCGAAATGTCAAGAGGTTGTACCGAAAGAACAAGTTCAACTTCCGGAGAAGATTCGAAGGCAAAGAGGAGCGGAAGATCATATGCTACAATTGCCGCAAACCCGGACATATCATGGCGGATTGTCCGGAGTTCAAGAAGAAAATGACTTCCTCCTTCAAGCCAAAGAAGCCGGAGGAAAAGAAAGCCTACAAAGCATCATGGGATTCGGAAAGCGAGTCCGAAGAGGAGGTGGATCAAGCTAACATGTGTTTCATGGCAAACACACCTAAGGTAACCCCTCAATCCCATGATGATGAAGATGATGAACTAAGTAAGGAAGTTCTAGTACATGCATTTGTAGAACTTTCTGAAACTTATGATAATAAGAAACTTGAATGCTTAAAATTACAAAAAAGTTGCTTTTCTTAAGAATCAACTTGCCATTGTTTCGAAAGAAAAAGATGATCTTTCTTCAAATCTTGTTTCATTTCAAAATGAATTTGATGCTTATAAGATTTCTTGTAAGGGTAAAACCCCTATTGTTGATAATAAAGAAATTTCTTCTTTTAAATCCAAAATAAATGAGTTTGAAAAAGTTTTAAAAGATTGTGCCTTTAATACTAAGAAACTTGAAGAAAAGTTTTCCAAAAAGCACACTTCTCATGTTAAAAATTCTCATGCTAAAATTCCACATGCTCACACTTCAAATAATACTTCTCATGCTAAATCTTTTCATGCTCACAATGCCCATGCTCACAAATCACACACTCACTATGCTTTTAGATATGGTAGAGTGTATAGATGCACATATTGTGGCAAAAATGGACATTTAGCTAAATTTTGTTATGATAAATTGCATAGTTCAAATAATCTTGTTTGGGTTAATGGCTCTAACCCTCATGGACCCAAGAAAATGTGGGTACCAAAATCAAGTCCTAAATGTTTGATGTAGGTACACACCAAGGCTCCAAGACGTAGGGAGCGGTGGTACCTTGATAGTGGTTGTTCGAGACACATGACGTGGGATATCAACAACTTCACAACCCTATCAAGGTACATGGAAGGTGGCTCCGTCACCTTCGGGGATGATTCCAAAGGCACCATCATCGGTATCGGTAATATTCAAATTGGTTCATCTCCTATTATAGAGAATGTTGTTTTAGTAGATGGTTTAAAACATAATTTGCTTAGCATTAGCCAACTTTGTGATCGTGGACTTAAAGTTGTTTTTGATGATTCCTCATGCAAGATTTTTGATGTTAAATCCGATGTTTGTATTCTTACCGGTTTTCGTGATAATAATGTTTATATTATTGACATGCTTAATTTAGATTGTTCTACTAAATGCTTAAATGCTTTTGATGAAATTCTTGGCTTTGGCATAGAAGATTAGGACATGCATCTTTTGACCATATCTCTAGGATTAATTCAAAGGAATTGGTGAAGGGTATACCTTACTTGGATTTTGAGAAAGACCGCATTTGTAGTGCGTGCCAACTTGGGAAACAAACCAAGTCTTCCTTTAAACCAATCAAGAATATCATGTCAACTAGGCCTTTAGAATTAATTCATATGGATCTTTTTGGACCAACTAAAACTAAAAGTTTAAATAGAAGTAGATTTGAATTTGTTTTGGTTGATGATTTCTCCCGTTTTACTTGGGTTTTCTTTTTGCAAAATAAAGATCAAACTTTTTCTCATTTTAAGATTTTTCGAAAAAGAGTTGAAAAAGAAAAGGGTTTTTCGATTTTGAAAATAAGAAGTGATAGAGGTGGTGAGTTTATTAACCAACTCTTCATGACTTATTGTGATGAAAAGGGAATTAAGCATGAAACGTCTTCTCCTAGAACTCCACAACAAAATGGAGTTGTAGAAAGGAAAAATAGAACACTTCAAGAGATGGCTAGGACAATGATAAGTGAATATGACCTCCCTCAATATTTATAGGCCGAGGCCGTAAACACCGCATGCTATATATCGAATCGTATTTATTTATGCAAAAATTCTTCAAAAACATCATTTGAAATGTATCATTCTAGAAAACCAAATGTTGCATATTTTAAAGTTTTTGGATGCAAGTGTTTTGTTTTAAATACTAAGGATAATTTGGGTAAATTTGATGCTAAGGCTTATGAGGCTATCTTTGTTGGATATTCCTCTACTAGCAAAGCATATAGAGTTTTCAATAGATCTACACTAACCATTGAAGTATCCATGCATGTTAAATTTGAAGAATCTAATGTGGTTGTTGAGAATGTTGTAGAGATTGAACCACTAGGTGAAGACATGGAGAGACTATCCTTGAAGGACTCGCCCGCTCAAGAAGAAAAGCTAGATCCTATTGGTGAAGCTCAAGAGGATAAGGAGGAAAGCACTCAACCGCTTCCTAAAGCTTGGAGATACGCTACAAATCATCCTAAGGAGCTCATCTTGGGTGATGCATCTAAAGGAGTCACAACGCGCTCCAAACTCCATGACATATGTGGTAACTTTGCTTTTATTTCTCATTTTGAACCCAAAGGCATTCTCGAAGCCGAGACGGACCCATATTGGTTGCTTGCCATGCAAGAGGAACTCAATCAATTTGAGCGCAACCAAGTTTGACACCTTGTTCCTAAGCCCCACGATAGACCAATAATTGGTACTACGTGGATCTTTAGAAACAAGATGGATGAGTCCGGAAATGTCATTAGGAATAAAGCTAAGTTAGTGGCCCAAGGTTACACTCAAGTTGAGGGAATTGACTTTGAGGAGACCTTTGCACCCGTAGCACGGCTTGAAGCCATACGGATGACACTAGCTTTTGCATGTTTTAAAAATTTTAAACTTTTTCAAATGGATGTAAAAAGTGCATTTTTAAATGGTTTTATTAATGAAGAAGTTTATGTTTCTCAACCTCCCGGTTTTATTGATCATGTTCATCCCGATTTTGTTTTTAAACTTGATAAAGCTTTGTATGGATTGAAACAAGCTCCAAGAGCTTGGTATGAAAGGCTTTCTAGTTTTCTCATTTCAAATGATTTTATTAAAGGCAAAGTAGACACAACTCTCTTTACTAAGCATGTTAAAAATGATATTTTAATTGTGCAAATTTATGTTGATGATATAATTTTTGGATCTACTAATGAGCTTTTGTGCAAGGATTTTGAAAAGGTAATGCAACTAGAGTTTGAAATGTCTTCCATGGGTGAGCTTAATTTCTTCCTTGGACTCCAATCAAGCAATTGCAAGACGGAACCTTCATTAACCAAGCCAAGTACGCAAAGGAGCTAGTAAAGAAGTTTGGGCTTGAAGGATCAAAGGCTTGCAACACTCCAATGGCAACTACAACCAAGCTTGATAAGGACGAACAAGGTAAAAATGTTGATATTAAATTATATAGAAGCATGATAGGAAGTCTTTTATATTTGACGGCAAGTAGGCCGGATATCATGTTTAGTGTGTGTCTTTGTGCTAGATTTCAATCGTGTCCTAAAGAGTCTCATCTTATTGCGGTAAAACGCATTATTCGTTATATTAAGGGCACAATTGGAATGGGTCTTTGGTATCCAAAAACTATAGATTTTTCAATGACTAGTTATTCGGATGCCGATTATGCGGGTTGTAGAGTAGATAGAAAGAGTACTAGTGGGACATGTCAATTTCTTGGTAATTGTCTTGTTTCATGGTCCTCTAGGAAGCAAAATTCCGTAGCTCTCTCAACCGCCGAGGCGGAGTATGTTGCCGCGGGGCTTGTTGTGCACAAGTCCTTTGGATGAAACATACTCTCCTTGATTTTGATTTGCACTTTGATCATATAAAAATATTTTGTGATAATACTAGTACTATTCACATGACCAAAAATGCAAATCAACATAGTAAGACCAAGCACATTGAGATTAGATATCACTTTCTTAGAGATCATTTTGAGAAAGGTGATATAGATATTGATTATGTTTCCACGGATTTACAACTAGCCGATATTTTCACTAAACCTCTTGATTTTGCTAGATTTTCGTTTATTTGTGGAGAACTTAATGTTTGTATTATTGAATAAACATGTTTTTCATAACCCTTTTTGATGTATGACAAAAGGGGGAGAATAAGTTTACATGGACAAAAATAAGTTCATTTGGTCTTGGTTCCATATGAATTTATATGTTTTGTTGTTTTATTTTGTTTTTATGAGTTTTTGTGTTTTAAATAAATTCTTGTATTTTTGGTATTGGTATTTTTGGTATCAAGAGATATTTTTGTGTTTTTTATTGGTACTCTGGTGTTTTAAGTATAGCATAATTTGAGGGGGAGTTTTCTCCTACCCTATATTTTTGTTAATAGCCTATTTGTTTTGTCATCATCAAAAAGGGGGAGATTGTTGGCCCAAGAGGTTACACTCTCCAATTGTTTTGTGTTTTGATGATGACAAACCAAATATGAGCTATTTGGTACTAACAAGTTTGTTAAGATAAGTTTCAGGTTGTACCATGTTTAGAGACCATTCGCTTAGCTATTGCAAGAACTTCTAAGTTCCACAAAGTAAGAAAGGCAAATTGCACATCAAGGAAGGATCATAGAAGAGAAGGCACTAGCAAGGCATTGGATGGCTCAAAGACTTGAAGATAGCTCAAGAAGTCTTCATGTAATTTGTTTTTCAGTTTATAGTATGTTAAAGAATAGTGGATAGGTTTGAAGCTCTATCACACACGTTTTTGCGCACATGCTCATTCCAAAATAATTTCTTATAAATTATACAAAATATTTTGCATACAAGATTTTGCCTACAGATATATGTTTGTGTTTTATACTAATCCCTGTTCAAAAGTATTTTTGATAAAATCAAAATCCTCTTTTATTTCTTTTTAAATTTGGTTTTTTGACCTGATCCGGTCGACCGGTCGGTCGACCGAGCCTATGTCAGTCTGGTCCGGTCGACCGGACCAGTCGACCGAAGTCCTGGCAGCTACACGTATCCGTGTGCATGTCTGTCGGTCGAGCGGGGCGGTCGACCGGAATATTTATTTTTGTCACAGTTTGTATCAGTCGACTGGGTCGGTCGACCGATAGCCTGTAACGGTCAAATTTTTATACTTCCGGTCGACCGGCCCGGTCGACCGATCCGACCGTTTGAACAGTAACGGGCTGATTTTTAAGGGCTGTTTATTTTTGTCTTTTGTGTTTAAAAATCCGTTTAAGGATATATTTTGATCTAATTACCTCCTAAACATCAGTAAATATGTTTTATCCCTAAACCCTAGCCCTCTCCTATAAATAGGGGTGTTTGGGGAGAGATTGGTTACAACAACAATCTTTGCAAAAATTCAAAAGATTAAGGCTTTCAAAGTTCTTGGTTTTTGTGCTAAATTCTCTCAATTTTCTGAAGGGTTTTCAAAAGTTTTTCTCTGATTTCAATTTCTTTTTCCTTACACAAAAAGAGCTTCAATTCTACTCATTATTCTCTAAGGACCTTTTGTAAGGGAAGAGATTTTTGAAAGAGAGAGTTTGTGGTCTTTTGACTACCAAGGAAATCACTTGTTCTTGAGATTGTAGGAGTTGGGTACTCCATTGTAATTGATCTTTGTGATAGTGGAAGTAGCTAGAATCCTTCTGGGAAGGCGGGGAGTAGAGCTGGGTGCTCGAACCTCGATAACATATCCTTGTGTTTGCGATTGGTTTACATTCTTACAATTCTTACTCTATTTTGCTTGCACTTATTACTTGCTCATCATATTCATTGTCATACTTACTTGCTTGCATTCATCTTGTGATTGTTGTAGCTTTAAATTTTTAATTTGCCATTGATTAGCATTGTCACCTATTCACCCCCCTCTAGGTGACTTTTCAACCATATCATCTATGGTTTCATTTTCTAGCATGCAAAAGTTTTCATATTGGGACCGAAGAAGGTCTATCTTAGCCCTCTTCACTTGTGAAGTCCCTTCATGTGTAACTAGCAAATGTGTCCAAATTTCATATGCGGACTTGCAATGAATAACTCTAGCTATATCATCATCATTAAGGGCTTGAAGGAGTGCATAATGAGCCCTAGCGTTGGCATCAAATTCCTTAGTCTCAATTTCGGACCAAGTGGATTCATCACCGGGGGGTCCACTAAAGGGTTTGGTCACGGCCTTTGCAACTCGACTTCCTAGAGATTGCAAGAAAACGGTCATCTTAACCTTCCATATGGGAAAGTTAAGTCCATCAAACTTAGGGGGTGTCTTAATACCATCGGCCATCTTTACTAAGTGAGAATGAATGAAATGATTAGCAATATTAGGATCTCTCTAAGGTTGTTAAGCCAAGAGCCTAGAGTCCTAACTCTGATACCAATTGAAAAACACCTAGAGGGGGGTGAATAGGTGTAATTGCTAATCTAACAATCTTTTTAAAACTAAGATGGATAAATGATGCAACGATCTCTCAAAACAAGACTAAGAGCCGAATACCCTGTGAGAGGTTCTGAACTCCTTCCTCCTGATTCCCCTTGAATGGGTTAGAGGTGCGCAATGCAACCTTGTTGTATGAGAATTGATCGAACAAAGAATGAATAATATGCAATGATGAAATGCACACAAGTTATATCACAAGTATCACAAACTAAAAGCAATAACATAAGGAAAGAAAACTAGATCTCAAGCAAGTAATTGAAAGCAATAGAGTGCAAGAGAAATTTAAAGTAAAATGGACACAAAGCAATCGCAAACACAAGATGTTTGTTTCGAGGTTCGAGCCACCGCTCTACTCCCCGCCTTTACCTCCGTGAAGGGTTTCCACTATCCACCGAGGACGATTACAACGGCCTACCGAAGACCCGAGCACCGAGCTCCACCACTTACAAGAACCTCTACCGAAGAGGTGTCTCCACAAGAACAAGATGAACACAAGTAGCCAAAGTGATCACAACAAGATCACTAAACTTCTTACAAACTCTCACTCTTTTACAACTTCCTTATAGATTGAGTAGGGAATTTTTGGCTCTAAGAAGTGTAGTGAGAAAACTCAGTTGTAGAGATGATTTTTGCTAGAGAACACAACTGAAAACAAGCTCAAGAAAGAATGGAAAATGGAGAGCTTAAAAACTTTTCTTCTCTTTTGAAAACTTTGAATACTTAGGTACTTTTCTTGGTAAGAAATGCAAGAGGCTATACTCCTCTATTTATAGGGAGAAGAAAGGGTTAAAAATAATTTATTTTAAGTTTATTTGACCTGAAAAAGTTCTCCAAAACCTCAGAAAAAGTCTGCAAAAACAGATTAAGAAAACGGTTTTCAGAATTGCACAAAAGAGGAAAGAGCCGTTGGGCTTTTGCAGGCTTGGCGGTCGACCCGTACGGTCGACCGTCCGCCTAGCCGTCGGGCTCGGGTCGACCGCTCGGGTCGACCGTCCTCAAAAAGAAAAACACAGTTTTCTACGGGCGATCGACCCAGAAAACCCGAGAGCAAGCTTGCAGACAGTCGGTCGACCCGGGCGGTCGGCCGACAGACATGCACAAGCGTGCATGTCCTGTGCAGGTGCCGGTCGACCGGGCCGGTCGGCCGGTCTAGCCTGAAACAGAAAAACAGCAGAATTCTGAACTTGAGAAATTTTGTAAAAATGTTTTGAAGTAAAGAAAACTAAGTAATATGCTGGAAAGAGTATACATACATGATCTAAACATGATATTCATTTTTGTAAAACTTAGGGTCATGTATATATATACTAAGGCATGAAACAAAAGTTTTCACCATGAAAACTTGAATACAAAATCGTGTGTGTGTATCCTAGAGCCAATTTTCCAAACTCAAAATTTAACAAACTATTTCTTACATTCGTTCTAAGGACTACAAGTTCTTCAAGTGGGCTTCTCCATATGATCTTGAAAACTTGATTCTTGAGCCCGAATTGAGGTGACTTGAGTCAAAACGCCTTCTTTTTAGGAAGAAACCTACTAGTTTAATTAGAACCCTGAAACACACTAAACCAATAAACAATATTAGTACAAATAACTAATATGTTTTGTAATCATCAAAACACACTAAAAACGGGTGATTGTAACCTTGGGCCAACACAATTCCCCAAGGACTGTGGGATGGAGTGGTTTCGGGGGTTGGTGTATTAAATTGATTGGTCATCAATAATACATATTTTTAGTCAAATTTTCATATTTATTTTTTATAAAATATTACTAATTAATTCATTTATTGTTTGTTAATGTGCATGCCTCCATAATCCAAGAGAAAGCCCAAAGGAGCCCAAAAGCCCACAATTATTATGAAAATAAAGATTAATTGGGGAGATAAAGGAAGCTTCTATTCTATTTTATTTGAATTTGAGTTTTAAATTATTTTAATTTAAAATCTAGATGATGAGAAGGGTAGAACAAGATAAATTCGCATACCAATTGAAGATAGAGGTGGACTCTTATTCAAATTCCAGTTGCTTGCACCACAAGTCCAAAAAGATGAAGGAGATAAAATGAAATCTATTTGGAGATGAGGAGGAGAATCCAAACTAAATTCGGATTTGAATGTAACTTGCTTCTCAAGTTACCTAGAGATAGAAGATATTTCAAAATTTGGGATCAAACGAAGATTCTGAGGATAGATCTCCAGATAAACGGACGAGATAGAAGCCATGCGCCAAAGCGCTTGACCAAATGCCACAAAAATGCCGCGGCAAGCCCTTTTTTGCCCCGCGGAAACGCGACAATCCTGGGGTCACGTGCGACGAGTTTTTGTGGAGGTGTTTGTGTGAGACTCTACTTCCCAAATCTCCTATAAATACTTCTGAAGAGCAACAGAGGAGAGGCATCTTACGTCAGAGATCACATGTAGGGTTTAGTTTTAGTTTAGGTTCTGAATTATCATGTAATTTTAGTCTTTGTACGAGGAGGAAGATGGCCATTGTAATTGAATCGTGACAATCAATAAACATGTTCTATCTTTCTCATTTCTTTGTTGGTTTTTAATTTTGCTTTTTCTTGTTTTTTTTTATTTCTTGCTTTCTTTTGCTTGACATGTTTGCCATGAGTAGTTAAATTTTTTCTCATAACTTGTTAAGATATCACCACTATCACATCTAATGTCCAGTAGATAACCGGATTAGATCATATGCATGCCTACTCCAATTTTTATTCTTGAAAACTCATGAGGATAAGCAACTAGGTTAAACACTTTTTAATTGTTCTTCTTAATCTATACTTGATAATGATCTTGATATTTTAATGTTCAAATTTAATAAGTGTTAGGGTTAAAGATTTGCTTGTACTTTCTAATGATCTTTCTTATTTTATACTTGACCAACAATCTTGATATTGTAATGTTACATCTTGGTTAGTGCTATTTCAACCCATACTCTAGTTTCTGTCCTATGTATCTTACTTGATTTTGTAGTAAAATATCATGTTTAGGATTTAAAATAAAGTAATTATCTATCTAGCGTTAGAATGTATGGTGGTCGATTATTAGTGAGCTATGACCTTTTCTTTTAGGTTAACACTTTCTCCCAATACAATTCATCTTTTCTCTTCCTAAATTCTAACAACAGAGATGATCATAAGAAGGCAACAATACCAAAACACTTTCATCACATCTCTCTCTGAGGTTTGAGCCGCTTTAGCCCTAACTACCGCGGTTAAATTGAGGAAGACAGAGACACACTTTGATCCAAATAACTTCACTCTAACCCCCTTACTTAATCTCTGTTTTTTTCCAATCAAATTTTGACACCGTTGTCGGGGAGGGAACAATATACATTGTTTTCTACTAAATTCTTTCTGTTTGTGTGTACAGGGATACTTACAAGAAGTTGGCATCTGCAAAAGATTAGAAGTACTTCATAGTACTACCCTAGAAGGTGATTAGTTTACAATCCTTCATTTTTATATCACATTTCTCCACCGATTTATAAATAAAATAACGCTTCTCACTCGTGTTTTGGTCTATTTTGCAGATAATCAAGAATCTAGGGGAAAGGAGTAATAAGAGCCTAATTAACCCAATTTTGGGTAATTAAATCTCATTTCTTGTAGGCCAAGTAAGAGAGCTTCTAGAAGATGGAATGAATATAGACGTTTGCGCATGTCTGACGAAAATCCGTATGCAAATACCCGAATCCCATAATATCTGGAAGGTCTCTGAAGCGAGACGAAACCGCTTGCAAAAATCAGGGGACCTAAGTCCCTGGTATGGCCGCAGAAACGCGGCTATGGCCGCGTTTTCGCGGCCATCTTGGTGAGCCACGCCGGCCATCTTGGCGAGCCACGCGGCCATTTTCGACGCGTGGCCTCGTCTCATCTTCTAGAACCTCCTATTGCCTATAAATACCCCTGCAGAGACCCGAAACGGAAGCAGATCAGCGAGTAGGCTAGGTTTTCTCTCTTCTAGTTGTAGAGTAGGATTTTCTTCTTCTTTTATTTTATATTTTTATTTCTTTTTTAGATCATGTAGTAGGGCTGATGATGATTCAGAGAGAGATAGAGAGATATTGATGTAATAGATGGTGACAATCTATGTAAAGATGTCTCCTTTCTTCTCCATTGTAATCTCCATCTTCTACATGATGCTTAGTTTTTTCTTCTCATGGCAATCTAACTACTAACCACTAACTAGCTAACCACTTACTTGATAATCCACATGAATCTAATAGCCTCTACAAGGCCTTGCTCTTGCAAGAGCCATTGATGGCTCATGATAATGGATTCTAACATCCTAATATTCTAACATCTAACCCACTAACAAGCTAACTTGGAATGTCTTCTTTATTTCATGCTCACCTCTAATTGGTTTTGATGATTTAATGGTAGCTTGAAACTTGTTGTGTGGAATGGATGTGTTTGGATGTTAATGAACAATCTTATGTGCCATGCTCTGTATCGTCTCTTGAAGTCAAGGACTAGTGATGGCCAAGGATCTATGTGAGGAAATTATCACTAAGCGGTTAGCATGTTAGTGTAGTAATTAGTAGTTAGTAGCAATGAGTTTTCTTTCATCGTTTTCCTCTTTCTTTTTATCTTGTTTTAAAAACTGATTTGAAAACTCTCCTTTTATCTTTTCATCGTTATTTTCACCACCTTCTTTGTTCACCTTTGGTTTCATTTTCTTCCCCACAAAGTTTATCTTCTTTTCCATTTTGTTTTCCAAATTACTTTTCAAATCACTTCTCTTTCTACTTTGTTTCTATTTTCTTGTTTTATTTTCCCGATTCACCATCACTTCTAATTTGTTTTTCACATCGCCATCTTCATCACCATTTTACCTATCACTTTTAAATTTCTTTCCTTTTTCTTTTATCATTCTTTAGCAAAAAAAGAAATTGTTAAAATATGACGTGAATAAGAACTGTTAATACTTCTATCGCCTTCCGTCCCTGTGTATTCGACCGTTGAGCCAATGCTATAAGGGAAGTATCGAGGGAACATTAGCACGCATGCTTTTTCACTAATTTCATAAAACACATATGTTCAAGTGCTGGTTCCGCCCCGATCAAATTTTGGCGCTGCTGTTGGGGACAGGAATAGTTTTGTTTTCACGTTTTTGTTAACATTTTTCTTCTCTGTTTTGGTGTGCAGGGCAATTTTTACAGAACCTTTTCTATGCAGAAGTCTATTCTTGCTTGCCTCTCCCTGCTCTAGAAAGCAGGGAGCTTGCTTCTAAAACATTGCCGCGAAAATCCAAGAAAAGCCGCGAAAACGTTGCAATTTTGTGGCAATTGTACTTTGTCTTTTGCAGGAAACTTGCAAGTTGCATATATTGATATATTCTGTTGCTAATTTGCTGTTTTGATTGCCTACACATTGTAATAAATTAAAGAACTAAAATACGGTAATTGGACACTTTTAAACCGGTTTATACATTTGCATTTAGGCATGCGTCAATTCAATTCCAATATACTGTATTTTGTTTTGTTGTTGCGATCTGGACTGAGCTGTACATATGGCATTGCATATAGCATACGACAAACACATGGGTGATTTACTCGCTTTTTGTGTTATTCTTGTCTATATTGCACACTTGCACAAATTAAAATTAAGGGCAAAACCCATACAAGATAAGGTGGGAAAATTATTACCCTTTCTTAGCCCAAAAACCATCTCCCCACTCACACAACCCAAATCCTAACAAAAATTGATAGATGTTGGCCCCTAGGGATATCTCGGACTCATTAAGAGATTGATCGAGGGTGGAACTTGTGAGAATCTTACTCCTGTGAAATCGATGTGTAAGATTGGGGATTAAGAGGTTACGCCTCGAAGATACCGTGGTTTGATGTAATTAAACCCCATTGCTTATGCACGGATACCTCTCACCGTATTTTGCCCCTACGTGACCGATTAGCTTGTGGTCGGGTTCAGACAACCTCCCCTGGGTAATCGACCTGTTAGGAGTCGTTTAGATCTAGGTCAACCTTAGTATAGGCCTAGCGATCGGCAAAAAGCATGCACAATATAAGTAAAGGAATGTGGGTCGATGTTTGATTAGTCTCTAATTTTGCATAATTTTCATCACATTCTCATATTTATTTGGTATAAAATTCTGCGAATAAAGCTTTGCTTGCTTGATCCTAGGTCCATGGTGTGCAAATGAAGATGAAGACCTTAATCACCATTTAATGGGTGATTAAAGGCAAACCAAGTAGCCATTGACTTTAGGGAGGCGATTTTGTCAGTCCAGGACATCATATCAGCAAACCAGCAGACCAACTTGACAGGGGACAAACTGGACGACGCGCTGCCCGAAGCCAGGAGCGCGCCGCCCTGGCAGGGCCGCGGAAACGCGACCCAGGCCGCGGAACGCGGCCCTTTGGGCGCGCGCGCGCCTGCGCTTCGGGCCACGGGTCACCCCCTGGCCCCCTTTCCCCTGGTGCCTATAAATACCCCCTGGGGTCTGAAGAAAGGAGATATCCAGAGAAGAAAGTTGTATTTTGTTGCTTTGTTAGGAGTTCTAGTTGTTTTAGTTTTCTTCTTCTTCTAGTTCTAATTGTAGCCATTAGAGTGAAAGAGAGAGAGTGTGTACAAGTTGTATTTGAAGGTGACAAGCTAATACAAGTAACTACTTCTCTTTCTTCTTTCATTTACTTGTCTTTGCCATTTACTTTTACTTCCTTGTTGTAGTGTAACTTCCTTCCTCTTCACTTCTTTTCTTTTACTTTCTTGTAGTGTAACTCCCTTTCCCTTTACCCCTTTTCTTTTGTTGCTTCTTTTACTACCATGTCTAACTAACTCTTCCATAGCATGGCTAACTAACTATTAACCCACTAATCTCTAACTCTTGATTAATAACCCAAATGAGTCAATAGTGTCAAACAAGCCTTGTGCAAACGAGAGCTATGACATCTTAAGACGAGGGTTCTAACTCTAACTTACCTACAAGTATTTACTTTCTTATATTTCATGCTTAATGGGTTTTTGATGATATATGGGTTATGTGCTTTATTTGTTGATGTAAGTTAGAGATTTTCCTTTTAACTTTGCCGATACCATTAGTGCACTTGTGTCTTCCCTTATTATCGCCTTCTATTGGATCTTGATAAGGGAATGTCTAAGTTTTTGCCGTGTAAAGCTAAGTTAAAGGAAGGACTTTCATTCGTTCCCAACGTGAATAGTTCCGATGCATAAAGATTACTTGTCTATGATCCATCGTGAGGCTACATCTTTAAGAAGTTAGGGATTAGTGGGAGCAATTAGTAGAAAGTTAGTCATGCGTTTTTACCATTAAGAAAATTCGACTTTACAAACCACCAAATCATTTTCAAACAATTCTTGAAACCGACTTGTTTTCATTTTTCAATTCTTTATTTGAAACAAAGAATTTTCTCTTTTCTTCAACATAGAAGCCGCATCAAGCTTCCATCGCTTCCCTCCTTGTGGATACGACCCGTATAGCCACTTCGCTACTATGGAAGAATCGCAAAAGCAGTAACATCGACCCACACTCTTTTTTACTTATTATTGTGCTTGTTTTTTGGCGATCAAATTTTGGCGCCGTTGCCGGGGAGGGAACGGCTTTATTGTTCAATACTAAAGATTGTACTTTGTTTTTGTGTGTAGAAGTACCACACGGGAAGCGAAAGAAGTGGCCAAGGACGTTGCGCGAGGATTTATTTGCCCTCGGAAAAAATTCGTGTAAAAGCCAGTTTTTCCGATTGAAGTACTAACAATCTCGTTTGCAGGGTGCCGAAAGCCGCTAAAAATTGCTTTCTAAATTTTTTAGTTCCATTGAATGCTTCACCCTATACATGTGTAATAAACTTAACAAAAATTCACTTGTTGCTTAATTGAAATTTAGATTAGACTTTTGCATTTAGGGCACGTGTCTATTTCAATTCATTTCAATTTCTGTTGAAGAGTGCTGGAGAAAAGGTACGTGTGCCTTCATATAGAATAGGACCAACATTTTGGAGTGATTTATCGCTTTGAGCGTTACCTTGTTGTGAATAAACTGTACAATTGCACAATTGACTTTAAGGGCAAAACCCAAATAAACAAGATAAGGTGGGGATTTCATCACCCTTTCTTAGCCCAAAAATCATCTCCAAGTGCACTCACACTTTCCTAAGCCTTAACTAAAAATTAATAAACGTTGGCCCTAGGGACATCTCGGACTCACTAAGAGATTAATCGAGGTTGGAAATTGCAAGAACTATACCCTG
This sequence comes from Agave tequilana, assembly GCA_038442645.1. Classification (NCBI taxonomy): domain Eukaryota; kingdom Viridiplantae; phylum Streptophyta; class Magnoliopsida; order Asparagales; family Asparagaceae; genus Agave; species Agave tequilana. The sequence continues at coordinate 296,744 of JAVJIF010003058.1, forward strand.
CAAAATCAGTGTCTAAGGAAAGTGGATTGAGAGGCAAAGCCTTGAAAGCTCCGTGGTTTGGCGTAATTAGGCTCGTGGCTCACGCCCGGATATCTCCCCCCGAGCTTTGCCCTTTCCTGGCCGATTAGCTTGTAGTCGAGTTCCTGCAACAACCTTCCCCGGAGAATCGACCAGTTAGGAGTCGTCTAGGTCCAGGTACCTTAGACTAAGGCTTGGTGGTTGTTTTTCTTTCTTTTCTTTTGTTTTTTATTCTTTTCGATTGTTTGTTGTTTTCACGTTGCTTGTGGTGTGCTGCATGCAAGAGTGGGTGAGAATTCTACAACTTTCAGATTAACAAGAAACACTTCTCTACCCTTGCATCCAGAGCTGGTGATGGCGTCACTTCAGGACAGATTTTACCCGATCAGAACCTCATTAACATCTTGTATAAAACTACCTGAGGCAAATGGAAACAATTTTGAACTAAAGCCTCAATTCATCAACACTCTCCCAAAGTTTCATGGTTTAGAATCAGAGGACGCATGCTTCCTTGTTAGGGAATTTGAAGAAGTGTGCCTCATGATGCGTATACCCCAGCTAGGAGACGATGCCATTAGGTTACGTTTCATTCCCTTTTCCCTAAAGGACTTAGCGAAGAAATGGTTGTACAGTTTGGCGGTAGATTCTGTCACGACATGGGATGATTTCGTCAAGGCTTTCTTGAAGAAATTCTACCCAATTCACAAAACTGCCCTCATTAGGAAGAATATCATGCAGTTCAGGCAAGAACCGAGCGAACCATTTTGGAGATACTTTGAGCGATTCAAAGATTTCCTAGCTCAGTGCCCTCATCATAGTGTGGAGAAATGGCGTCAGTGCCAGATTCTCTACGATGGCTTAGATTATCAAACGAAAACCCTTTTAGAGACCATGTGTCAGGGAGGGTTCTTACAGAAGGATGAGAATCAGGGTTGGGATTTATTTGAGGATTTAGCTGAGAAAACCCTGCAATGGGAGCCAGCCTCGGAAAAACCTAAGAATTCACAATCTATAGCTTCAAGAGGAGGGCTCCTATCTCTAGAATCATTCATAGCTGCCGAGGCTAAGATTGCAACCCTAATGAGGAGAATAGAGGCTCTAGAAACAAGAGAGCCAGCCAATGTCAACCAAATCAACCCACCACCAATTCACAATCCGGATTGTTCGTACTGTCAGGCACCAAACCATGTCTTTGAAGAGTGCCCCGTTTTCCATACCCAGCAAGTACCACAGGAACACCTGAACGCGACCTACTCACGGCCGCCGCCTAATCCCGACTCGCAAACATACAATCCAGGTTGGAGGAATCACCCAAATTTCTTCTGGGGCCAGAACAATCCTCCTAGGCCTAATTTCTCCAACAATTTTCATCATCCCAGTCCTCCACCAAATTTCCCCAGTCAAGCTCCATCTTCCTCCTCTCAAAGTTCACCAATGAAAAAGAAATTCAACAAATTAGAGGAGAGCATGGAAGCTTTTATGAAGTCCCAAACCACTTTTATGCAAAATCAGGGACAAACACTGAACAACCATTCACAGGCTATATCGAGATTGGAAATACAGATGAGTCAGTTAGCTAGCTCCCTAAGTGAAAAACCAAAGGGTACTTTACCTAGTCAGCCGCTAGTTAACCCAAAAACCTCCCATCAACCATATGAGATTCAGGATCCATCGATCAACCAGTGTAATGCTGTTCACACACTTCGATCTGGAAAGAAGGTAGACAAACAGGTCTACCAACAGAAAAATCCAGTCCATCCCGATTCTACTCCAGCCTCCACCTCTGCTAGTTCCTCCCAAACTGCTCCTTACACATCTGACGAGGACAAAGCTGCTGAACAAGTTCATAAGTCTGTAGCACCCTTTCCCAATAGGCTTAGGAACAACAATAAGAATATGCACATGGAAAAAATGCTAGAGATGTTCAACCAGGTCAAATTGAATGTGCCACTTCTTGACGCTATCCAATAAGTCCCAGCTTATGCAAAATTTCTTAAGGATATGTGTACTAAGAAGAGAAAGACAAATGTGCCCAAGAAAGTGTTCTTGGCAACCAATATAAGTGAAATTCTGTCTGGTCCCATTCCGGTGAAATACAAGGATCCCGGATGTCCCACCATTTCCTGCACCATAGGACAGACCGAAATCAGCAGAGCACTTCTTGACCTGGGAGCAAGTATCAACTTGCTACCTCTCTCAGTATACCAGCAACTTGGGTTGGGCGAGCTAAGCCCAACTCGAGTCACCATTCAGCTAGCTGACCGATCTGTGAAGATCCCGAAGGGGAAAATCATAGACGTCCTTATCCGGGTCGGGGATTTCATCTACCCCGTTGACTTCATTGTGCTTGAGACCCAACCTGTGTCCAATCTAAGGTCTCAAACTCCAGTCATCTTAGGGCGCCCATACCTTGCTACAGCCAATGCCATAATCACTATAGGAACGGGTCCATGTGATTGACCTTTGGAGATATGACGAAGGAAGTCAATGTCTTCAATCTTGGAAGACAACCCAGGGATGTCAATGATCCGACGTTTGAGGTCAATTCTATTGAAAACCTGACCAGTGAGCATGAGGAAAGTATGGAGATAGAAACGGAGGCAGAGTTTGATCTGGAGGCTGAGGATTTTAATCTAGACCAGATCATAGATTCAGCAGTGGATTGGGCGTCAAGCCCAAGTGTACCTCATCATAGGATTGAAAGTCCGGAGATTGCCTCCAATGAAGTAACACCTTCCCTAGAGATAAAAGCCTTACCTGAACACCTCAAGTACGCCTACCTGGGCGGAAAGGACACCTTGCCAGTCATCATAGCATCCCATCTGACTGAGCAACAAGAGGACAGCTTAATGTCTATTCTGAAAAGACATAGGGAAGCCATTGGATGGACGATGAAGGACATCAAAGGGATAAGTCCAGCCATAGTGCAACATAGAATCCATTTGACCGTTGAAGCAATCCCCAGGAGGGACCCACAACGTAGGCTGAACCCACTCATGTAAGAGGCAGTTAAAACGAAAATTTTAAAACTATTAGATAATAGGATCATTTATCCCATTTCTGATAGCCAGTGGGTTAGCCCTGTTCATGCGGTCCCAAAGAAAGCTGGCTTTACGGTGGTTGAAAATGAGCAAAAAGAGTTGGTGCAGACAAGACTGCCTACCAAGGTTCGTGTCTGTATTGACTATAGGAGGTTGAATGCAGCTACCCGTAAAGACCACTTCCCGCTACCCTTCATCGACCAAATGCTTGAGCGTTTGGCTGGATATGAGTACTATTGCTTCCTAGATGGGTACTCGGGATACAATCAAATCCCCATTGCTGCAGAAGACCAGGAAAAGACCACGTTCACCTGCCCGTTCGGAACCTTCGCTTACCGACGCATGCCCTTTGGATTGTGCAATGCTCCCGCAACTTTCCAACGGTGCATGCTTAGTCTTTTCTCCGACATGGTAGAACGTTTTCTTGAGATTTTCATAGATGACTTCTCCATCTACGGAGATTCATTTGATCAGTGTCTTCATCACCTAGAGTTAGTACTGCAAAGATGCAAGGAGAAGAGCCTAACTCTAAACTGGGAGAAATGTCATTTCATGGTGAGACAGGGGATTGTCTTAGGCCATGAGATTTCTAAGAGAGGCATTGAAGTGGACAAGGCTAAAGTAGAAGTGATTGCTAAGCTTCCACCACCCAAAAGCGTTAAGGATATTAGATCTTTCTAGGGCATGCTGGGTTCTACCGACGGTTCATTAAGGATTTTAGCAAAATCGCTAGGCCCTTAACCAACCTGCTCGCTAAGAACGTGCCCTTTGATTTTAACGATGAATGTTTCAAGTCATGGGGGAAGCTTAAGCAAGAACTTATTTCTGCGCCTATTATTTCTGCTCCTAACTGGGCCCAACCGTTCGAAATCATGTGTGATGCTTCTGATTTTGCTATTGGCGCTGTTCTAGGACAGCGCATCGACAATAGGCAGCACGTGATTTATTACTCGAGTAGGACCTTAAATGACGCCCAACAGAACTATACAACGACTGTGAAGGAATTCTTGGCCGTTGTCTTTGCGTTAGAGAAGTTCTAGCCCTACTTATTAGGTTCGAAGACGGTGATTTTTACGGATCACTCGGCTCTGAAATACCTCATGACCAAGAAGGAAGCAAAAGCCCGATTGATTCGGTGGATCCTTTTGCTTCAAGAATTTGACTTGGAAATCCGGGATAAACGAGGTATAGAAAATGTGATCGCTGATCATCTCTCACGAATTCCGAACACACCGATCATACAAGCTCCGATCAACGAGGATTTCCCAGACGAGCACATCCTGGCCATTCTTAAGGAACCCTGGTATGCGGACATTGTTATTACCTGGCCACTGGACAATTACCCGCTGACTGGACAAAGCAAGACCAATATCGCTTCTTTGCCCAAGTACGCTACTTCTTCTGGGAAGAGCCGTATCTTTTTAAGTATTGTCCTGACCAGATTATTCGAAGATGCATACCAGAGGAGGAACAGAGGAGTGTGCTCAGCTTTTGCCATGACCTTGCATGCGGAGGACACTTTGGTCCTCGCAAGACTGCAGAGAAAGTCTACAAAGTGGGTTTTACTGGCCCACTTTGTTCAAAGACTCGTACCATTTTTTGCAAGTCATGCGCAAATTGTCAGAGGATTGGGAAAATTTCAAGAAGAGACATGATGCCCCTGAACCCGATCCTTGAAGTTGAAATTTTTGATGTTTGGGGTATCGACTTCATGGGGCCATTCTCTAATTCCTTCAGCAACCAGTTCATTTTGGTTGCTATAGACTATGTCTCTAAATGGGTAGAAGCTGTGCTTACAAAGACCATGACAACAAAGTGGTTGTTAAATTTCTCAAAAAAAACATCTTCTCCCGATTTGGCACCCCTAGTGCGATAATTAGTGATAATGGATCACATTTCTGCAACAGAGTTTTTGAAGCTCTGATGCGAAAATATTTCATCAATCACAAGTTGTCTACTCCATATCATCCCCAGACAAATGAGCAGGTCGAAGTCACCAATCGACAGATCAAGCTCATTCTGAAAAGACGGTTAGACAAGACCGAAAGGATTGGTCGGTTAAACTTAATGATGCATTGTGGGCTTATTGCACTGCTTTTAAGACAGTTCTGGGAATGTCTCCGTATAGAATCATATTTGGAAAAGCCTATCATCTGCAAGTCGAATTAGAACATCGTGCCCTATGGGCCATTAAGCAACTCAATTTTGATCTGACCAAGGCCGGTGAGCTAAGGAGACTGCAGATTTCAAAATTAGAGGAGATACAGAATGAAGCCTATGAGAATGCTCGGATCACCAAAAGCAGGACTGAATTTTATCATGACCAAATCATAACTCGGAAAAACTTTGCCCCGGGTGACAAGGTTCTGCTGTATAAATCTAGGCTTCATATTTTTGCGGGGAAGCTGAAGACTCGTTGGTCTGGACCGTTCATCGTGCGCACCGTTTTTTCACACGGTGCTGTGATTATTATAGATCCTAAGAACAACGCGGAATTCAAAATGAATGGGCAAAGACTGAAGCCCTTCTTGACCACTGAGCCTATGACTCCGGATGATAGTGTGCTGACTCTTTTTGCCCCGTCCTACACCTAGCCTCAACAAATAAAAAAAAAATTTTGTTTATATGCTTACCCCTTCTACATTTTTTGACATTTCTTTAGCCTATTCGTACTTGGCCGGCCCGAGTCCACGAAGACGGTGACATCATTTCTTCACCCTATTTATTGCATTCGCATTTACCTATACATTCATTGAGGACAATGCATTAGATAGGTGTGGGGGATGCTAACACTTTTTCTTTTTTCCTTTTATTCTTTTTCTTCTTTCCAAAAAAAAAAAAAAATTGAAAGGATATTTCATACTCTTTATAAAAATACCAAAAGCTTGTAGGAATTAAGTAAACCTTATTAATGAATCTTTATTTTTGCCTAATAAACAAGAAAAATTGGTTTGACTAAAAAGTTAGGAGGGATAAGGAAAATAACTCATACATTTTATTTAGCCTTAGTAGAATATGCATAAATTACACACACATGCTTGGGATTTAGAGACACAACTCTGAAAAAAAATGCTGGATAATTGTGCCTCAAGAAGCATGATTCCTCACGCCATAAAAAAAAAAGAAGAGAAAAATATATCTATATAAATAAGTAAATCTTGATTTCGTGGCCTACTCTACTTGCATATTTGACCTGAAGGGTGTTTTTCCACCTGGTGCCCTAAAATCATCTGGTTTGGGAGTCATCGGTTTGATATGTGTTACATAAGTGAAGTAGAAAGCCTAATGAAACCAAGAATAATGAATATATATTAATAAAATTAAATGATATTCAAAGTTGAGTTGAAAAATCCCAAGCACATCACACTTACACATTATGCATATCTATCTAAAGCAAAATAACAGAATGAGTTAGAAGTACAAGATCCTTTCTAAATTTAAAGGAAAACCATAATTTCTTCTTTTATGAAGACTAAAGTATAGGAGGACTTATGAGGGTTAAACCTAATTCTTACATCATTCGGTCATTTTTACTTAGATGATTGAAAGTTTTTTTTTCATGACAGAATTTTTGCTAACAACTAACTACTTTTCTTTATGTACTGGATTTTATGGGTGCAATCCGCTGAAAACTCTCAGAAGACAACACTCCTCCTCTAGGTGAAATCTAGAGGATTAAAGGCTTGTTGCACATGCTCAGTGCAATCGCGTCACCTGTGAAAGTGGTGTAATAATTTTCTTATTTTTGTTTTGCTCGGGACGAGCAAAAAGATAAGTGTGGGGGTGTGATTAGTCTCTAATTTTGCATAATTTTCATCACATTCTCATATTTATTTGGTATAAAATTCTGCTAATAAAGCTTTGCTTGCTTGATCCTAGGTCCATGGTGTGCAAATGAAGAATAAGACGTTAATCACCATTTAATGGGTGATTAAAGGCCTACTAAGTAGCCATTGACTTTAGGGAGGCGATTTTGTCAGTCCAGGGCATCATATCAGCAAACCAGCAGACCAACCTGACAGGGGACAAACTGGGCGATGCGCTGCCCAAAGCCAGGCGCGCGCCGCCCTGGCAGGGCCGCGGAAACGCAGCCCAGGCCGCGTTTCCGCGGCCCTTTGGGCGCGCGCGCCTGTGCTTCAGGCCACGGGTCACCCCCCGGCCCCCTTTCCCCTGGTGCCTATAAATACCCCCTGGGGTCTGAAGAAAGGAGATATCCAGAGAAGAAAGTTGTATTTTGTTGCTTTGTTAGGAGTTGTAGTTGTTTTAATTTTCTTCTTCTTCAAGTTCTAGTTGTAGCCATTAGAGTGAGAGAGAGAGCGTGTACAAGTTGTATTTGAAGGTGACAAGCTAATTCAAGTAAATACTTCTCTTTCTTCTTTCCATTTACTTATCTTTGCCATTTACTTTTACTTCCTTATTGTAGTGTAACTTCCTTCCTCTTCACTTCTTTTCTTTTACTTTCTTGTAGTGTAACTCCCTTTCCCTTTACCCTTTTTCTTTTGTTGCTTCTTTTACTACCATGTCTAACTAACTCTTTCATAGCATGGCTAACTAATTACTAACCCACTAATCTCTAACTCTTGATTAATAACCCAAATGAGTCAATAGTGGCCTTGTACAAACGAGAGCTATGACATCTTAAGACGAGGGTTCTAACTCTAACTTACCTATAAGTATTTACTTTCTTATATTTCATGCTTAATGAGTTTTTGATGATCTATGGGTTGTGTGCTTTATTTGTTGATATAAGTTAGAGATTTTCTTTTTAACTTTGCCGATACCATTAGTGCACTTGTGTCTTCCCTTATTCTCGCCTTCTATTGGATCTTGATAAGGGAATGTCCAAGTTTTTGCCGTGTAAAGCTAAGTTAAAGGAAGGACTTTCATTCGTTCCCAACGTGAATAGTTCCGATGCATAAAGATTTTATTTGCCTATGATCCATCGTAAGGCTACATCTTTAAGAAGTTAGGGATTAGTGGGAGCAATTAGTAGAAAGTTAGCCATGTATTTTTACCATTAAGAAAATCCGACTTTACAAACCATCAAATCATTTTCAAACAATTCTTGAAACCGACTTGTTTTCATTTTCCAATTCTTTATTTGAAACAAAGAACTTTCTCTTTTCTTGAACATAGAAGCCGCATCAAGCTTCCATCGCTCTCCCTCCTTGTGGATACGACCCGTATAGCCACTTCGCTACTACGGAAGAATCGCAAATGCAGTAACATCGACCCACACTCTTTTTTACTTATTATTGTGCTTGCTTTTTGGCGATCAAATTTTGGCGCCGTTGCCGGGGAGGGAACGGCTTTATTGTTCAATACTAAAGATTGTTCTTTGTTTTTATGTGTAGGAGAAGTACCACACGGGAAGCGAAAGAAGTGGCCAAGGACGTTGCGCGAGGATTCATTTGCCCTCGGAAAAATTCGTGTAAAAGCGAGTTTTTTCGATTGAAGTACTAACAAACTCGTTTGCAGGGTTGCCGAAAGCCGCTAAAAATTGCTTTCTAAATTTTTTAGTTCCATTGAATGCTTCACCCTATACATGTGTAATAAACTCGACAGAAATTCACTTATTGCATAATTGAAATTTGGATTAGACTTTTGCATTTAGGGCACGTGTCTATTTCAATTCATTTCAATTTCTGTTGAAGAGTGCTGGAGAAAAGGTACGTGTGCATTCATATAGAATAGGACCAACATTTTGTAGCGATTTATCGCTTTGAGTGTTACCTTGTTGTGAATAAACTGTACAATTGCACAATTGACTTTAAGGGCAAAACCCAAATAAACAAGATAAGGTGGGGATTTCATCACCCTTCCTTAGCCCAAAACCATCTCCAAGTGCACTCACACTTTCCCAAGCCTTAACTAAAAATCAATAGACGTTGGCCCTAGGGACATCTCGGACTCACTAAGAGATTAACCGAGGTTGAAATTTGCAAGAAGTATACTCCTGCAAAATCGGCATCTAAGGAAAGTGGATTGAGAGGCAAAGCCTCGAAAGCTCTGTGGTTTGGCGTAATTTGGCCCGTGGCTCACGCCCGGATACCTCCCCCCGAGCTTTGCCCTTTCCTGGCCGATTAGCTTGTAGTCGAGTTCCTGCAACAACCTTCCCCAGAGAATCGATCAGTTAGGAGTCGTCTAGGTCCAGGTACCTTAGACTAAGGCTTGGTGGTTGTTTTTCTTCTTTTTTCTTTTGTTTTTTTATTCTTTTCGATTGTTTGTTGTTTTCACGTTGCTTGTGGTGTGCTGCATGCAAGAGTGGGTGAGAGATCCTACAACTTTCAGATTAACAAGAAACACTTCTCTACCCTTGCATCCAGAGCTGGTGATGGCGTCACTTCAGGACAGATTTTACCCGATCAGAACCTCATTACCATCTTGTATAAAACTACCTGAGGCAAATGGAAACAATTTTGAACTAAAGCCTCAATTCATCAACACTCTCCCAAAGTTTCATGGTTTAGAATCAGAGGACACATACTTCTTTGTTAGGGAATTTGAAGAAGTGTGCCTCATGATGCGTATACCCCAGCTAGGAGACGATGCCGTTAGGTTACGTTTCATTCCCTTTTCCCTAAAGGACCTAGCGAAGAAATGGTTGTACAGTTTGACGGTAGATTCTGTCACGACATGGGATGATTTTGTCAAGGCTTTCTTGAAGAAATTCTACCCAATTCACAAAACTGCCCTCATTAGGAAGAATATCATGCAGTTCAGGCGAGAACCGAGCGAATCATTTTGGAGATACTTTGAGCGATTCAAAGATCTCCTACCTCAGTGCCCTCATCATGGTGTGGAGAAATGACGTCAGTGCCAGATTCTCTAGATGGCTTAGATTATCAAACGAAAACTCTTTTAGAGACCATGTGTCAGGGAGGGTTCTTGCAGAAGGATGAGAATCAGGGTTGGATTTATTTGAGGATTTAGCTGAGAAAACCCTGCAATGGGAGCCAGCCTCGAAAAAACCTAAGAATTCACAATCTATAGCTTCAAGAGGAGGGCTCCTATCTCTAGAATCATCCATAGCTGCCGAGGCTAAGATTGCAACCCTAATGAGGAGAATAGAGGCTCTAGAAACAAGAGAGCCAGCCAATGTCAACCAAATCAACCCACCACCAATTCACAATCCGGGTTGTTCGTACTGTCAGGCACCAAACCATGTCTTTGAAGAGTGCCCCATTTTTCATACCCAGCAAGTACCACAGGAACACCTGAACGCGGCCTACTCACGGCCGCCGCCTAATCCCTACTCGCAAACATACAATCCAGGCTAGAGGAATCACCTAAATTTCTTCTGGCCCAGAACAATCCTCCTAGGCCTAATTTCTCCAACAATTTTCTTCATCCTAGTCCTCTACCAAATTTTTCCAGTCAAGCTCCATCTTCCTCCTCTCAAAGTTCACCAATGGAAAAGAAATTCAGCAAATTGGAGGACATCATGGAAGCTTTTATGAAGTCCCAAACCGCTTTTATGCAAAATCAGGGACAAACACTGAACAGCGATTCACAGGCTATATCGAGATTGGAAATACAGATGAGTTAGTTAGCTAGCTCCCTAAGTGAAAGACCAAGGGTACTTTACCTAGTCAGCCGCTACTTAACCCAAAAACCTCAAATCAAGCATATGAGATTCAGGATCCATCGATCAACCAGTGTAAAGCTGTTCACACACTTTGATCCGGAAAGAAGGTAGACAACCAGGTCTACCAACAGAAAATCCAGTCCATCCCGATCCTACTCCAGCCTCCACCTCTGCTAGTTCCTCCCAAACTGCTCCTCACACATCTGACGAGGACAAAGCTGCTGAACAAGTTCATAAGCATGTAGCACCCTTTCCCAATAGGCTTAGGAACAACAATAAGAATATGCACATGAAAAAAATGCTAGAGATGTTCAATCAGGTCAAATTGAATGTACCACTTTTTGACGCTATCCAACAAGTCCCAGCTTATGCAAAATTTCTTAAGGATATGTGTACTAAGAAGAGAAAGACAAATGTGCCCAAAATAGTGTTCTTGGCAACCAATATAAGTGAAATTCTGTCTAGTCCCATTTCGGTGAAATACAAGGATCCCAGATGTCCCACCATTTCCTGCACTATAGGACAGACCGAAATCAGTAGAGCACTTCTTGACCTGAGAGCAAGTATCAACTTGCTACCTCTCTCAGTATACCAGCAACTTGGGTTGGGCGAGCTAAGCCCAACTAGAGTCACCATTCAGCTAGCTGACCAATCTGTGAAGATCCCGAAGGGGAAATCACAGACGTCCTTATCCGGGTCGGGGATTTCATCTACCCTGTTGACTTCATTGTGCTTGAGACCCAACCTGTGTCTAATCTAAGGTCTCAAACTCCAGTCATCTTCGGGCGCCCATTCCTTGCTACAGCCAATGCCATAATCAACTGTAGGAACGGGTCAATGCGATTGACCTTTGGAGATATGACGAAAGAAGTCAATGTCTTCAATCTTGGAAGACAACCCAGGGATGTCAATGATCAGACGTTTGAGGTCAATTCTATTGAAAACCTGACCAGTGAGCATGAGGAAAGTATGGAGATAGAAACGGAGGCAGAGTTTGATCTGGAGGCTGAGGATTTTAATCTAGACCAGATCATAGATTCAGCAGTGGATTGGGCGTCAAGCCCAAGTGTACCTCATCATAGGATTAAAAGTCCGGAGATTACCTCCAATGAAGCAACACCTTCCCTAGAGCTAAAAGCCTTACCTGAACACCTCAAGTACGCCTACCTGGGCGGAAAGGACACCTTGCCAGTCATCATAGCATCCCACCTGACTGAGCAACAAGAGGACAGCTTAATGTCTATTCTGAAAAGACATAGGGAAGCCATTGGATAGATGATGAAGGACATCAAAGGGATAAGTCCAGCCTGTAAATCACCTAGAGGGGGGTGAATAGGTGATGGCTAATCTAATGGTCACTTAATGACAAATAATGCGGAATTAAAACTATTATGACCTAAACTAAACTATTACACTAAACACCAAGTTTAACACAAGAGTGTAGCCGAATTCCCTGTGAAGGGCTCTGGACTAACTCCTCAAGATTCCCCTAGATATGGGTTGAGGTGCCGCGTTGGCTCTCTTGGTTGAAAACTAGTGTTAGCAAACAAACCCAAGCAAGTATATCAATATGAGCACACAAGTATATCAAGCATATAAAGATTAACACAATAATTGAATGCAATATATAAACAAGGAGATAGAGAGAGTGAGCAATCACAAACACAAGGGATTTGTTTCGAGGTTCGAGCACACTTGCTCTACATCCCCGCCTTCGACACACGAAGGATTTCCACTATAATCGATCCCAATGGATCACCCGGTGCCGCAACACCTACAAGCTCTCGAACTCCCTAGTCCATACACACCGCAAGCCCCACAAGCTCGCCGAGGCCGCACCTCAAACCAAGAGTTCACACACGAACTCTAAACCACCGTGAACACACTTGTCCGCCTCCTCAAAGTACAAGAAAAGATCTCTTGGTGATCTAAAAACTTTGATCACCAATAAACACTCTCACAAAACACTCCTATAGAATGAATAGCTCAATGGGTTGCTCAAGTGTTTGTAAGAAAAACAAGGATGAGAATGGTGGTGAAAAACTCAAGAAAATCTCTTTTAACACTCTTGATAAAACTTCCTTTTGATAGGAAATATTAGCTCTCAATTTTGTGGAGAAAAACCTCTGAAAAGTGTAGGAAAAATTGGATCTAAAAGTCTCCAAAAATCTTAATCAAAACAGCCCCCAAATGCCCCATTTTATAGAGTCTGAAAAACTAGCCGTTGGGATTTGACAGAGCTGTCGGTCGACCGCCCGGTCGACCGGCCAACGGTCATATTTCAGACCGTTGTGCCATCGGTCGACCGGTTGGCCGACCGAGGCCAGGATACAGAGAGCAAGTCTCTCTGTCCGGTCGGCCGCCCGGTCGACCGGGGCCTTTCCAGGGAGCAGAGCTCTCTGGACGGTCGACCGGCCCTCCTGTCAGAACTGGCGTGCACGTCTGTGCACATCGGTCGACCGGCAGAAGCCAGGTCAGAACTGTAAAGGGATTTAAAACTTGGTCTTTTTGATTGAAATAAAATCCCATAAAATACTGAAAAATCTACAAAAATAGTTTACCAATATACTTTGATAAACAAACATGTGATTGGTCACTAATGTTGCACATTTATTATCATATTTCCATACTTATTATAGAATAAAATCTGCATTGTCCTAATTAAATGTTTAATTTATTTGCAGGCCCATTCCTTAAGGAGATGAAGAGAAACAAGCCCAAAGCCCACCAAATTCTGATTAATTCAGAATAAATTTGAAATGAAGAAATCAGGGCAAAATCTTGGCATATAAGGAAGGTTGAGAAGAATCCTCCCTGAATCAAGATGAAGAAATCAGCGCAAAATCTTGGCATATAAGGAAGGTTGAGAAGAATCATCCCTGAATCAAGATGAAGAAATCAGGGCAAAATCTTGGCATATAAGGAAGGTTGAGAAGAATCCTCCCTGAATCAAGATGAAGAAATCAGGGCAAAATCTTGGCATATAAGGAAGGTTGAGAAGAATCCTCCCTGAACCAAGATGAAAAATCAGGGCAAAATCTTGACATATAAGGAAGGTTGAGAAGAATCCTCCCTGAATCAAGCACAATCAAAGGCTGTTTTGTCAACTTTTGAAGCAAAAACAAGAAAATCAGAAGAAGATAGGGGAAATACATCAGACCAGGAGATTCCCCAATCTTCTTGGGATCTTCTCCTTTAGATTTTTTGCCTATAAATACTGGTTTTAGCTGAGCAAAAAGGAGAACGGAGGACGAGGCAAAGATAGGATTAAGACTAGTTTTTCATTTTTGTAGTTTAGGTTTTTCTTTTCTTTTTATGTAATGTGTATGTAAGCTTAGGTTAGATGAAGATTCATGTAAGTAAGAGATGAAGGCCTATGTTGAGAGTGACACTGATGTACCTTTCTCCTTTCTTCCATCGTTTCAAGCAATAAAAGGTAATATTTTTATGTTCTTCTTTACTTTCATTTTCTTTTCCCTCTTTCTACTTTACCTCCTTTGTTTTTGATGAGTTTGCAAGTGAAGCCAGAAGCATTAGTATAACGATGTTGTATGAGTGCCAACGATAGTTCATGAAGACGTTCTCCTCCTCAAGATCCGTATCAATTCATTCTTGCTCAGCTTGATGATATAATGCGCACGGGGACTGAGCTCGATCGTATGGTCTATGCGTTGAACGCCTCCGAATGCAAGGTAGAACATGCAAAGGTTTCCAGGTAAGTCATCAATCAACCTAGGTAAGTATTTCTTCACTCTTCTTTCTTTCTTTTTTTTATTTCTTTAGTATAGATCACCACCTCTTCCAAATCATTCTTTTTCGACTCATTTGTACATAGTCACTTTCTTTCCCCTTTTCTTTGTAAATAGTCATTCTCCATTTCTTTCCACCTTCTTCATCTCTCATTTTCTTTCTAACTTTAAACATAACTTTCTTTTTCATTTTCATTTCTTTAAACAAAGAAGAATCTTCGTTTTATCTTCATTAAGATTTCAATAAAGAAACGTAAACGCTTCTATCGCAAACCCTCCTTGTGGATCACGACCCACATAGCCACTTGCTATAGCGGTAAGAATTAAGCACTTGCACATCTTTATTTCTAAATCTAAAATTCTGTATTTTTGTGCAGGTTTTACCTCAATCAAATTTTGGCGCCGTTGCCGGGGAGGGTAATGGTTTTTATTGAAATATGATTTATATTGAATTTTTAGAACTAAAACGAATTTTCTTCTCTGTTGCAGGTTATAGGGCAAGCAAAGTAGGAAAAAAGGATTGCAGAAACATATAAGTGGTCTTGGGCCTCTGTTATAGAAAGCAGAGACCAAGTGCCCTCTGCTTTGCCGCGTTTTCGCGGCCAAAGCCGCGGATCCGCGGCAAAAAGGAGTTGACTACTAACGTTATTTTTTGCAGGGCTGCTTGACTTGCAAAATTCTAGTTTTCTGTAATTTGTTTTTCTTATATGCCATCACCAAAAGCCTGCTAATAAAACAACAGTAAAATACTTGTTGAAAAAGATAAAAAATTGATTAGACGTTTGCATTTTAGGCACGTGTCTTTTCAATTCATTTATTTTTACTGTTGAAGAGTGTTGGAGCAAGGTACGTTCGCATTGCATGTAGAATAGGACTCATCTCTTGGTTGATTTTCATTACTTTGAGTGAATCTTATTTACATATCTTGTACACTTGCACAAACTTATCTTAAGGGCACTAACCCATAACAAGATAAGGTGGGGATTTAATCTCCCTCCTTGGCCCAAAAATCAGATTCCAAGCACTCACTAACCCAAGCCTAACTAAAAATGAGTAGACGTTGGCCCTAGGGACATCTCGGACTCAATTAGGAGATTATCCTAAGGGGGAAAGGTGTTGGAATTTGACTCATGCCAAATTAGTGTCTAGGAAAGGGATTAAGGGCCGAAAGCCCGAAGGTTGGTGGTTATTTAATTAAGAACGTCTTTGACGGAAAACCTCCCACCAACCTTGCCCTGACCTGGCTGATTAGCTTGTGGTCAAAGTCTGCATTAAACCTCCCGTGGACAGTCTAATCAGTTAGGAGTCGTCTAGGTCATAGGTCTACCCTAACTTAGGCTAGAATTTTTTTTTTTTTGTTTGTTTATTTGTTTGTTTTTCTTTCTTTTTGTTTGAATTCCATTGTGTGATATGGCTTATAATAACAATTTTTTTAACTTCAATAATAATCCATATTACACATCAAACTCTTTTCGGATATTACCAACTCGGCATATCATAACTTTAGCCAACCTAGTGTGCCGGATTGGTCTTATCCGAATCAATACAACCCATGTCCCCAATCTTATAACCATAATTTCCATAACGATTTCAACTCTTCACAGAGTCAGTGGGGATTCACCTACCCCGAGTCCAATTTTCAACCAAATTGTCCCCCCTCTCCACCTAGTCCACAATATTTTCAAGATTCCTACTCAGATCCACCAGTCCAAAATAGAAAACTATCAATTTTGGAAATGAGTATGCGTGAGTCTAAACACAAATCCCAAAATCTGATGGACTCACAATTTCACTACCAATTCCAAGACAACACTTCATCTTTTCAACACAACAATGAACATATCACCTATGAAGAGATGCTTGAAGCCATGACTCAGGCTCAAAATGCTCGTAATCACGACATAGAAATGATGGTCCAATCTTTACATTCTCACCGTTTGGCCAGTTCTGATGTCGATAACCATTCTGTTAGAGCCGAAGCGTCATGTAGTTTTGGAAATCAGGTTCCATTTCAGAACCGTCATTTGAACTTGCCCAAACTACAAATAATATTGATAGTTTGGCAAGTTATCCCTTGCCTGAAATCGAACTTGAAAATGAATATGATCATGAACCTCAACTTAGTGATTCAATTTTACTTCCTGATTCAATAATGACTCCGGTGTCTTCACCTGATTTCAACCTTTTCCCCGAGTCAACATTGGATCCTGTGCCAATTCATCATGAAATTGAATCACCTATTTTTGATGATCATATTGAACTTGACCAATTGTACACTTTTGAAAATCCTATTGACAAATTGGCAAGTTCTCATTTTTTTGATATTGAACTCAATGAGATATGTGACCTAGATATACTCAAATCTGTAATCCAGTTCAACTTTCTGAATCAATATTGACTCCTGTTTTGTTACCAAACTTGAGTAATATTTTAGAGTCAGTTTTGATTCCCCCACCTATCATTCTTGAACTTGAATCACCAATATTAAGTCACATCCCATTGTTAGAAAATACATGTGGACTTGAGTTTCAACTTCTTGACTTGGACCCAATTTCTGAACCTATTTCGACTCTTGAACCTTTACTTGATTTAAGTCACCTTCCTGAGTCGGTATTAGTTCCTATCCTTCCTGAGTCCAAGTCAATCATTCTATCTTTTCACACTCCATTCTGGGACGAGGTGGTTGACAAATTTGACTCTGAAATCAGTTATGAAATTTAGAAATTAGATGGGTCAAATACTTAATAAAAATCCTTCATGGATACACAATCTTAATGGGTTATATTAGAGAAACTTCTGGTGGGTTCCTCCGAACCCAACGAAAAGTCGATTGGGCCGCATTTCGTGGACCAATCCGACACCACCCCGGAACCACCACCTTAAGGTAACATTCTCCTTCCCTTTCTTCTTTTTCATGCATCTATGCATTAATTCATACATTGAGGACAATGCATGAGATAGGTGTGGGGGAGGGTCTAACATAACTTAGGTTTTTCTTTTTATTAAAAAAAATTAACATTTTCTATACCTTTAAAAACTTTTGAAAATAGAAACAATATCTTGACATATTTTTTGTAAGAAATTAAGTTAATTTTAAGGAATAGGAAAATCCAAATTAGGATTTCTTATACTTGGTCAAAATAAGATTATTTGTTTGATTTTTAGGGTTAGGAAGATAATTTGTTAAAGTAATTTAGTCTTGATCTTTACCTTAATGAAATATGCACACTTCATACACTTACACACTTAGGGTTCAAAAACAAAGATTCTTATGCCTTATAAAAAAAAAGAAAAAAAGAAAAAAAAAGATAAACAAATCTAATTATTGATTAGCTAGGTGTTTTGGCCTAAGCAAGCCTTAGTATTTATGCGAAAGATGATTAGATAAGTTTGAAATATATATATATATATATATATATATATATATAATATATATATATATATATAAACATTCTCTGATTAAGCTGGGTATTTGTGCCTAATAAAGCATAAGTATTCACGCCTAAAAGGGGTTCAAATAATAAAATCCTTAGTTTTGTGGCCTTATTTGCTCGAGTCCTTAAGTCCTTGGGGTGTTTTCTCACCCTGTGCCCTAGGACCGTTTGGTTTGGGAGTCATCGATTAAAGGCACGTTACATGGGCAGATTAGAAAGCCTAATAGAACTAAGGAATAATACCAAAAAAAATTATATATATATAATAATAAATGAGGCATAACAGTTAGAGTTAAAGAACCCTTAGTCAAAATTTTCACAATCACAAGGTGCATATGACTTAGGGTAAAGTAATAGACCAGATGAGAAGTACAATTTGACTCCTTACTTTGATTGATAACAATTTTGAATAGAGACTAAGTTTAGGAATGAAAAATTCAGTTTTCCTATAACTTAAAGATTGCTTAAATCTTACAATTATATTTCAAATATTTTTCTCTTTCAAAATGCTTTTCGAAAATACTAACTCTTTGTTTCTCTTTCTTTATGGATTTTGTGGGTGTAATCCACTGAAAACCCTTACGAGACAAAACTCGTCCTCTAGGGGAACCTAGAGGTTTAACGGCTTGTTGCACATGCTCAGTGCAATCGCGTGACCTGCGAAAGTGGTCTAAATAATCCTTAGTATAGTTTAGTTGTTTTGCTCGAGGACGAGCAAAAGATAGGTATGGGGGTGTGATTGGTCACTTGCACATTTATTATCATATTTCCATACTTATTATAGAATAAAATCTGCATTGTCCTAATTAAATGTTTAATTTATTTGCAGGCCCATTCCTTAAGGAGATGAAGAGAAATAAGCCCAAAGCCCACCAAATTCTGATTAATTCAGAATAAATTTGAAATGAAGAAATCAGGGCAAAATCTTGGCATATAAGGAAGGTTGAGAAGAATCCTCCTGAATCAAGATGAAGAAATCAGGGCAAAATCTTGGCATATAAGGAAGGTTGAGAAGAATCCTCCCTGAATCAAGATGAAAAATCAGGGCAAAATCTTGACATATAAGGAAGGTTGAGAAGAATCAAGCACAATCAAAAGCTGTTTTGTCAACTTTTGAAGCAAAAACAAGAAAATCAGAAGAAGATACGGGAAATACATCAGACCAGGAGATTCCCCCAATCATCCTGGGATCTTCTCCTTTAGGTTTTTTGCCTATAAATACTGGTTTAGCTGAGCAAAAAGGAGAACGGAGGACGGGGCAGAGATAGGATTTAGACTAGTTTTTCATTTTTGTAGTTTAGGTTTTTCTTTTCTTTTTATGTAATGTGTATGTAAGCTTAGGTTAGATGAAGATTCATGTAAGTAAGAGATGAAGGCCTATGTTGAGAGTGACACTGATGTACCCTTCTCCTTTCTTCCATCGTTTCAAGCAATAAAAGGTAATATTTTTATGTTCTTCTTTACTTTCATTTTCTTTTCCCTCTTTCTACTTTACCTCCTTTGTTTTTGATGAGTTTGCAAGTGAAGCCAGAAGCATTAGTATAACGATGTTGTATGAGTGCCAATGATAGTTCATGAAGACGTTCTCCTCCTCAAGATCCGTATCAATTCATTCTTGCTCAGCTTGATGATATAATGCGCACGGGGACTGAGCTTGATCGTATGGTCTATGCGTTGAACGCCTCCGAATGCAAGGTAGAACATGCAAATGTTTCCAGGTAAGTCATCAATCAACCTAGGTAAGTATTTCTTCACTCTTCTTTCTTTCTTTTCTTTTATTTCTTTAGTATAGATCACCACCTCTTCCAAATCATTCTTTTTCGACTCATTTGTACATAGTCACTTTCTTTCCCCTTTTCTTTGTAAATAGTTATTCTCCATTTCTTTCCACCTTCTTCATCTCTCATTTTCTTTCTAACTTTAACATAACTTTCTTTTTCATTTTCATTTCTTTAAACAAAGAAGAATCTTCGTTTTATCTTCATTAAGATTTCAATAAAGAAACGTAAACGCTTCTATCGCAAAACCCTCCTTGTGGATCACGACCCGCATAGCCACTTGCTATAGCGGTAAGAATTAAAGACTTGCACATCTTTATTTCTAAATCTAAAATTCTGTATTTTTTGTGCAGATTTTACCTCAATCAACATGCTTGCACAAAATCAAGGCATGTTACAAATGATTTGGACTATTTTTGTAACTTGGAAAATATTGGTTTAAAACTAAAACTGTATTTTCCAAACTTGATTTTCCAAAACTTCTCCAAATACAAAAACAAGATATTTAAGCAACTTTTAAAGCATAGTGTGTATGGATATGATCCACTACACAAACATGGTGAAATATCTATGTTTTTTGACATTAAGCTCTAAACTTGGTTTTGGTTAAAACATGTAAACTTGAAAACCAAAAACCAAAATAGTATTTTTCCATAATGAAAATTCTTTTCTAAAACAAACTAAATCAAGAGTGTGTGTGTATATGATACTTGAGCAATCCACCAACTATTCTATCCTTTACATTTTATCTAAAAATAAAATCTTTTAAAAACAAACCTAGACTCAAGTCTTCATCTTCTTGAAGTCTTCACTTGAAGCCTTCTTGACTTGGTCCAAACACGTGCTACCTCCAAAACTTGACTTTAAATCCTTTGTTGAAGCTATGCACCTACTAAGATCTTGATCATAAATCTGTCACTAATTAAACACAAGATCATTAGTACTATAACTACATGAGTTGATCATCATCAAAACTAGAGTGATGGGCCTTCGGGCCAACAATCTCCCCCTTTTTGATGATGACAAAACTCATGAAGTTATATATGCATGGATTAAAGTAAAGCTTCAAGGAAGCTCCCCCTTAACTCATGCATAACAATAAATAATAAGATATTCAATGAAGCACATAAACATGTATGCAAATGTATGGAGATAAACATGCTAACTAGCATAAAACAAATCAAATTCTTTTTCTCCTATTTACAAAACCAAACATATATGCATAAACAATCCTTTTTCACAAAACATGCATATAAACCAAAATCTTTCTCCCCCTTTTTGTCAATCATCAACAAAGGGGTAAAAACACAATCAACAAAATTTTCTCCCCCTTTTGGTCAATCTTCAAGAAGGGGTAAACAATTAAGTCAATAAAAGTTTATATGCGATATACATTCATGAAGAGGAAGACGGTGAAGTAACTTCCCTACATATATACATTGCATGAAAGAGGGATGACAAGCCCTAATTCACATAACGTATAATATGTAATGCATAAGAGGAGATGTGAAGCTCCCCCTACACACGTGTATCATATAAAGAAGAGTTGTCAAGCTCCTCAATACGAGATACACTCAACATGAATCTATATGTAGAAGAGATGTTAAGCTCTCCTTGCATAGGAAATACAAATCAAAAATATTTTAAATTTCAAACTTTTGAATTTTTCTTAAACAAATTTTAAGATATCTTAGTAAATCAAATTTTAAGATAGCAAATGTAAATAAACAAATTGTAAATAAACATTACAATTTTGAATTTTTCAAATAGATAAAACATATTGATATCAATGTAAATTTATAACAAATTTGAAGCATTTTGATACCAATTGAAAACATGCATAAGCTTATTAAGATCAATTGAGATGTCAATTGAGAACAAAGTTTTAAAAACAAGCTTAGCATAAACATACTATGTGCTTTAAAGATGTATACCAATGTAAAGCAAGCACACGAAAATCATATATATGTATGAGAATTGATAATATACCAATTGTAAATTAGAGCATACATATATAGAAAACAAAATATGAGTATATACAAAAATATCAATTTTGATACCAATTTCAAAGATCCAATGATACCAATTGAAAATAATAATGTAAATCAAGTATATAACTCATAACCTACCACCCTTCATATGCTCAAGATAAAAAATTTTCAATAAGGCTTGCAAGGCATACACGCCCAGCCATCCGCCTATATAAGGTTGGAAGGGGTTTTCGAAGATAATTTTGAAAATAGTTAAGCATTGAAAATCTCTTCCAAATGAAGAAAATTAACTAGTTAAAAGTAATTTTTAAAAAACTAGTTAAAGATCCTTCAAAACATGAAATCAAAACATATGTTTTTCATGATTGTACCAAATACACAAGAATTTAAGCACTCATAGTCTATTAAGCTCAAAAATAATCATGAAACAAAGTCATGAATAAACAAATAAAGTGTGAGTGTTCAATCATTATGTAAATAGTATTTTCATGAAAATAGTCAATGAAGCTCAAATCAAACATGAATATTATTTTATCAAACAAAAACATGAAAAATTCATTTTTCATTAAAACAATAAACTTCTAGGTATATGTATGATTTATCCAATCCTAACAATACACATACATATCCCAAACATAAAAGAGTATATTAAGGGTGTTTGCATGAAGGCAAGAGACTCACGAGTATACATGTATATTTATTAGATTTGAATACAAAATACATATACATGAAGTAAAAACATGAAAATAGGCAAAACAAGTATAAATGAGAGAATCATCAGAACTAGCCTATATATGTGCATATAGTGGGTGCAAATGAGCATGAAGTGCAAACATATATGAATCAATTTGTTCTCACTATTTGTACATGTATAAATACAAGTTTTGATAAAACTACATTTAAACTAGTATTTACCACATGAAGCACAACACATATAAAACATGAACATGCTATATGATATCATGAAAATAAAAGCATGTACATAAATTGAGAGTTTAGAAATAGTTACCAACTAGGGAACTATGTTCCAAATCTCCAAACATGGTGGTTGTCCCACCAAAACCTCTTGATAGCGGTGCATCAAATGTGTGTCCATCAAGTCCATGCAACCACCACCAAGGCACCAAATCTCTCACGTCTTGTGAGAGCCCTCACCTACATCAAAAACAAAAGGTGGGGACTTTGGTACCCATTTTCTTTTGGGTCCTTTGGGGTTAGCATTGTAAGGCACCCAAACATTTTTATTAGTAGCAAAATTAATATGATGCAACTTGTCATAACTAAATTTTGCTAAATGGCCTTTGCGGCCACAATGTGTACAAGTATACACCTTAGAATGCTTATGTGTGTGAGTGTGATCATGACGTGCAACATAAGCATGATGTGGATGATGATGTGCATGAATGTGTGGAGTTTGTTTCTTTGAAAACAAAGACTCCAACCTAGAATGATTAAATGCACATTTGCTCAAGGTAGAGCTCAAACAATCAATTTTATTTTCAAAATTTTAACTTCATTTTGATCAATAGAAGTGGTGCATGTAAAGCATGATCAAAAGTCTTTTTCTTTTTAGAAACCTTTTCTTTTTCTTTTTCAACAATTTTTCTTTTTAAGAGTTGTTTTCTTGAAAAGCAACTTCTTTTTGTTTTTCCACCAAAACAATTTTATTTTTCAAAATAGTGTTTACTTCACAAAGATCATTTAATTTGGACATCAAGGAAACATTTTCATTTTTCAAAATATCATTTTCTTTTTCAATGCATGCAACCTTATTTTCTAATGAATCCTTTTTATTAAGCATGCAATCAAATTTCTTTTTCAATTTTTATTTTCTTTCTTAATCATGTCATATTTCTCAAGAAGAAGTTGACAAAAAGTGCTAAGCTCATCATATGACATGTCATTTTCATCTACTCAGATTCGGTAGTTCCTCAAGGGGGTTATCCCTTGGACCATGTAGCACACGTGGAGATGTCACTTCCAACATCCGAGTCACTCCCCGCATAGTATTGATCATTTTCGCCAAGGGAGAGAGGGTGTTCCAAACTACAAAAGCCAAATCAAGATTAGCAACCCTAGATAAATAATCATCATTTAGGTAGATCTTAAAGCATGTAGGGCTTTTGCATTAGCCTCAATATTCTTACCATTTAAACAATATGCATCATTAGTTGTGGCAAGATAGACATGAATGCCTAGGGCTTTGAGGTACAAAGACATCTTAACCTTCCAAATTGGATGTTAAGAATGTCAAACATGGGTGGTGACATGAAGTCCATGGTGTGTGTACAAATATTGATTAGCCTAAAAAGAGGATCTTTAACTCTAGGTTGTGAGACCCAAATCAGAGTACCAAGCTCTGATACCAATTGTAAATCACCTAGAGGGGGTGAATAGGTGATGGCTAATCTAATGGTCACTTAATGACAAATAATGCGAATTAAAAACTATTATGACCTAAACTAAACTATTACACTAAACACCAAGTTTAACACAAGAGTGTAGCCGAATTCCCTGTGAAGGGCTCTGGACTAACTCCTCAAGATTCCCTAGATATGGGTTGAGGTGCCGCGTTGGCTCTCTTGGTTGAAAACTAGTGTTAGTAAACAAACCCAAGCAAGTATATCAATATGAGCACACAAGTATATCAAGCATATAAAGATTAACACAATAATTGAATGCAAGATATAAACAAGGAGATAGAGAGAGTGAGCAATCGCAAACACAAGGGATTTGTTTCGAGGTTCGAGCACACTTGCTCTACATCCTCGCCTTCGACACACAAAGGATTTCCACTATAATCGATCCCAATGGATCACCCGGTGCCGCAACACCTACAAGCTCTCGGACTCCCTAGTCCGTACACACCGCAAGCCCCACAAGCTCGCCGAGGTCGCACCTCAAACCAAGAGTTCACACACGAACTCTAAACCACCGCGAACACACTTGTCCGCCTCCTCAAAGTACAAGAAAAGATCTCTTGGTGATCAAAACACTTTGATCACCAATAAACACTCTCACAAAAACACTCCTATAGGATGAATGAGCTCAATGGGTTGCTCAAGTGATTGTGAGAAAAACAAGGATGAGAATGGTGGTGAAAACTCAAGAAAATCTCTTTTAACACTCTTGATAAAACTTCCTTTTGATAGGAAATATTAGCTCTCAATTTTGTGGAGAAAAACCTCTGAAAAGTGTAGGAAAAACTGGCTCTAAAAGTCTCCAAAAATCTTAATCAAAACAGCCCCAAATGCCCCATTTTATAGAGTCTGGAAAACTAGCCGTTGGGGTCTGACAGAGCTGTCGGTCGACCGCCCGGTCGACCGGCCAACGGTCATATTTAGACCGTTGTGCCATCGGTCGACCGGTCGGCCGACCGAGGCCAGGATACAGAGAGCAAGTCTCTCTGTCCGGTTGGCCGCCCGGTCGACCGGGGCCTTTCCAGAGAGCAGAGCTCTCTGGACGGTCGACCGGGTCGGTCGACCGGCCCTCCTGCCAGAACTGGCGTGCACGTCTGTGCACGTCGGTCGACCAGCTCGGTCGACCGGTAGAAGCCAGGTCAGAACTGTAAAGGGATTTAAAACTTGGTCTTTTTGATTGAAATAAAATCCCATAAAATACTGAAAAATCTACAAAAATAGTTTTACCAATATACTTTGATAACAAACATGCTTGCACAAAATCAAGGCATGTTACAAATGATTTGGACTATTTTTGTAACTTGGAAAATTGGTTTAAAACTAAAACTGTATTTTTCAAACTTGATTTTTCCAAAACTTCTCCAAATACAAAACAAGATATTTAAGCAACTTTAAAAGCATAGTGTGTATGGATATGATCCACTACACAAACATGGTGAAATATCTATGTTTTTGACATTAAGCTCTAAACTTGATTTTGGTTAAAACATGTAAACTTGAAAACCAAAAACCAAAATAGTATTTTTCTATAATGAAAATTCTTTTCTAAAACAAACTAAATTAAGAGTGTGTGTGTATATGATACTTGAGCAATCCACCAACTATTCTATCCTTTACATTTTATCTAAAAACAAAATCTTCTAAAAACAAACCTAGACTCAAGTCTCTCTTCTTGAAGTCTTCACTTGAAGCCTTCTTGACTTGGTCCAAACACCGTGCTAGCTCCAAAACTTGACTTTAAATCCTTTGTTGAAGCTATGCACCTACTAAGATCTTGATCATAAATCTGTCACTAATAAACACAAGATCATTAGTACTATAACTACATGAGTTGATCATCATCAAAACTAGAGTGATGGGCCTTCGGGCCAACACAGCCATAGTGCAACATAGAATCCATTTGAACGATGAAGCGACCCCCAGGAGGGACCCACAACGCAGGCTGAACCCACTCATGCAAGAGGCAGTTTAAAACGGAAATTTTGAAACTATTAGATAATGGGATCATTTGTCCCATTTCTGATAGCCAGTGGGTTAGCCCTGTTCATGCGGTCCCAAAGAAAGCTGGCTTTACGGTGGTTGAAAATGAGCAAAAAGAGTTGGTGCAGACAAGACTGCCTACCAAGGTTCGTGTCTGTATTGACTATAAGAAGTTGAATGCAGCTACCTGTAAAGACCATTTCCCGCTACCCTTCATCGACCATATGCTTGAGCGTTTGGCTGGACATGAGTACTATTGCTTCCTAAATGGTACTCGGGATACAATCAAATCCCCATTGCTGTAGAAGACCAGGAAAAGATCACGTTCACCTCCCGTTCGGAACTTTCGCTTACCGACGCATGCCCTTTGGATTGTGCAATACTCCCGCAACATTCCAACGGTGCATGCTTAGTCTTTTCTCCGACATGGTAGAACGTTTTCTTGAGATATTCATGGATGACTTCTCCATCTACGGAGATTCATTTGATCAGTGTCTTCATCACCTAGAGTTAGTGCTGCAAAGATGCAAGGAGAAGAACTAACTCTAAACTGGGAGAAATGTCATTTTATGGTGAGACAGGGGATTGTCTTCGGCCATGAGATTTCTAGGAGAGGCATTGAAGTGGACAAGGCTAAAGTAGAAGTGATTGCTAAGCTTCCACCACCCAAAAGCATTAAGGATATTAGATCCTTTCTAGGGCATGCTGGGTTCTACCGACGGTTCATTAAGGATTTTAAAAAAATCGCTAGGCCCTTAACCAACCGGTTCGCTAAGAAAGTGCCCTTTGATTTTAACGATGAATGTTTTAAGTCATGGGGAAGCTTAAGTAAGAACTTATTTCTGCGCCTATTATTTCTGCTCCTAACTGGGCCCAACCGTTCGAAATCATGTGTGTGCCTCTGATTTTGCTATTGGCGTGTTCTAGGACAGCGCATCGACAATAGGCAGCACGTGATTTATTACTCGAGTAGGACCTTAAATGACGCCTAACAGAACTATACAACGACTGAGAAGGAATCTTGGCGGTTGTCTTTGCGTTAGAAAAGTTCCGGCCCTACTTATTAGGTTCGAAGACGGTGATTTTTACGGATCACTCGGCTCTGAAATACCTCATGACCAAGAAGGAAGCAAAAGCCCGATTGATTCGGTGGATCCTTTTGCTTCAAGAATTGACTTGAAAATCTGGGATAAACGAGGTATAGAAAATGTGGTCGCTGATCATCTCTCACGAATTCAGAATGCACCGATCATACAAGCTCCGATCAACGAGGATTTCCCAGACGAGCACATCCTGGCATTCTTAAGGAACCCTGGTATGCGGACATTGTTAATTACCTGGCCACTGGACAGTTACCCGCTGACTAGACAAAGCAAGACCAATATCGCCTCTTTGCCCAAGTACGGTACTTCTTCTGGGAAGAGCCGTATCTTTTTAAGTTTTGTCCCGACCAGATTATTCGACGATGCATACCAGAGGAGGAACAGAGGAGTGTGCTCAGCTTTTGCCATGACCTTGCATGCGGATGACACTTTGGTCCCCGCAAGACTGCAGAGAAAGTTCTACAAAGTGGGTTTTACTGGCCCACTTTGTTCAAAAACTCATACCATTTTTGCAAGTCATGCACAAATTGTCAGAAAGATTGTGAAAATTTCAAGAAGAGACATGATGCCCCTGAACCCGATCCTTGAAGTGAAATTTTGATGTTTGGGTATCGACTTTATGGGGCCATTCTCTAATTCCTTCGCAACCAGTTCATTTTGGTTGCTGTAGACTATGTCTCTAAATGGGTAGAAGCTGTGCCTACAAAGACCAATGACAACAACGTGGTTGTTAAATTTCTCAAAGAAAACATCTTCTCCCGATTTGGTACCCCTAGATCGATAATTAGTGATAATGGATCGCATTTCTGCAACAGAGTTTTTGAAGCTCTGATGCGGAAATATTCCATCAATCACAAGTTGTCTACTCCGTATCATCCCCAGACAAATGGCAGGTCAAAGTCACCAATCGACAGATCAAGCTCATTCTGAAAAAGATTATCGGACAAAACCGAAAGGATTGGTCGGTCAAACTCAATGCTGCATTGTGGGCTTACCGCACTGCTTTTAAGACAGTTCTGGGAATGTCTCCGTATAGAATCATATTTAGAAAAGCCTGTCATCTGCCAGTCGAATTAGAACACCGTGCCCTATGGGCCATTAAGCAACTCAATTTTGATCTGACCAGACCGGTGAGCTAAGGAGACTGCAGATTTCAGAATTAGAGGAGATACGGAATGAAGCTTATGAGAATGCTCGGATCACAAAAGCAGGACTAAACTTTTTCATGACCAAATCATAACCCGAAAAAAACTTTGCCCCGGGAGACAAGGTTCTGCTGTATAACTCTAGGCTTCATATTTTTGCGGGGAAGCTGAAGACCCGTTGGTCTGGACCGTTCATCGTGCGCACCATTTTTCCACACGGTGCTGTGATTATTATAGATCCTAAGAACAACGCGGAATTCAAAGTGAAGGGTAAAGACTGAAGCCCTTCTTGACCACTGAGCCTATGACTCCGGATGATAGTGTGCTGACTCTTTTTGCCCCGTCCTACACCTAGCCACAATAACTAAAAAAAAAATTATTTATATGCTTACCCCTTCTACATTTTTTGACATTTCTTTAGCCTATTCGTACTTTGCCGGCCCGAGTCCACGAAGACGGTGACATCATTTCTTCACCCTATTTATTGCATTCGCATTATCTATACATTCATTGAGGACAATGCATTAGATAGGTGTGAGGGGGTGCTAACACTTTTTCTTTTTCCTTTTATTCTTTTTCTTCTTTCAAAAAAAAATTGAAAAGAATTTCATACTCTTTATAAAAATACCAAAAGATTGTAGGAATTAAGGAAATCTTATTAATGAATCTTTATTTTGCCTAAATAAACAAAAAATTAGTTTGACTAAAAAGTTAGGAGGGATAAGGAAAATAACTCATACCTTTTATTTAGCCTTAGTAGAATATGCATAAACTACACACACATGCTTGGATTTAGAGACACAACTCTGAAAAAAAATGCTGGATAATTGTGCCTCAAGAAGCATGATTACTCATGCTAAAAAAAAAGAGAAAAATATATCTATATAAATAAGTAAATCTTGATTTCGTGGCCTACTCTACTTGCATATTTGACCTGTAGGTGTTTTTCCACCTGGTGCCCTAAAACCATCTGGTTTGGGAGTAATCAGTTTGATATGTGTTACATAAGTGAAGTAAAAACCTAATGAACCAATAAAAAAAAGAATAATGAATATATATTAATAAAATTAAATGATATTCAAAGTTGAGTTGAAAAAATCTCATGCACATCACACTTACACATTATGCATATCTATCTAAAGCAAAATAACAGAATGAGTTAGAAGTACAAGATTCTTTCTAAATTTAAGGAAAAACCATAATTTCTTCTTTTATGAAGGCTAAAGTATAGGAGTACTTATGAGAGTTAAACCTAATTCTTACATCATTCGGTCATTTTAACTTAGATGATTGAAAGTTTTTTTTCATGACAGAATTTTTGCTAACAACTAACTACTTTTCTTTACTTACTGGATTTTTTGGGTGCAATCCGCTGAAAACCCTCAGGAGACAACACTCCTCCTCTAGGGGAAACCTAAATGTTTAAAGGCTTGTTGCACATGCTCAGTGCAATCGCGTCACCTGCGAAAGTGATGTAATAATTTTCTTATTTTTGTTTTGTTCGGTGAGCAAAAAGATAAGTGTGGGGGTGTGATTAGTCTCTAATTTTGTATAATTTTCATCACATTCTCATATTATTTGTATAAAATTCTGCTAATAAAGCTTTGCTTGCTTGATCCTAAGTCCATGGTGTGCAAATGAAGAAGAAGACCTTAATCACCATTTAATGGTGATTAAAGGTCTATCATAGCCATTGACTTAGGGAGGCGATTTTTCAGTCCAGGGCATCATATCAGCAAAACAAGCGACCAACCTGACAGGGGACAAACTGGACGACGCGCTGCCCAAAGCCAGGCGCGGAGCGCCCTGGCAGGGCAGCAAAAAACGCGGCCCAGGCCCGCGTTTCCGCGGCCATTTGGCGCGCGCGGCGCCTGCGCTTCGGGCCACGGGTCACCCCCTGGCCCCCTTTCCCTTGGTGCCTATAAATACCCCCCTGGGTCTGAAGAAAGGAGATATCCAGAGAAGAAAGTTGTATTTTGTGCTTTGTTAGGAGTTGTAGTTGTTTTAGTTTTCTTCTTCTTCTAATTCTAGTTGTAGAAATTAGGTGAAAGAGAGAGTGTGTACAAGTTGTATTTGAAGGTGACAAGTTAATACAAGTAACTACTTCTCTTTCTTCTTTCCATTTACTTGTCGTTGCCATTTACTTTTACTTCCTTGTTGTAGTGTAACTTCCTTCTCTTCACTTCTTTTCTTTACTTTCTTATAGTGTAACTCCCCTTTCCCTTTACCCCTTTTCTTTTGTTGCTTCTTTTACTACCATGTCTAATTAACTCTTCCATAGCATGACTAACTAACTACTAATCCACTAATCTCTAACTCTTGATTAATAACCCAAATGAGTCAATAGTGTCAAACAAGTCTTGTGCAAACGAGAGCTATGACATCTTAAGACGAGGGTTCTAACTCTAACTTACCTACAAGTATTTACTTTCTTATATTTCATGCTTAATGGGTTTTTGATGATCTATAGGTTGTGTGCTTATTTATTGATGTAAGTTAAAGATTTTCTTTTAACTTTGCCGATACATTAGTGCACTTGTATCTTCCCTTATTCTCACATTTATTGGATCTTGATAAGGAATGTCCAAGTTTTGTCGTGTAAAGCTAAGTTAAAGGAAGGACTTTCATTCGTTCCCAACGTGAATAGTTCCGATGCATAAAGATTTTACTTGCCTATGATCCATCGTGAGGTTACATCTTCAAGAAGTTAGGGATTAGTGGGAGCAATTAGTAAAAAGTTAGCCAGCATTTTTACCATTAAGAAAATCCGACTTTACAAACCACCAAATCATTTCAAATAATTCTTGAAACCCACTTGTTTTCATTTTTCAATTCTTTATTTGAAACAAAGAACTTTCTCTGTTCTTGAACATAGAAGCCGCATCAAGCTTCCATCGCTCTCCCTCCTTGTGGATACAACCCGTATAGCCACTTCGCTACTACGGAAGAATCGCAAAAGCAGTAACATCGACCCACACTCTTTTTTACTTATTATGTGCTTGCTTTTTGCCAATCAATGTTACTGCTTTCGCGATTCTTCCGTACAGCAAAGTGGCTATACGGGTCGTATCCACAAGGATGGAGAGTGATGAAAGCTTTGATGCGGCTTCATTGCTCAAAGTAAAGAAAGCGTTCTTTGTTTCAAATAAAGAATGAAATGAAAACAAGTGTTGTTCAAGAATTGTTTGAATTGATTTATGGTTTGTAAAAATAGATTTCTTAATGGTAAACATGCATGGCTAACTTTCTACTAAGTGCTCCCATTAATATCTAACTTCTTGAAGATGTAGCCTCACAATGGATCATACGCAAGCATAATTCTTATGCATAGAAAACTATTCATGTGGAGATCGAATGAAAAGTTCTTCCTTTAACTTAGTTTTACACGGCAAAAACTTGAACATTCCCTTATCAAGATCCAATTGAAAGCGACAATAGGGGAAGAACAAGTCACTAATGGTATCGCAAAGATAATAGGAATATGTCTAACTTACGAAAACAAGTACAATCTATAGATCATCAAAACCGTTAAGCATGAATATAGAAAGCGAATACTTGAAGGTAAGTTAGAGTTAGAACCCTCGTCTTAAGATGTCATAGCTCTCGTTTGCACAAGGCTTGTTTGACACTATTTGACTCATTTGGGTTATCAATTGATTGCTAAAATAAGAGAAACAACCAATGAGTTCAAGAATTACCGTGTAGCTCGTGGCTAACGGGTCGTGTCCACAAGGAGGGATGCGATGTAAGCTTTTCGGTGATTCGTTTTTAAAACAAGGAATTGTGTTCGTTTTTTTAGGAAAAAGAGAATGGAAAGAAAGAGATGAATGAAAGAAAAATTGCAACTTTCAGAAAGATTTTGGAGAAGTGATTTAGAAACTTGAAAATGGTTTTGTTGTTTGTAATAATAAAGAGAGTCTGGGCTCACTATCTCACTACTCAATTGGTTATTCTCTCTTTAAAATGCTAAGTCCCTTAGATGATCATTCGCAAAAACTTAGAGTTGTGTTTTAGAAAGCTTTAAGTAAAGCACATAAGATGTTGGAGAGTTGAGTCTTTTTCTTCAGAAATCGGAGAATCAAATGTTAAAAAATCAAGCGCGAAGAAGCAAGAATAAATTAAAAATGATTCAAGAGAGTTCATGAAAGAGTTGTGAATTCAATATCCAAA
Organism: Agave tequilana; assembly: GCA_038442645.1. Lineage (NCBI taxonomy): Eukaryota > Viridiplantae > Streptophyta > Magnoliopsida > Asparagales > Asparagaceae > Agave > Agave tequilana. The sequence continues at coordinate 329,161 of JAVJIF010003058.1, forward strand.
CCCATCCTCAATGTGCCTTCAAGAACACTTTCAAAAAGAAAGGCTTTTAAGTAAGGCATTCATATGAGTCATCGGGTCTTTTTCTTTTAAAAACAAGAGAGAAGAAAAGCAAGAGAGAGTTCGATAGCAAGCCCAGAAAGGGTTTAGTTATCCATGGAGAAAGAAGAAGAAACAAAGACATAATGTAACCCATACAGTACTGCAAGTGGAAGAGAAATTGG